>CAMTDV010000021.1:32260295-32860295 GCA_947069175.1 Scalesia atractyloides
AAAGGAGTATTGAATAAGTTATGTGTTAGTAACTGACTCTTGGAAGTCGGAATGAATGACAGGCAACGACCTGGACAATAACTTAAGTATGGATGGAAAGGGTAGGTTTTAGCAAGAATACTGAAATGATGCAATAAAGACTTTGCAAGTAAGCATGAATGGAAAGAGGTACGAATGTGTACTTCAATCCATCTATGATAAGTAAGAAATGTCAGTTTGACCTTGAAAAGTCAAACTGCAGAAATTATGCAACTAGCAAATGAAAATGATATGTTAAGGAACGGTTATATATTGACCCGTTATGAAAGGGTCAAACGAACTAATGATTTAGAAGAATATAGAAATAACTAATATGTAAACAACATGATTTGATAAACGTCCTACTTGAAGGAATACGAATGAAATGTACTAATACCTTATTTATAGATGAAGGTGGTAGAACTCTTGGTATGATGAAGGTAGTAGAGTTCGGAAAGTATGTGTACGAGCGGAAGCTCAATACACGGATGGATGAGATTTCCCCGTAGATGGTGCGGACTCACAAGGAATATGGCCGAACCGTTTTGCGGGTCGTGGTAATGTGCCAAGACAACAAGGTTAGTAAACCGTTAACTACGTGGATGTTAGATAGAACGTTATTGGTTGAATAACCACTTACGTACGAACTAATGGTAGCAAATTAAAGTGACATGAACGAAAGATATATGTGTAAGAATAGAATGTGCAATATGGTATAGTACGCATGTAGGAAAATTTGTAAAAGGGTTATAGGTGACTAACCATCGAAAGGTATAAATATTTAAATGAAATAAATTTCAAGATAATGTTCACAATGATCGTCGAGTGGTATTGTACCTGAATGATTATAACTGTAGAAATTTTGATAAGATATACAAGGTGGCTGGAACCGTTAGAAATACTAATTCTGATATTGGCTTGTTGGCCATGTTCATCTGAACAAGACGTTGTTGAAAGGATGTACTTAGGTGAAAGCTTAACAAATAAACGGATACGATCAATCCATGTGTTGTATGACACCCAATGAATCTGGCTAATTCGGGTCATAGGCCGTTGGATTATGTAATGAAATCAAGGTTAGTAAAAAGTGTAACTCGTGATTACGAGTAAGAACGGGTTATTGAATATCTGTAGTATGGGTATAATAATATAATGACCCCTGATATGAATGCGAAAGTAATTAGAAGGAATGCTAGCAATGGAATGTTGGGATTTGTTTATGATGATCAAATTGAAGTGTCATAGGTGATATTTGAATAGAAGGAAATAAATCGATTTGTATTGAATGAGTAAAACATGAATGTATTATGTTTAATTAGAAAGAAAGGAACCAGCCGTAAACTTAGGTTTATACGAGCATTAGAGTGATGAATGAACTGCTAGTGATGAAGTGTGTTACAAACTAGCGATAGAGAGTGAATGGGGCACTAATAAGAGCTCTGGATAGATTCTGACTTTATATAAAGATGAATGTAAAAATGCTAAGTTTAAGAAGGTAGGGTCAATGCGTATAATTATGACTTATTTTGTTAGAAACTAGCATTATGCAATGATGACGACGCTAACAAGAACTCCTGGTTGGGTTCTTGGAGTTAGAAGTTTGTCATCAAGACGGGCTCATGACCAAGTTAACGGGGCGGGAAGAAAAGATAAATAATGTTAAGTGGAAGTGGACAAGGTTTCGGGGACGAAACCTCCTTTAAGGGGGGGGTAGACTTGTAACACCCCAAAATCCGAATTTTATATTCGCTAGCATGTTTTCCGTGTTACAGTATGAAATAAAATAACTAGGCTATTGTAACGCCCCAAAACACGAATGTTCATATCCACTATATGCTCTTTTATGATTCATCATGAAATAAATAACTTGGCTATTTAACCTAGTTAAGTGTATGGTGAAAGCTATTAAAGGAGGAAAGTTGTGCCAAATATGTTTTAGTGACAAACACTAGGGACCAAAGTGGGATAGGATGAAAGTTGAGTTATTACATGAAAATTCAACACACACAAACACACCTTCGTGTGTGCTCTTGAACGACCAGGAGCTTCCCAAGGAAGCTAGAACCCTAACTCAAACAAAATCATCAAATTGAAGGGTGAATCAAGGCTTAAATTCATGCATGAACATGTATTAATGATCACTAACGCGAGGGGATCATGAGGTATGTCATAAAACTTAGATTGGTGATCTTGTATGAAGTGGGTTATGTTTAATCCGTGAAATTGGTATGAAATTGAGTATGAATACGTGTTATAATCATCATATAGAACATGGATTATGTATGATTTGGATCAATTCGATGTTTTGAGGTGAAACCCATTTGTTATGGTAAGGATGATGACTTGAATCATCATCCATGTTCAATTATTGTTCAATGTTGGTATAATATGTTGTGTATAATGAATTCTTGTTAGATGAGTTGAAAGAAATGTGATGTTGATATGTTTGATGTCTATGTGTGAATGATACTTCCTGATTGTAAGAAGATTTGTTGAATCATGTATGAGCTTGGAAGACTATGCATAAATTTGTGGTACATTGTGCTTAGAAAGTAGTACGCACACCAAGTGTTTGATGAAATGTCTAAATGGCAATGATATGTGAAGTTGTATGCAAGAAATATGTAATTATATATGGAATGTAATGATAATGTATTTGATAGTAAACTAACATGAGAAGTGTGTTTTAAACATAGTTCATGCAAAGGTCATGTTGTAATGATGTTGGGTTAGCTAAGTGTGTGTTAAGGTGTTAGTTGTGAAGATATGAAAACACTAGTGCGGATGGAATGGGTCATGTATGCATATGTGTATGTGTATATAGTTAGATGATCTACATATCGGGTATGATGATAATTGAGTTGTATGAATGTGGAATAGGGTGACTTTTAGTCTATGCCTTATGTATGTTGTGTTTGATTAATGAAAAGTTAAGTAATGAAATGGAAAGGAATGGATGTTAGTATGAAGGAGCATGTGTGCTAACCATAATGTGATTTTGATAGCATGAAAGGATAGGGATCACACTAGCATGAACTCAAAAAGGGAAGGCTAACGGGTCAAGAGGAGGCGAGGAAGCAGACATGAATACGAACGGTTAAGGTAAGTGATTGCCAGGAATCACTTCATGATTGTTTAAGTATATATATATATATATATATATATATATATATATATATATATATATATACTGGTTATTTATGATAATGAAGCCAAAGAGGGTTAGTTGTATGAAATCTATGATTTTCACTAATAGAACGAACGGGTCAAAATGATGTTATATTGCCATACCGGAGGAATAGTCTAAGTAATGACCATAGTATTATAACGAGTAATGGGTATGATCGCATAAAAGCACGCTAACCGAGAAATGGACATGTGAGTTAGTAGCCAAAAGACTCGGTTGTAAGGTAAGATTAGATGTATAAGCAATTAGAGTATGAAATTTGCACTAATGAAGTTCGATTACGCATAATTGAATGGAATGGATGAGGCTAATGCTCATCGAGTATCGGGTGCTTAAACTCCTCAGTATAAACTCCTAAGGATGTAAAACTTTTATAGTCATAATGTTCATGTGAGCTTTGGGTTCAAACTGTTGAGTTGTTTGATAAAAGCGTAAACGGGTCGAATAATTCATAAACGAATATTAAGCCAAAATGTATAAGTCAAGAATGTCCTTAATATGAATGTTAGATTTTGAGTCCATATGATAGAGGACCAAATTACGATCGCGTAGGAAGAAATGTGGGGTTAAACGTATAAACGGTTCAAAAGTTATGCGAGTTTTAGTGCATACGAACGGCGAAACAACACAGCAGAAAAACAACAAAACGGGAGGGCGTCGGCGACGCACCCTCCTTTTGCTGCCGACGCATTAAGTTGCTGCCTACGTGGGATCGATGCCGGAAACTCGTTTTTCTCATTTTTCACACTTTTGCTTGATTCCAAGGTCCATTTAGCTTCCCCAAAGGTACCCCAAGCCTATCTTAAAGTTTTTATAGAGTTTGGGTAAGAACGGAAGCCTATGGAACGTGTACGAACACGTGTTACGTAAACTAGATTATGTAGATGTGGTTGATACGATTTGGCCAAGTCTTATAAGTAAGAGTCTTATATTTATACATGATGTTGTGTTTATGATGCACTTAATGGTTAAATAAGCTTATAGAACTTATGTAATAGTTTTGGAAGGAAAGTATATAAGCTCATAGAAGGTCTTTTATATACACGAAAGAGTTGGATTAGATGGTTTTTACATGTGTTATTATTTTATACGTTTCGAAAGCATGAGACACGTACGAAGAAATTCATGGTGTTAATACATAAGGATTTATAATGTTAACAGAATTGTTGAGGATGAAATGAAGTGCAGGTATATTATCGTATATTTATCAAGGGATAGACTTCGGAAAGGAATGTTTGAATTCATAAAGATATCCAAAGGGAATCTACAGGAGGATGAAACGCAACGTGATCTCTTAGTTACATACTTAGATCGTATAATATTCCAAATACTGATAATGTGAATGTATGTGGTGAATGCAGGTTGTGCAGATTTATGGGTCATAATCATCTAGAGATGCAAACGACTGATGATTGAGTTATAATACGGATTGTACGGGAATGTGGGGTCTTGCGATATTTAAACATATGATATGTGCATGTATTAAATGAAACGAAAAATGTAATGTCGATTAAGACTTACTATAGAAAGTACTTTTAATCATGATGGAATAATTTTAATAAAAGAAATTTTACAGTACGCATTTCCGTTGCGTCTTTTTGACCAAAACGTAAACGGGGCTTACAAGAAGCTCAAGAACACTAGGATGAATGAAGTAAAGATGAGATTAAACAAGTTTTGAAAGTGTTTGAACAAAACAAAAAGTTTTGGAGTCCTTTAGGTGCATTTCCAGGTCTGGATTCTCCATGGAGAACACGTGGATTCAAACCTAGGGATTATCCAAGCATTTAGAAAGAATAATCAAGTGATTTCGTTGAGTTTTGAGCAAGTTATGCTCACTTTGGTATGAAGGTATGAATCTGCCCGAATTTGTGTTTTGCAAGAGATTTGAGAGTGATTGAGAGAGATTAGATGGAGTTTGGAAAGTGGAAATGGTGTGGAATAGGGTTGGTAGTTATAGGGAAGAGTTAGGAGGGTGTTGGGTGAGTTTTAATGAGGTTTAGAGGTGATTGGATGAGGTTAGAAGTGTGGGATTCGTGCATATTCGCGAGCCAAAAAAAAACTAACCCGCCCAGCACCCCTTGCGGACCGTAAGGACCTGGTCTGGGGCCAAAATTTGATTTTTGTTATTTTGTTGCTTGGTGACGGGTTTAGGTGCCATTTTATGATATTTTATGAACATAACAAGTATTCTAAGCATATGGAACATGTTATAAAGTATATGTATGTATAAATTGAACGAGATCGAGTATAATCATCATGTGTATTGTACATGTGAAGTATAAACGTCGCGTATTTACAAGTATGTCATGTTTTCGAGTATGAGCATCATGTATATGTATGTATGAGTATGTATGACAAGTATAGAGATAAAAAAGTATATTCCGTTATGATTCAAGTCTCGATTACAAAGATTACAACGAAAATGTGAATACGAGATACAACGGTTTCCGAAAATAGAAATACAAACGACACATCCTAAATTTAGAAAGTATAGAAACGCGAGGCGTTACAGTCTCCCCTCCTTTAGGAAATTTCGTCCCGAAATTTAGGAAGATGCAACGAAGAGGTGCAGATACTTAGTCTTCACATCACTGTCGAGTTCCCAAGTAAATTCAGCGCCACGTTTTCCTTCCCATCGAACCCTGACGATCGGGATTCGACTACGCTTAGTTGCTTGATTCCTCGGTCCATGATTTCGACCGGTTTCTCCACGAAATGCAATGTCTCGTTGATTTGAAGATCTTCTAGTGGAACTTGAAATCCTTCTTCGGCTAGACATTTCTTGAGATTCGAAACATGAAATACCGGATGAACATTGTTGAGTGCTTGAGGTAGGTCCAGTCGATATGCTACCTTGCCAATCCTTTCGAGAATCTTGAAAGGACCTACGTAGCGAGGAGCTAGTTTGCCTTTCTTACATAACGAACAACACCCTTCCATGGGGATACCTTGAGAAGTAATTGATCACCAATATTAAAATCCAAAGGTTTGCTTCTCTTGTCTGCATAACTCTATTTACGACTTCGAGCTTTGAGGAGGTTATCACGGATTTGTAGGATCTTGTCCGTCGTCTCTTGTATTAATTCGGACCAGTGATCTGAACATCTCCAATCTCGTGCCAACAAATAGGCGCGGCACTTACGACCATACAACCCTTCAAATGGATCCATTTGAATAGTGGCGTGATAACTATTATTGTATGAGAATTCTACCAAAGGTAAGTGCGAATTCCAATTGCCGCCAAAATCGATTACGCAAGAACGAAGCATATCCTCCCAAGTTTGGATTGTACTCTCGGTTTGACCATCAGACTGAGGATGAAAAGCGGTGCTAAGGTTAAGACGAGTACCAAGGGCGGATTGAAACGTTTGCCAAAGGCGAGAGGTGAAACGAGCGTCGCGATCAGAAATAATATCGAGAGGAGTACCATGACGACTGATGAGCCAATTTATCGACTTGTAATCTCACGAATGGCGAGGAAGTGAGTGGATTTGGTCAATCGGTCGATGATAACCCAGATTATGTCATGACCAGACGAAGTATGGGGCAATTTGGTAATGAAATCATGGCAGTGTTTTCCTATTTCCAGACAGGAATTTCTGGTTGTTCGAGCAAGCCAGAGGGGCGTTGATGTTTGATGTGTGCTAAACAGACTATAAAAATTAACTACTTTAGACTCTCTAAGCTAGACACTAAGAAGCTTTAAAAACTAGACTCGACTTAAACCTAAACCACACAATCGGCAAGTGTACCGATCAATGTAGTATAACCTAAGTAAGTCCGGATATCGAACCCACAGGACTCTACTAATTACGCTGATTAGACTCTGAAAGACTCGGACAGACACGACTCAAACTGTTTTAATTGTTTGGGGGGTACGGAAAATCTAAGGAAATCTATTTTAAACTAATTATTAACTAAAGTTATGCAAATACGAACTAAGATGAAGATTGTTCTCAAGCGATGATGGAGACTACCTAGACTAGAATCCTGGATTGATGTTAAGATTTTACGATTAAGTCAATTACACGTTTTATGGAACTGGGATCTTATGATACTAAACCTATTAAACACCAACTAAACCCCTCAACCCATCTCGAGATGAAACTAATGGCATTACCTAGGCGTTAATCCTACCGGTTATTAGACTTCTTTCCAGTTGTCTAATTATTGTGTAAGTACCCTAATGTTGACCTACTCTTTTCCAATTATAGATCTAGGGTGGTTTGAATATCTCAACTTGACTTGATAGACTAATAAACGACGGGTCAACTAATTCATAACCTTTTTCCAAAGCATATCTACAACAATTCGTCGGGTAAGACCTACCAATAGCCCCTCACCTTCCAAATATTAGGACTAGTAGAACATTAAGATCTAGCAAACTATTAACTATCACTTCTAAGGTTTATCGGCCGATTCGCCCTAAAGATCAAAAACACACAGTCAGAGATCTAGCATGAACCTATTCCATAGCAGACAACCACCAAGATTCCCACGAAGTAATAGAAAACTAGAACCAAATAAAAGCACGCATACAAACCAAGCAAGATAAACAAACTCTTTACAAAACACAATTAACCCATGAAACATGCAATTAACGAAAAAGGTATAAACTTTAATCATATCCGATCATCATAGTCTCAGGAAGTATACGCGTTTAGCCAAGCATTGTCATATATAAATGCAACATAAGACCAATCAACTAGAATTCATCTTTACAAGTTTAGAAAAGAGAAATAAGACAAACAAGGATCGTGAAAACCAGCAAGTCTTTAATCTTCAATCTTCATTGACAGACTGATTCCCTAGCTTCCGAACTCTCAAACTCAGCTGATACGTCTCCAAAACCGGCTGCCAGAACTCCAGAATTCGTAACCCTAATTAAGGATGATTAAGTTTCATTATATACTCTGAAATCCAGCTCAATCCGAATCAACAAAACTTCTTTTCGCGATCAGATAACCCGTCGCATAGCGCGACAGGTAGGGGGCAGGGGTCGCGTATGGTGGCGCCCCCTTAGCTGTTGATTTTGCTTTTCTTTCATTAATCAGCTCTCGTTTTGCTTTCGGTTCCCGTTTTCCTTCCCAACTGCTCATATTTCATCGTTTTTCAACACTTTAAGCAACAAGAGCTGAAATCAAAGCTTAACGTCAGCTGTATCGAAATTCTAACCTAAACTAGACTCAAACATCTAAAAAAAATATACACTATAAACATATGTACTTTGCAGTACATCAAACA
Source organism: Scalesia atractyloides (assembly GCA_947069175.1). Lineage (NCBI taxonomy): Eukaryota > Viridiplantae > Streptophyta > Magnoliopsida > Asterales > Asteraceae > Scalesia > Scalesia atractyloides. The sequence goes on from CAMTDV010000021.1 coordinate 32,268,748, forward strand.
TCCCACACTCAAGACTTTTTCGTCCATGAAAAAGAATCTATGCAAAATGGAATCAGAAACAGAAAATTATCTGGGTCAAAGTATAGATTGCATTATTTAAGCCAAAACTCATGTTAGCCACGATTGCAGGTATACTTGTCCTCTTAAACCCAAACCCGGTTCCAAGCCCTTATCATGCAATTTAGTTCATGTGCAGTCAATCTACCTAGGTCTCACACTAGAAGCCACAATCCATCTACTCCCGCCTCAAGCTTATAGAACAAAAGGAACGATCACTAAACCAATTCCTAATCGTTTTATACCACAATCAAAAGAATTTGAAACCAATTTTTTTTCATTTTCCTTTTTTTCTTTCTTTGAGCGTAGACGTTGCTTTACCTAATCCAGAGGCTATCTCAACCAGAGTCACCATCCCCGAGAGCGACAACGTGAGTGTCGGTAATTTTTCGCAATTTTGATTTCGCACATCCCAGAGGCATTCTACGACAAAGTCCCTATCCCAACGAAAGATTACGTAGGCCTGTGCTACTTTTCTTAGTTTCTATCTCAATTTATTCTTTTTTCATTTTTTTCATTGTTAAAAATTCTAACGATTTTGGCTTATAACGGCATTCCTTATACTATTACTGGGGTTTCGATTTCCCATTTTTCCTAGATGAGCACCCACTAGTAAACCGACAATTAAGGTATATTAAATCAAAGGATCCTAGAACCGACTCAAGCCTACCCGCATATCCCGAGCTAGACACAAGCTCGACTATTTTTTCCTCATATTGTCATTATTCGACCCCGAACAAAATCTATTTTTTTCTATCATTTCCCGTTTTGTTTTCTGCAAACTTCTCTATTCAAAAGACATTTTCTGATTTTTAAATTCTTTTTTTAACGAAAAAGAAAAACTCAATGACTCAACTATACTACGACTCTAATGTACAACTGCAATCTCCCATCCCACACTCGAGATTTGCATTGTCCCTAATGCAAGAATCAAACAAAACTCAAGACTAAACTAAACAATACCTACGAATTCAAAAACTAAAAAAAGCAAAAATAAAAAACTCTACGATGAAAAAGACTTAGCTCGCAAAATGTGAGACTGTCAACGTGCCAGTCAATTCCACATATGCCCTCCAATACCGAACGTGCTCAGCAAACAATACCAAACTCTCTCTCACACGAACGAAAAGCGGCTCCAATCATCAACCTAGAAACACATACCATACCAACCAAACAAACGCAACTATACGAGTACAAACATCCGAAATTCAAACAAACATAAAGTAAATTGTCTTAACTAATACAACCAAATCGAATTACTAAAACAGCATAATATAATAATAAACATGAAAGAATATAGGTTGTTGCTATCCGTCTCCATCACTCATCATCTCCCTCATCCATATACTGCTGACCTGAACCTCCTGCTCCATACTGACCTTCATACTGACCATACCCATAACCACTCTGACCACCCCACTGATCATACCCCATTATTGACCATAGACATACGGGTGCTGCTGCTCAGCACTATAACCAGGCGGTGGAAGTAGTCTAGAAAAAAGTGGAGGGACATTCAAGTTCATACCCGACATCATATACCTCAACATGTCATCCTGTCGGTGGTGGCTCTGCATCGTCCATTGGTGATCAACTCGCATCCTATCCTCCAACTGATCAAAACTTTGCTGAGTGAGATCATAAGCAGTCTCAAGGGTAAACGGACCAGGACGCGGCTATCAGGGCTGGCGAAGTGGATGCTGCTGAACTGGGATCTCATGTCTCTACCTAGGCCTCTGTGAGCTGTCGAGAAAGCACCCTGCATGACATCATCCGCCTCCATACCTGCTGGCGGCTGGACCTACGCACCCGGATAATTTTCCCATTCCGGAGGGTCCGAAAATGTCAGAATGTCCGCCGACTGTAAATCCCCAATACCCCAGTAAACTGTTGGGGTACCCGCATGCATATGCTCCTACTTTATACTTCGAAAACGCATTCAAATTAGTTGCCAACCTGGCAATATAGGGCCCAAGATCTGGCGCTGCCCTGTTTCCTCCCCTACGAGTCCTATTACACGACCAAGCAAAGAAACTTGCCAAATTCCAATTCCTCTTCTCCACCATGCACATCAAGGCGAAAATATCCAACTAGTTCGCCTTATTCTCACCCGACTTCCTTCCCACAATAGTAGTCGCTAGCACCTTAAGAATGTACCTATAGACCGGGTCACGAACCGTAATGGTGAGGCTCGTGCCCGCGAACGGTGCAGTAGAGATCGACTCCCAAAATCGGGCCAAAACACTCGGAGCCAAACAATTATCCCTCGGGTGATTGTACACACCCATTAACCCCTCAACAAATTCATCCGTCTGGACTTCTTCCTCAGAATAAAAACCCAACGCTACCCCAAACTCGGCTATACTCATCTCATAAATATTTCTACCCAGCGAAAACGATACCGTGTTCTTCTCAGCAAAAGTACCCTCTTTGTGTTGGAAAGTACAATGGAACTCAATAGTTAGCTCTATGTACTGTGGCCAATGGCAATCCACTGCATCAATCAACCTTGGCCCAAACAAGTTTGCTATTCTATCACGAACCCCCATTGTTTGTAACCAATCCCAGTCAATGTACGATGCTCCAACAGATTTGTCATCACATACTTAACTAGTTTTTCTCTCTCTGCAGTGTCTTCCTCAAAGTCCAGAATCGGGTGCTTGACGGACCTCTCAGGTCGACCATAAATTCTCTGATCTTGATTACGGTATCTTATTCTTCTTCTTCTTGGGTCCGATAAGTTCTGCTATAAAGCTGGGTCTCCTTGTGGCCGAGGAGATGGCCTCTTTGTCTCTTTGGATCCGTGGAAGAACCTTCACCTGACATTTCCTGCAAACACAAGATAAAGATTTAAGCAATACGAATCAGATAAAAACAAGCTATTTTTTTAATAAATTAATTGGATCAGCCGTATAGCATTACGTTCGGACTAAAACCTAAAATAACGTTGACTAAAAACATGGGTTACCGTTTACAAAAGCTTAAGTTATCAACAAACTTGCCCGAATGGAGATTGAGTACGGGCAAGATGTATTCAACTTGTACGTGCATATTAGTAAACCCGACACTAAACTCTAAAATTTAAATAACTAAAGACTCACAAATTCAAACGACTCAAGACTCAATGTACACTATCTCCTCCGGCACTTTAATTGTCCTCAATTAAGCATAAGTGCCGACATATCCCAACATTTGAGGCGAAACAAGTTGAAAGTTCTAAACTTTGACGCAAATGGTGACGTTTTGTGCAAAGGATTACATTCAAGGACAAGTTAGATTCGCAAAATCAGTTCAAAAACTTGTTTTTCAAACGAAACATAACTTAGTTTAGCCAAACATAACCCAAAAACATAGTAACTAGTCGCCCCAATGTCCGAACATAACCCATAAAGCTCAAACAACCTCGATCATACCAAATCGGACCTCCCAAACCACATTATGAATAATCATCCCAAACCAACCCAACTACAACCTCTAATCATCATCTAATCGGGAAAAATCGCAACTTTAACGAACCAACCAAACCCTAGAACTAACTAACAACTGACCCGACACTAAAAACGGTAAATAAAGTAAACGACAAGTGAGAAATCACAGAAAACATACCTCGGAATCGGATTAAACAAGAAAGATTAAGAACTTGGCGTTATGGTGCTCGAAATCGTCCAAAAACGCGAAGAAATGTCACGAAATTCGGCAAAACTGATGGTATGGATTGTAGGGGAAATGATTGTGGTGATGTAGGAAGAAAAATGGGGCGATTTTGTGGTAAAATGGCGGAGATATGGTGGTTTTTGTGTGAAAAGCGGCTAAGGTTACGAGTGGGTGAATGGAAGAATGATATGCAGCAAGGGGGTTCAACCAAACAAGTAAATCTGACCCGGGAGGCCTTGCGCTGCGCGACGGTAGGGAGAGGGGGCGTCGCGTACGGCGGCGCTACCTGATGTATTGTTTTTGAACCCACCCCCCCCCCCCCCCGTGGCACTACGCGACGGGCCCTTTTTAACCTTTAATTAAAAAGGTACTGCAAAGTTCAGGTCGTGAAAACCCTAGGGTACCTTTTTAATTAAAACTTAGTGTGCTAAACAGACTACTAAAATTAACTAAATTAAACTCTCTAATCTAGACACTAAGTTTTAAATTTATAAACCTAGACTCTACCTAAACCTAAACCACACAACCGGCAAGTGTACCGGTCAATGTGGTACAGCTAAAGTAAGTCCAAGTATCGAACTCACGAGACTCTACTAATTACGTTAACGACTCGATCTAGACTATGACTGACACGGACGTACTAATTTGTTTATTTGGTTGGGGGGGGGGGGGATTTACTGAAAGTATAAGGAAATTTATCAAACTAATTCTAAACTAAACTTATGCGAAGACAAACTAATACGAAGGCTGTTCTCAGATGGTGAAGAAGACTACCTAGACTAGAGTCCTGGATTTATTTTAAGTAATTACCAATTAAGTTACTTAAACGTTTTATGGAACAGGGATCTTGTGATACTAAACCTATTAAGACACCAACTAAGCCCCTCAACGGCTCAACCCTTCTCGAGGTGAAACTTATGGCACTACCTAGGCTGTTAATCCTACCGGTTATTAGACTTCTTTCCAGTTATCTAGTTATTGTGTAAGTACCCTAATATTGACCTACTATTTTCCAATTATATATCTAGGGTAGTTTGAGTATCTTGATTTGACTTGATAGACTAATAAACCGACGGGGCAACTAAGTCACGACTTTTTCCAAAGACTGTCTAAAGCAATTCGCTGCTGGGTAAGACCAACCAATAGTCCCGCACCTTCCATCCATAAGGACTAGTAGAACACTGAAATCTAGAAAATTATCAACTATCACTTCTAAGGTTTATTGGTCAATTCACCCTAAAGGTCAAAGACACAAGGTCAAAGATCTAGCATGAACCTATTCCGTAGCAGACAACCATCAAGATTCACACGAAGCAATAGATAACGATAAACCAAATCAAAGCACGCATACACACCAAATCAATCAACTAAACTTTTTACAAAACACAATCAACCCATAAAAACGTGCAATTAACGAAAAAGGTTCAAACTTTAATCAAATCCACTCATCATAGTCTCGACATTTTAAGCGTTTAGCCGAGAACCATAGTCAAGAAAAAGAAACAAGTCTTAAACAATTAATAAATCATAGTATCAAGTTTGAAAACCCCAAAGTTATTAAAAGTAAACACTAATTATTTGCAAACCCGGACTTGAATCTTGAACCGTGACTCGAACCAATACTCTCTCTCTTCAACAAAATCTGAATTTGTGCTCTCCGCAGCCGTATGCTTCTTTTCTGCCGTCCTCCCTTAGTGATGTTCCCCAGCCGTCGTTATATATTTGTCACACTTGACATCGAATACAACTAACTATTCATGTTTTCTAGGTCCAGGCGAATTGCATAAAGTGTGTTGGGCCTGCCTCTCTCACATCCAGAAGCCCATATCAAATATAAAAGCATAACCGTCAAAATAAGCATCTTTTTCTTCGGTCAATGTTGTGATTTATGGTCAAAAGTGGATAACACATCACAATTAACAATTTGAATTCTTTTCTTCTTTTGTCGTGTATCACTATTAATATGAATGCACATTATTCAAGTTTCACTAAATTTACCATTTGGTCCCTTGAGTTATATGAATTATTCAACTTTCAGCATATGCCACTTCTAGTCGCTCTAGCTTATAAAATAGAGATAGTGACATCATTCAAGGAAAATAGCAGCAATTTCAATTCGGTCATTAGCGCCCTACTCTGCCAAACTGGCTGGTTATTTCCTTATTATTGTTTTCGCTCCATTCGCACAAAGACCTGGCAAAACACAAAATAATATAAAACAACACTAAAAGCTAAAAAGAATAAATAAAAACTAAACAAAAACTATACAATTTACACGAGATAAATATGTGTATTTTAGCTCATATCAAATATCCTAACACTTACTCTTTTTTCGTCCCCCAAAAAGACTTATGCAAAAGGAATCAGAGACAGACAATCATTCGGGTCAAAAGTTATTTATACTTATTAAAGTCAAAACTCATGTTAGAGCGATTGCAAGTATACTTGTCCTCTTAAACCCAAACCCGGTTCCAAGCCCTTATCATGCAATTTAGTTCAAGTTCGGTCAATCTACCTAGGGTCTTTCACTAGAAGCCACAGTACACCTAATCCCGCCTCAAACTTATAGAACAAAGGGAACGAACAATTTACCCAATTCCCGACCGTTTTATACCAAAATTCAAAGAATTTAAAATCAATTTTTTTTTCTCTTTATTTTTGTTTATTTTTTTCTTTTCTTTTGAGCACTAGACTTTTTGCTGTACCTAACCCAGAGGCTGTCTCAACCAGAGTCACCATCCCCGAGAGCGATAAAGTGAGCGTCGATAATTTTTAGCAACTTTTTATCTTTTCGCCACATACCAGAGGCATTCTAAGTAAAAGTCACCATCCCCAACGAAGATTACATAGGCCTGCTCTACTTCTTTTTCAATCTAGCTCAATTATTCCATTTTTTCATGATTAAAAATTCTAAAAATTTTAGCTTATAACGGCATTCCTTATACTATTATTGGCGGTTTCAGCTTCCTACTTTTCCTAGATGAGAACCCACTAGCAAACCGACAATTAAGGTATATTTAGATCAAAGAAACCTAGAACCAAGTCGATCCTACCCGCATATCCCAAACTAGACACAAGCTCGACTACTTTATTCTCATATTATAATTATTTGACCCCGAACAAAAATCCATCTTTTCTATCATTTTCCGTTCTTTATTTTGCAAACATCTAAAACAAGAACATTTTCTACTTTTTTTTTGAATTTTTAATTTTTTTTCTATTTTCAAAATTTTATTGACTCAAGACACTACTAACTAGACACTAAACGATAGTTTCCCATCCCCACATTTAACTCTACATTGCCCTCAATGTAGGAATAGAAACCGACTAAAAAAACTAAAATAAATAAGAAATAAAAAGACAAAGGCAAATCGAAAAGGACTTAGCTGGTTATATAACACGTAAGCTCCAAACACTAAAATTAATTACATTAAAAGCATTAAAATTAACTATCACTTCTAAGGTTTATCGGCCGATAGCCCCGCACCTTCCAACTATAAGGACTAGTAGAATAAGACCTAGCAAATTACTAATTATCACTTCTAAGGTTTATCGGTCGATTAGCCCTAAAGATCAAAAACATACAGTCAAAGATCTAGCATGAACCCATTCCGTAGCAGACAACCACCAAGATTCACACGAAGCAATAGATAACAAAGAAACAAATCAAAGTATGCATACACACCAAGTAAAATAATCAAACTCTTTACGAAACACAATTAACCCATAAAAACATGCGATTAACTAAAAAGGTTCAAACTTTATTCAAAACCATTCATCGTAGTCTAGGTAGTAAAAAGAATTTAGCTAAGAACCATAGTCAAGAAAAAGAAACAAGTCTTAAACAAATAATAAATCACAGTATCAAGTTTGAAAAACACAAAGTTATTAAAACTGAACACTAATTATTTGCAAACCCGAACTTGAATCTTGAACCGTGACTCGAACCAATACTCTTTCTCTTCAACAAAATCTGAATTCGTGCTCTCCCTATGCTTCTTTTCAGTTCGTAGCCAACTAACAGCCGTCCTCTCAGCCGTCAACACCCCCTTGTATATCTTTTTTTTTCACTTCGTCTAGTGTGGTTTTATTGCCGTAGAACTCCTCCTAAATTTGACTTTATTAACGGGTTATGAATGTAATGTACCTGGGCCTACCTCCATAATATTCCATCAGCCCAAAACAATAAAAATAGGAGGGACAGTCAACTTAATATATTTACGGTCAACAGCACAAGAACTCGGTCAACATCCCAAAACTCTTCTTTCTTTTTGTTGTGACATGTTTTTCTTTTTGTTGTGACATGTTTTGAATTAATTTAACTTTCATGCTTTTCTTCAATTTTAGTCCCTCAAATTCCAAAAGGTTTTCACAATGAATTTTCCACTTTAGCTCTTATGTATTTATGGCCCTTCGCATTTATAAAACAGAGATGGTAGCCACAGCCCACTCAAGAAAATAGCGGCAATTTTAATTCGGTCACTGGCGCCATACTCTGCCCAACTGGCTGGTTATTTCCTTATTACTCGTTTTTGCTCCATTTGCACCAGGACCTGGCAAAACACAAAATAATATAAAACAACACTAAAAGCTAAAAGGAATAAATAAAAACTAAACAAAAACTATACAATTTACACGAGACAAATATGTGTATTTTACCCCACATCAAATATCCTCACACTTACTCTTTTTCATTCCCGAAAAAGACTTATGCAAACGGAATTAGAGACAGACAATCATTCGGATCAAAAGTTATTTATACTTATTAAAGTCAAAACTCATGTTAGATGCGATTTCAAGTATACTTGTCCTATTAAACCTAAACCCGGTTCCAAGCCCTTATCATGGAATTTAGTTCAAGTTCGGTCAATCTACCTAGGGTCTCATAATAGAAGCCACAATACACCTAATCCCGCCTCAAGCTTGTAGAACAGAGGGAAGGAATAATTTACCCAATTCCCAACCGTTTTATACCAAAATTCAAAGAATTTAAAATCATTTTTTTCTTTTTTTTTCTTTTTCAACTTTGCTTTACCTAACCAATAGGCTGTCTCAACCAGAGTCACTATCCCCGTGAGCGACAACTTAGGCGTCGGTAAATTTTGCCATTTTTTCTTTCTTTCAACCATCCTAGAGGCGATCTAAGGCAGAGTCACTATCCCCAACAAAGATTACGTTGGCCTGGCCTACTTTTTTTTTTACAAATTAAGCTCACTAATTCCATTTTTTCATGATTAAAAATTCTAAAAATTTTAGCTTATAACGGCATTCCTTATATTATTATTGGCGACTTCAGTTTCCTACGTTTCCTAGATGAGTACCCACTATCAGACCGACAATTAAGGTTTGTTAGTATCAAAGGAACCTAGAACGGACTCGAGCCTACCCACATATCCCAAACTATACACAAGCTCGACTATTCTATTCTCATATTATCATTATTTGAACCCGAAACATAAATCCATTTTTCTATCATTTTCCGTCTTTATTTTGCAAACATCTAAAACAAGAACATTTTCTTTTTTTGTTTTTTTTTTTTTTGAATTTTATTTTTTTCAAATTTATGACTCAAGACACTACTAATAACTAGACACTAAACGATAGTTTCCCATCCCCACACTTAAACTCTACATTGCCCTCAATGTAGGAATAGAAACCGACTAAAAAAAACAAAAATAAATAAGAAATAAAAAGACAAAGGCAAATCGGAAAGGACTTAGCTGATTATATAACACGTAAGCTCCAAACATTCTCGTCCAATCCTGCTCGATCGTATAGCATTTCATTCGCGATCGGCTACTCTGACAACTGACTGACATACTCGATAAATGCCTGATATCGAAAAGCAGCTCCAAAATCACCCGAATGGAGATTGCGTACGGGTGGTACAATTCAAACCTGCATAAAAAAAACAAGCAAAAACCAAAGCAGTACCGACTCTAAAAAAAACTACAAATACTACAAACTACGACTATATACAAAATCTACTAAACCTCCCCACACTTGAATTTAATCAGGAGGTTTCTCTTTGACCTGGACCCTGTCTAACCCGTTTAATTCCACCCGATCCTCATATATATTTAAAAATTTAATGATGAATTATAAAAGATTTTAAAATTTTTAAACGGGTTAGACCACCTGAATTTAAACTTACCTGGAAGGAAACGAATGCATGGCATATATCGAACAGACTGGTCATGCTCCAACGACTCCTTCCTTACCAAGGGCCAACTGTGGTGTTCTTCCTCTTCCACCACTTTGTCTACTTTTGATGACTTCTTGATCTCCATAGTCGGCTTCCCTTCCAATAATGCTTCTAATTTGATCAAATCGCCAACCGGGTCAAACAGTTCTTCATCTACTAGAGTTGGTAGATTAACCAACTCGTCACCAAACTCCGTCTCCCATGAGAGGATATGATCATCACCCACTTCTGATGCATCAGACATGTCCCATATTGGGTCAGTGGGATAATAATCATTCTAAAAACTATCTGCATTACTAGGACGTTGTTCATCTTCCTTGTCTCCTTCTTCTTCCTCTGGATATTCTCCTTTCCATCTCTTATATGCAACCAGTTGCGCATCTATCTCTTCATCACTACACGAAAAATCAATTATAAACTTACCTATATTCTCTTCTCGTTCTTCCTGCTGAACCGGAGGTGGGACTTCAACGTCCATTATGGTTTCTGGCTGAGCATGTGATTCCTGCAAAACATCATCCTCACAAGACAAGTGTAAAGAATCATATGAATCATTAACATCATGTATAGAATCAACAGACACAGAAGTGTTATCTTCACAAACAATTTTCATATAATGTGGAATTGGTAATACTACCATCCCTGGCTCCACAACGTTTACAAGCAACTCACCTGAGACAGTTTGATACCCAAGATAATTACTTGCACTATTGTACATATAACGACCTTGAGTCTTTGCAAATTCCGCCTCCTGACGATCTAACCACTCAACCACAGACTGGATATGCCTCTCTCTCTCTTCCTTATCAAATTTCAACCAGGCATTTATTTCCTGTTCTGTACCATTTTGCTGAATTTGCCAATACGAATTAGCATAATAATATGCAGAGGACCCCACGTATTATGGACATTTAACTGTAAAATGAGGTCCTCCACAAATCTCACACATAACTAAGACTCAAAAGAAATAAAAGAACGGACAATTAGATCCTACACTCATATACAAACAATTAGCACGTATGAGATTAAGCAAGTCTAAAAAAGTAGTTAGCGCAATTGCCAAAGAGTCCCTGGCAATGGCGCCAAAAACTTGATATGTGCTAAACAGACTACTAAAATTAACTAAATTAGACTCTCTAATCTAGACACTAAGTTTTAAATTTATAAACCTAGACTCTACCTAAACCTAAACCACACAACCGGCAAGTGTACCGGTCAATGTGGTACAGCTAAAGTAAGTCCGAGTATCGAACTCACGAGACTCTACTAATTACGTTAACGACTCGATCTAGACTATGACTGACACGGCCATACTAATTTGTTTATTTGGTTGGGGGGGAGTTACTGAAAATCTAAGGAAATTTATTAAACTAATTCTAAACTGAACTTATGCGAATACGAACTAATACGAAGACTGAACTCAAATGGTGATGAAGACTACCTAGACTAGAATCCTGGATTGATTTTAAGAATTTATCAATTAAGTTATCACACGTTTTTATGGAACCGGTATCTTATGATACTAAACCTATTAAACACCAACTAAGCCCCTCAGCCCTTCTCAAGATGAAACTTATGACAATACCTAGGCCGTTAATCCTACCGGTTATTAGACGTCTTTCCAATTGTCTAATTATTGTGTAGGTACCCTAATGTTGACCTACTCTTTTCCAATTATAGATCTAGGGTAGTTTGAATATCCTAGCGTGACTTGATAGACTAATAAACCGACGGGTCAACTAATTCACGACTTTTTCCAAAGACTGTTTACAGCAATTCGTCGGGTAAGACCTACCAATAGCCCCGCACCTTCCAGCTATAAGGACTAGTAGAACACTAAGACCTAGCAAATTACTAACTATCACTTCTAAGGTTTATCGGCCGATTCGCGCTAAAGATAAAAAACACACAGTCAAATATCTAGCATGAACCTATTCCGTAGCAGACAACCGCCAAGATTCACACGAAGCAATAGATAACAAAGAACCAAATCAAAGTATGCATACACACCAAGTAAAATAATCAAACTCTTTACGAGACACAATTAACCCATAAAAACATGCGATTAACTAAAAAGGTTCAAACTTTATTCAAAACCATTCACCGTAGTCTAGATAGTAAAAATAATTTAGCCAAGAACGATAGTCAAGAAAAGAAACAAGTCTTAAACAAATAATAAATCATAGTATCAAGTTTGAAAAACACAAAGTTATTAAAACTGAACACTAATTATTTGCAAACCCGGACTTGAATCTTGAGCCATGACTCGAACCAATACTCTTTCTCTTCAACAAAATCTGAATTCGTGCTCTCCTATGCTTCTTTTCAGTTCGTAGCCAACTAACAGCCGTCCTCTCAGCCGTCAACACCCCCTTGTATATCTTTCTTTCACTTCGTCTAATGTGGTTTTATTGCCGTAGAACTCCTCCTAAGTTGGACTTTATTAACGGGTTATGAATGTAATGTACCTGGGCCTACCTCCATAATATTCCATCAGCCCAAAACAATAAAAATAGGAGGGACAATCAACTTAATATAGGGGTGTTCATGAGCCGATCCAATCCGAGCGAGGTCTGCTCGTGCTAGGATTGAATTACAACCGATCCGATCTGATCCGATCAAATTTTCAAAACCGAGCACAAAAATGATGCTCGTGCTCGGATTGAATTACAACCGATCCGATTCGAGCGGATCGTTTTCGCTCGGTTTTTCTCAGTACCGAAATTAAAACATGTGTAGCAACACAAAAAAAAAAACTAAAATCAAGACTATTGCAAAGCTGCATTCAACAAAAACAAATCCTAACTTAATTAAAACATGTCCAACACCTTATTAACAAAAGCAATACATAACTAAAATCATGATTCTAAAAATGTTCTTAACAATATCAAGAAGCATAAAATAAAGTGCCAAATACAAATTGTAATTTAGCTCAAACGCCATAAACTTCTTCTTAAAGCTTGATCATCTCCATCCACAAAATTCAACTTCAAATCAACATATATAACCTATAAACACAAGCATTAAACAAAACCATTAAGTTCTACACATTACATAATAACTTTTATGGTTTGTTAATTATTAAAATATCTTTCATTTATTATCAGACCCGTCTGGAGTCAACACATCAATTTTCAATTTTTCTTCATCTCTTGCAACTTGCTACATATTAAAAAAAAACAAAATACAAATGTTAATGCATAAACTACAAAGTATAAGTGGATTATAGATGTGATAAAAGCCTACTATATGATTCTCTCTCTCTCCATATATATATATATATATATATGGGTGGGGTTCTAGAGTGAACACTAGTGTATTTGTGAACTGATTGAACAAATCGACCATTGATTTACATCATCAAATCATAGTGTATTTTCATCATCAAATCTTGGCCATTGATTTACACATATGTATACACTTGTGTATTGATAATCAAGGGCTAAGATTAGTTCACTAGTGTTCACAATCAAAAGGGTTGTTCACTAATGAACCTAACCATATATATATATATATATATATATATATATATATATATATATATATATATATAATCTTTAAAATCTATAAAATATATTAATTATATAATAAAATAATTCGAGCGAAACCGAGCGATCGATGAGCGAGCGGACCTTTGCTCATGCTTGGCTCGTTTTCAAATCGAACCGAGCCGAGCAGCTCATTTACAAACTGAGCAGGAATTGAACAATCATTTTTCGGGTATTTTTCAAGCGATCGTCGAGCAGTTTGGACAGCCCTAACTTAATATATTTACGGTCAACAGCACAAGAACTCGGTCAACATCCCAAAACTCTTCTTTCTTTTTGTTGTGACATGTTTTGAATTAATTTAACTTTCATGCTTTTCTTCAATTTTAGTCCCTCAAATTCCAAAAGGTTTTCACAATGAATTTTCCACTTTAGCTCTTATGTATTTATGGTCCTTCGCATTTATAAAACAGAGATGGTGGCCATGGCCCACTCAAGAAAATAGCAGCAATTTTAATTCGGTCACTGACGCCCTACTCTGCTGAACTGGCTGGTTATTTCCTTATTACTCGTTTTTGCTCCATTTGCACCAGGGCAAAACACAAAATAATATAAAACAACACTAAAAGCTAAAAAGAATAAATAAAAACTAAACAAAAACTATACAATTTACACGAGACAAATATGTGTATTTTACCCCATATCAAGTATCCCCACACTTACTCTTTTTTCGCCCCGAAAAACACTTATGCAAACGGAATCAGAGACAATCATTCGGGTCAAAAGTTATTTATACTTATTAAAGTCAAAACTCATGTTAGATGCGATTACAAGTATACTTGTCCTCTTAAACCCAAACCCAGTTCCAAGCCCTTATCATGCAATTTAGTTCAAATTCAGTCAATCTACCTAGGGTCTCACACTAGAAGCCACAATACACCTAATTCTGCCTCAAGCTTATAGAACAAAGGGAACGAACAATTTACTCAATTCCCAATCGTTTTATACCAAAATTCAAAGAATTTAAAATCAATTTTTTTCTCTTTTTTTTTTCTTTTTCAACTTTGCTTTACCTAACAAGAGGCTGTCTCAACCAGAGTCACCATCCACGAGAGCGACAACTTAGGCGTCGGTAAATTTTGTAATTTTTTTCTTTCTTTAAACCATCCTAGAGGCAATCTAAGTCAGAGTCCCCTATCCCAACAAAGATTACATTGGTCTGGCCTACTTTTTTTTTTACTAATTAAGCTCACTTATTCCATTTTTTTCATGATTAAAAATTGTAAAAATTTTAGCTTATAACAGCATTCCTTATACCATTATTGACGATTTTAGCTTCCTACTTTTCCTAAATGAGTACCCACTAGCAGACCAACAATTAAGGTTTATTAGTATCAAAGTAACCTAGACCGACTCGAGCCTACCCACATATCCCAAACTATACACAAGCTATACTATTCTATTTCATATTATCATTATTTGAACCTGAAACATAAATCTATTTTTTCTATCATTTTCCGTCTTTATTTCGCAAACATCTAAACCAAGAACATTTTTTTTTTTGTTTTTTTGAATTTTATTTTTTTTTCAATTTATGACTAAGTCACTACTATAGACACCAAACGAAAGTTTCCCATATTTGATGTCGGGTAAAATACACATGTTTGTCTCGTGTAAATTGTATAATTTTTGTTTAGTTTTTATTTATTATTTTTAGCTTTTAGTGTCGTTTTATATTATTTTGTGTTTTGCCAGGTACTGGTGTAAATGGAGCAAAAACGCGTAATAAGGAAATAACAAGCCAGTTGGGCAGAGTAGGGCGTCAGTGACCGAATTAAAATTGCCACTATTTTCTTGAGTGGGCCGTGACTACCATCTCTGTTTTATAAATGCGAAGGGCCATAAATACATAAGAGCTAAAGTGAAAAATTCATTGTGAAAACCTTTTGGAATTTGAGGGACTAAAATTGAAGAAAAGCATGAAAGTTAAATTAATTCAAAACATGTCACAACAAAAAGAAAAACATGTCACAACAAAAAGAACGAAGAGTTTTGGGATGTTGACCGAGTTCTTGTGCTGTTGACCGTAAATATATTAAGTTGACTGTCCCTCCTATTTTTATTGTTTTGGGCTGATGGAATATTATGGAGGTAGGCCCAGGTACATTACATTCATAACCCGTTAATAAAGTCAAATTTAGGAGGAGTTCTACGGCAATAAAACCACACTAGACGAAGTGAAAAAAAAAAGATATACAAGGGGGTGTTGACGGCTGAGAGGACGGCTGTTAGTTGGCTACGAACTGAAAAGAAGCATAGGGAGAGCACGAATTCAGATTTTGTTGAAGAGAAAGAGTATTGGTTCGAGTCATGGTTCAAGATTCAAGTCCGTGTTTGCAAATAATTAGTGTTCAGTTTTAATAACTTTGTGTTTTTCAAACTTGATACTATGATTTACTATTTGTTTAAGACTTGTTTCTTTTTCTTGACTATGGTTCTTGGCTAAATTTTTTTACTACCTAGACTACGATGAATGGTTTTGAATAAAGTTTGAACCTTTTTAATTAATCGCATGTTTTTATGGGTTAGTTGTGTTTCGTAAGAGTTTGATTATTTTACTTGGTGTGTATGCATACTTTGATTTGTTTCTTTGTTATCTATTACTTCGTGTGAATCTTGGTGGTTGTCTGCTACGGAATGGGTTCATGCTAGATCTTTGACTGTGTGTTTTTTTATCTTTAGGGCGAATCGACTGATAAACCTTAAAAGTGATAGTTAGTAATTTGCTAGGTCTTAGTGTTCTACTAGTCCTTATAGCTGGAAGGTGCGATCGGCTACTCTGCCTAGTTTGGGCATCCCCAACGCTGCCTAGTTTTGCTGGTTTCCTGCGAAAATTGTTTTCTTTATAACTTCTTCGTTATAGCTCTGTTTTACTCATCGTTTTCGCCCATGTACTAGTAATTCAGCCCTCTATCATGCCATCTTCAAATGTCTTCATTTTAAATCCATTAACCTCCCCCCAAAACACATCCAATCTTTGCGGTTAACCCGGTTTTGTTCATTTCACATCCCCGGTTGATCTCGTTCGCTCCGGTGCTCCGTAAAGCTCCAGACTAGCTCCTTAATCTCTCTTAGACCTGTAAAACATAAATCCCATTAAAAGTAGGCTATTCAAGATTAAAAGCTATGTAAATACACAAACTTAAACACATAAGAACATCGGTTTTCGACCACGCATTACATCCCCGTACTTATCTTTTGCTTGCCATCAAGCAAATTTGTTTTTCACTTTCACGTGGTCGCACGAGAAATACACTTCCCATTCTCGAGATGTGAGCTAAGGTCTAATGTCATACCCGGTTTAAACTTTTTACAATTTACAAAATATTTACCGGTAAGTGAATAATCACATATAAAATGGTTACCCAAGATTAACTCGCCCTTAAAGCTCACAATTCATACATATCTCTCACAATGTGCTCTCCACTCGGTTTACCAATTGGCTAATTTTAATGATGTATTAGCACCTTTTTAAGTAATCACTCAAAACTGAATAGAACACGTACCCGCATAGACTTGTAACTTAATCATTCTCCATCACCGAACACGAATACTAAGCACAAATCAAAAGTTCTTTGAAGGGTTGTAATGGGGCTAGGCAAAGGGTAGGAAATAGGATGTTTTAAAGTGGTGAAGGTGATGAAACTCGATTTTTATTACAAAACAACCACTCTAAACAAAAGTAATATAAATATCAACTACGAGGCAACGATTTTCGCCTTTTATTCAACGACCAATGACTCATATTTTTGTACTTTTCTCAATGATTTTCTATTCTTTTTTGCAATATTTCCTGAAGTTTTTTTTTTTGCAAATATATATCATAACTATACAAACACATAATCATATAATGAATTTTCATCACACGGTAAAGAGTTAAAGGTAAGGCTAATTGGGGTGATCAAACGAAAGGTTTAGGCTCAAAGTTGGCGACTAGGGGGTAGATTTCGAGTAAGGGTAAGCAAATTGTGTATAAAGAAAAAGGTTTACCTAATGCCTTAATCATTCTCGTGCTTGTACTCGGTCTATGGTCTCAAACGTATCAAAAGATGCAAGTTCTACAATACATAACTAATGGTCCACTCAAACAAAGAAATATATAATTATAAAGGTGGCTCAAAGATCTCACATATATAAAGGGTATGATATTTGGTATGCATAAATTATAAGTTTCTTAGGCGAATTATTCCCAAATAAACCACCCGCTAAATATCCGTCATGCTATTAACTTGAACTTGACCATAACAAAAGACCAAATGGGTTGTGTCATCCCTCGTTAACTTAGTTACTTGTGCTTCTTAGATCGCCTCAAACAAAGACATTTTTGAAAAAAATTTGAAATTTTCCCCATCCCCACACTTGAGGTCAACATTGTCCTCAATGTGTAGTGTTTAAATGAATGGGTCAAAATCGAAAAACTTTTTCTCCCCCCATCCCCACACTTGAGGTCAACATTGTCCTCAATGTGTAAGAATGGAGCTTTTAAAAATGCACAAGGGATGTGACACGGCTAACTTCCCCGAAATTTCACCTCGAAAAATAGTATACAATTTACAATCCACTAATTCGCTAACTAAAAATCAAAAGTAAAAAGAAAAGTATGCTCCTGGTTTTCAGCTGATTCCTCGTGTGCTCTTCGTTCTTCAATAAACTTGGTCGTCTCACGAACATGGTGTACCTGCAAATCTTAATCCTTTGCAGAAGCATGCTTCTCACAACCATCAACATTTGTTATAATCTAGTTCTACCAATTTTAT
Organism: Scalesia atractyloides; assembly: GCA_947069175.1. Classification (NCBI taxonomy): domain Eukaryota; kingdom Viridiplantae; phylum Streptophyta; class Magnoliopsida; order Asterales; family Asteraceae; genus Scalesia; species Scalesia atractyloides. Next base: position 32,286,969 of record CAMTDV010000021.1, read on the forward strand.
GAGAATGTTACCAAGCCATATATTAATTTATTTTGATTTATGTAGAAAATAATGTAACAACAACAAACCTAACTCACTTTCGTAGGAATTACGGTTGCATTTAGCTTATGCAACAAGCCCTTTTAAACCTCCCAATAGCTCGGGAGGACGAGTAGGTCTCGTGAGGGTTATATAGAGAACACACCCACAACGTTCATTTATCTATAAAAGCAGTAAATTACTACTACTCAACGAAAAAGAAACAAATATACAACAACAACAATAAACATACCACCTCATGGTGGTCAACGTAGTGCTTGTCGCCCACGAACTCTTCCACCTCACCGACTGGTGACTCATACCATTTATTTCAAAGGGCCAAACCTCCTTAATTCTTCCTCCGCTTTCTTCTCTTGAGGTGACTTCTTCACCTTCTTCTTCTTGACCGGTTTCTTCTTCGATTCTCCAAACCTACCAACCATATCACATATCTTTTTGTTCGGATTCATGTCCACTTTAGGACACTTATCCTCATAGAGCGGGTTAGTAAATTTAGGAAAAACATTCAAATTTAGATCCCGGTCCCCAAATTTCATGTTTACCGTTCCCGTTGCACAATTTATTATGGCATTAGCAGTTACCAGGAACGGTCTACCCAGTATGACTATCGGTTGTGTGTCCTCAACATACCCAACATAGTCAACTACAAAAAGTCAACTGGGTAATAACAATCTTCAACCTTTACTATTACATCTTCCACCATCCCCATTGGATGCGTGGGAGTCTGATCGGCCAACACCACGGGTGTCAAAGTTTTTCAAAGGACCAAAATCATATTGGTCATACAGACTCCCAGGCAAGATACTCACACAAGCAACAAGATCTAGGAGTGCCCTCTTAATTTTAAATTTACCGATTTGGATTGGAATCAAAGGGTCACCCGGATCTTGAGCTTTTCGGGGGAGGGCACTCGATAAAACGGCACTAACATGAGATATTAAATCAAACTGTTTCGGTAGTTTGTTATTCCGTTTCTCGGTGCTCAACTCTTTCAAACACTCTACATGAGCCGGGGCCTTTTTAATAATATCAAGTAACGGCAAATTAATTTTTGCTTGTTTAAAATTTTCCCACCTCTCGTCCTTTGGTGGGCACCGTTTTTCAGACCTTGATTCATTAATTGGTTTTAATAGAGCCAACGGTATGGGATGGTATTAAACTCCACACCCATATCATTGGCCCTAGCATGCAATTCATTTAAACAACTTTCACAAAAAGAATTTTAGTTACTCTTTCAATTTTAGTTCGTGAAATCGTTTGTTGCTCATTTTCACTTCCCGACTCATCACCTACATCTTCCACTACACCATCAACAAGTTGTGGTGGATGGAATGCTTTCGACACTACAAACCTCATCGTTTGAAAGAAGACTTACCGCGTTAATGTGCACATTCGTCACATTATTCGTGCTTGAACTTTGATGCTTCGGGTTCACTGTAGTGTCACTCGGAAGTCTTCCTCCACTTCTACGCATTTGGGACACTTCCTCCGCAAGTTGCCCCACTTGCTTCTCCAATGCCTTGTGAGATTTGTCGCGTACCTTGAACTCTTTCCTCACCTCCGCCTTGATCTCTTTGTTCGATGCAGTGATAGCATTCATGATGGCATCTAACTTTGAGTTAAGCGAATCATCACCTGTTTGAGAATTTGAGTTCCCACCTCCATTGCCACCTTTACTGTAACCCCTTTGGTAGCCTCCTTCTCGGTTTTGATACCCTTGGTTACCCCTTGGTTGTAATTCCTTTGGTAACCCCCTTGGTTACCACCTTGGCGGTTTTGGTACGATGATCCGCCTTGATTACCCGCATAAAAGTTCGAGTTCATTTGATTCTCAGCGTTCCCATAACGGAAATTAGGGTGATTTCTCAAACCGGGATGATAAGTGTTTGAGTTCATGTCGTTATTCTTGCGATCACCAAATATTTGATTTACTTCTTCGGTATCTTGGCTTTTCCCATTTGACATTCGATGGTTCTATGATCAAGCCCACACCCGTCGCAACCCGCAAACTGTACCGCATTAACTTCCTTTTTCTTCATACGGGCCAACTCCCGTTCTAATGTAGAAATGCGATCCCTTGAACTAGAATCAAGGTCGGGTAGTGATCGGGAGATAGGGTGCTTCTTAGCTCGGTCAGCCGACTCTTTGGCTTTTGATCTCTTCGCCATTCTCTCGAGGAATTCCCAATCATCGTCCTCGTGATTGCATAGTATCGTTCCATTACTAGTCGACTCAAGATGGTTCCATGTCTCACCATCTAGACCCCTTACGAAATACTTCACCAACTCCCACTTCTCAATTTGATGGTGTGGGCATTTCCTAATCAACTTCTTATACCTCCTAAACGCCTCGTGTAATGGCTCACTCGACAACTGCTTAAAAGACCGGATTTCATCCCGAGCATCATCAGTTTTAGCCATCGAATAGTATTCATCCAAGAATGCTTGTTGCATCTCAACCCAGTTGTGATACTATTCGTAGGTAGTGTCAAAAACCACTGTTTGGCCTTATCCTTCAAAGAAAATTAAAATAACCACAACCGAATCTCCTCTTGAGAAAAATGACCACCTCTAATGGTACTACATATAGCTGAAAATTCTGCTAAATGTGTGTAAGGCTCTTCATTCGATCGCCCATTAAAATACGGAAGGATGTTGATGTCGTTCAGTTTGCAATCAAAAGCCGCTCTTCCTCTCGGTGGTGGTACAATCGGCGAATCATTTTCCGATATCATCGGTTGAAACCGACCGTCAACTCCTTGCGGTGGTTGACGTTGGTTGTTACGATTGTGCCTGTTATCCCTTGGTGGATCTTTCACCTCTTGATCCCCCATTCTTCGATCCCCTTTTCTATCACCGTCTCGATTACCCCCTTGATTCTCGCCACCCACGTATTGTGGAATCCGATTACGATTGGCATTTTGATTGTTGTAATTGTTGCTACCATCGTCTCGGTTCCTATTGTTATTACGTGGTTGACGGTTGTTCCCATAACCGTCATTTCTACCGTAATCGTAACCAAACCGGTCATAATTCCCCACAACATTCGCGTATTGATACCCCCCGTCATCATAACCAACATTCCCACCGTTGTGGAAAAACTCTTCACTGTTATTCCCCCATCCATCGTCTTTAACCTGATCGTTATAATATCCCCCATCGTCCGAGTATTCCGTGTGAACACTCACATGTTCCGGTGATTGATAACCGGGTACACGATACGGTTCGTCATCTGGGATATTGTTCCTTAATTCATCAAGATTGACGAATTGGTCTTCATTCGCGGGATTGCCACAATTCATATTAACACCACGGTTGGCGTTAGTGTTGCGGTTGTTGACATTTGGTTTTGTCGGTTTGGTTTTGAGGTGGAGGTGTACGGGCTCGTTGGTTAATGTTTTGGGTTGGGCCACGGTTTGGAAATGGTGGTGTAGGTGGTCTTGAATTGTTGCCACCCGGTTGGTTGTTTGGGTTTTGAGGTGGGTGATTATGGTATTGATGTTGATGTTGATTGGTGTTTTGGTTATCTATTGGAACGGTTCCAACAGATGAGGTACTTGGTGTGTTGGGTTTTAGTGGATTAGAGACAATGGTTACCTCTAACCGTTGGCTAGGTTTCTTCTAACGACCCGCTCAATCTCCGGCTCGAATACTAACGGTGAAGTTCTTACCGGAATTTCGTGTATGCATGCATTACCTGTAACCTGCACAACTAACACACCAGCGTAACACGAAAGCAGATACGATAAAGAAAACAAGCAATTAAAAAGTTAATCACAAAAATCAATAAATCCAAACGCAAAGCGCACGAACTCCCCAGGTTTTTATTAAAACTTGATGTGTGCTAAACATACTACTAAAATTAACTAAATTAGACTCTCTAATCTAGACACTAAGTTTTAAATTTATAAACCCTAGGTACCTGATAGCATTAAAACTTGATGTGTGCTATCAGGTACCTAGAGTACCTTTTTAATTAAAAATTGACCCACCCCGCCGCATAGTGCAACGGCGCCAAAAACTTGATGTGTCTAAACAGACTAGTAAAATTAACTACTTTAGACTCTCTAAGCTAGACACTAAAAAGCTTTAAAGAGACTCGACTTAAACCTAAACCACACAAGCGGCAAGTGTACCAATCAAGTAGTATAACCTAAGTAAGTCTGGATATCGAACCCATAAGACTCTACTAATTACGCTGATTAGACTCTGAAAGACTCGGACAGACACGACTCAAACTGTTTTAATGTTTTTTTTTTTGGGGGGGGTTAGGAAAATCTAAGGAAATCTATTTTAAACTAATTATTAACTAAAGTTATGCTAATACGAACTAAGATGAAGATTGTTCTCAAGAAATGATGGAGACTACCTAGACTAGAATCCTGGATTGATGTTAAGATTTTACTGATTAAGTCAATTACACGTTTTATGGAACCGGGATCTTATAATACTAAACCTATTAAACACCAACTAAGCCCTCAACCCTTCTCGAGGTGAAACTTATGGCATTACCTAGGCCGTTAATCCTACCGGTTATTAGACTTTTTCCAGTTGTCTAATTATTGTGTAAGTACCCTAATGTTGACCTACTTTTTTCCAATTATAGATCTAGGGTAGTTTGAATATCTCAACTTGACTTGATAAACTAATAAACCGACGGGTCAACTAATTCATAACTTTTTCCAAAGCCTGTCTACAGCAATTCGTCGGGTAAGACCTACCAATAGCCCCCCACCTTCCAGCTATTAGGACTAGTAGAACACTAAGATCTGGTAAACCTTGAACTATCACTTCTAAGGTTTATCGGCCGATTCGCCCTAAAGATCGAAAACACAAAGTCAGAGATCTAGCATGAACCTATTCCGTAGCAGAAAACCACCAAGATTCACACGAAGTAATAGAAAACAGAGAACCAAATCAAAGCACGCATACACACCAAGCAAGATAAACAAACTCTTTACAAAACACAATTAACCCATGAAAACATGCAATTAACGAAAAAGGTCTAAACTTTAATCATATCCGATCATCATAGTCTAGGTAGTATACGCGTTTAGCCAAGCATAGTCATAAATAAATGCAACATAAGATCAATCAAACTAGAATTCATCTTTACAAGTTCAGAAAAGAGAAAACAAGACAAACAAGGATCGTGAAAACCCGAGCAAGTCTTTAATCTTTAATCTTCACTTGACATACTGATTCACTAGCTTCCGAACTCTCAAACTCAGCTGATACGTCTCCAAAACCGGCTGCCATAACTCCAAAATTCGTAACCCTAATCAAGGATGATTACGTTTCTTTTTATACTATCGAACCCTAAACAAAGTACCCTCTTTGTGTTGGAAAGTACAATGGAACTCAATAGTCAGCTCTATGTACTGTGGCCAACGGCGATCCACTGCCTCAATCAACCTTGGCCCAAACAAGTTTGCTATTCTGTCACGAACCCCCATTGTTTGTAACCAATCCCAGTCAATCGTATGATGCTCCAACAGATTTGTCTTCGCATACTTAACCAGTTTTCCCTCTCTGCAGTGTCTTCCTCAAAGTCCAGAATCGGGTGCTCGACGAACCTCTCAGGTCGACCATAAAGTCTCTGATCTCGATTACGGTATCTTATTCTTCTTCTTCTTGGGTCCGGTAAATTCGACTGTAAAGCTGGGTCTCCTTGTGGCCGAGGAGATGGGCCTCTTTGTCTCTTTGGATCCCTGGAAGAACCTTCACCTGACATTTCCTGCAAACACAAGATAAAGATTTAAGCAATACAAATCAGATAAAAACAAGCTATTTTTTTAATAAATTAATTGGATCAGCCGTATAGCATTATGTTCGGGACTGAAACCTAAAATAACGTTGACTAAAAACAGGGTTACCGTTTACAAAAGCTTAAGTTATCAACAAACTTTCCCGAATGGAGATTGAGTACGGGCTAGATGTATTCGACTTGTACGTGCATATTAGTAAACCCGACACTAAACTCTAAAAACTAACTAACTAAAGACTTAAAAATTCAAATGACTCGAGACTCAATGTACACTATCTCCTCCCGGCACTTAATTATCCTCAATTAAGCATAAGTACCAACATATCCCGCCATTGAGGCGCAACAAGTTGAAAGTTCTAAACTATGACGCAAATGGTAACGTTTTGTGCAAAGGATTACATTCAAGGACAAGTTAGATTCGCAAAATCAGTTCAAAAACTTGTTTTTCAAACGAAACATAACTTAGTTTAGCCAAACATAACCTAAAAACATCGTAACTAGTCGCCCCAATGTCCAAACACAACCCATAAAGCTCAAACAACCTCGATCATTCGAAACCGAACCTCCCACAAACCACATTATGAATAATCATCCCAAACCAACCCAACTACAACCTCTAATTATCATCTCATCGGGAAAAATCGAAACTTTAACGAACCAACCAAACCCTAGAACTAACTAACAATTGACTCGACACTAAAACGGTAAATAAAGTAAACGACAAGTGAGAAATCACAGAAAACATACCTCGGAATCGGATTAAACAAGAAAGATTAAGAACTTGGCGTTATGGTGCTCGAAATCATCCAAAAACGCAAAGAAATATCACGAAAATCGGCGAAACAGATGGTGGGTATCGTAGGGGAAATGATTGTGGTGAAGGAGGAAGAAAAATGGGGCGATTTGGTGGTAAAATGGGTGAGAAATGGCAATTTTAGTGCATATAGCGGCTAGGGTTTCGTATGGAGGAGATGGAGTGATTATGCAGCAAAGGGTTCAAACGAAACGAATAAAGCTGACCCCAGGGGTCGTCGCATAGCGCAATGGGAAAGCTAGGGGCGTCGCGTAGCGCGGCGCTACCCTTTTTAATTAAAAATTGACCCACAACGGCGCCAAAAACTTGATGTGTGTTAACAAACTATAAAAATTAACTACTTTAGACTCTCTAAGCTAGACACTAAGAAGCTTTAAAAACTAGACTCGACTTAAACCTAAACCACACAATCGGCAAGTGTACCGATCAATGTAGTATAATCTAAGTAAGTCCGATATCGAACCCACAGGACTCTACTAATTACGCTGATTAGACTCTGAAAGACTCGGACATACACGACTCAAACTGTTTTAATTGTTTGGGGGGGGGGGTTACGGAAAATCTAAGGAAATCTATTTTAAACTAATTATTAACTAAAGTTATGCTAATACGAACTAAGATGAAGATGGTTCTCAAGCGATGATGGAGACTACCTAGACTAGAATCCTGGATTGATGTTAAGTTTTACCGATTAAGTCAATTACGCGTCTTATGGAACCGGAATCTTATGATACTAAACCTATTAAACACCAACTAAGTCCCTCAACCCTTCTCGAGGTGAAACTTATGGCATTACCTAGGCCGTTAATTCTACCGGTTATTAGATGTCTTTCCAGTTGTCTAATTATTGTGTAAGTACCCTAATGTTGACCTACTCTTTTCCAATTATAGATCTAGGGTAGTTTGAATATCTCAACTTGACTTGATAGACTAATAAACCGACGGGTCAACTAATTCTAACTTTTTCCAAAGCCTGTCTACAGCAATTCGTCGGGTAAGACCTACCAATAGCCCCTCACCTTCCAGCTATTAGGACTAGTAGAACAATAAGATCTAGCAAACTATTAACTATCACTTCTAAGGTTTATCGGCCGATCCGCCCTATAGATAAAAAACACACAGTCAGAGATCTAGCATGAACCTATTCCGTAGCAGACAACCACCAAGATTCACATGAAGTAATAGAAAACAGAGAACCAAATCAAAGCACGCATACACACCAAGCAAGATAAACAAACTCTTTACAAAACACAATTAACCCATGAAAACATGCAATTAACGAAAAAAGGTCTAAATTTTAATCATATCTAGTCATCATAGTCTAGGTAGTATACGCGTTTAGCCAAGCATAGTCATAAATAAATGCAACATAAGATCAATCAAACTAGAATTCATCTTTACAAGTTCAGAAAAGAGAAAACAAGACAAACAAGGATCGTGAAAACCCGAGCAAGTCTTTAATCTTCAATCTTCACTTGACAGACTGATTCCCTAGCTTCCGAACTATCAAACTCAACTGATACGTCTCCAAAACCGGCTGCCAGAACTCCAAAATTCGTAACCTTAATTAAGGATGATTAAGTTTCATTATATACTCCGAAATCCAGCTCAACCCGAATCAACAAAACTTCTTTTCGCGATCAGATACCCTGTCGCGTAGCGCGACGGGTAAGGGTAGGGGGTCGCGTAGGGCGGTACCCCCTTAGCTGCTGATGCTTTTCTTACATTAATCAGCTCTCGATTTCGCGTTCGTTTCCCGTTTTCCTTCCAAACTGCTCGTATTTCTTCGATTTTCAGCACTTTAAGCAACAGGACCTGAAATCAAAGCTTAACGTCAGCAGTATCGAAATTCTAACCTAAAACAGACTCAAACTATCTAAAAATGGACCAAAATATACACCATAAACATATGTACTTTGCAGTACATCAATGTTCAGCTTTCACCTTATAACAAGTGAGACACTTTGAGACGTAAAGGGCGATATCTTTCTTCATCCCAGGCCACCAGTAAGATGGTCGAAGATCATGATACATCTTGTTGGCGCCAGGATGAATGGAGTATCGGGATTTCTGGGCTTCGTCCATCAAGGTGTTTCAAAGATTAAGACGGTCGGGAATCCAAATGCGATCATGGTAGTAGAGAATACCATTAGGTTTAGCTTCGAGTGAGTTTTCGACTCCACAATTCAACTCGTTGTTTAGGTTACCCTCGTTAATGACGGAGAATTGTGTTTGGCGAATTAACTCTTGAAGTTTTCCCACGATTTGGTAGCAACGAATACTCTTAACATGAGTCTTACGACTGAGTGCATCGGCCACAACATTCGCCTTACCAGGGTGGTAGCGAATGTCACAGTCGTAGTCGTTCAATAGTTCTACCCAACGACGTTGACGCATGTTGAGTTCCTTTTGATCAAAGATATGTTGGAGGCTCTTGTGGTCGGTGAAGACCGTACACTTTGTACCATAAAGGTAGTGTTGCAAAATCTTTAATGCAAAAACAACTGCACCAAGTTCAAGGTCGTGCGTAGTATAGTTCTTCTCATGTATTTTGAGTTGTCTCAACGCGTAAGCGATGACCTTGTCTCGTTGCATAAGGACGCAACCAAGACCTTGGTTTGAAGCATCGCAATACATGACGAAATCGTCGTTTCCATCAGGGAGTGTAAGGATAGGAGCATTACAAAGCATGTCCTTGAGGGTTTGAAAAGACGCCTATTTTTCGGGACCCCAAACAAAAGGCTTATCTTTTTGGGTCAAAGACATTAAAGGAACGACGATCTTGGAGAAGCTCGAGATGAAACAACGATAATACCCAGCTAGGCTAAGAAACGAACGAATTTCAGAAGGCGATTTAAGTGCAATCCAATTCTTCATAGCTTCTATCTTTGCGGGGTCAACGTGAATACCGAGTTCATTGACGGTGTGACCGAGTAATTGAACCTCTTTTAGCCAAAATTCACACTTGGAGAATTTGGCATAAAGACGTTCGGTACGCAAAAGCTGAAGGATAAGTTGCAAATGTCGCCTGTGTTCTTCTTTCGCCTTGGAGTAGATGAGAATATCGTCGATGAATAAAATTACGAAACGATCGAGAAAAGGTTTACACACGCGGTTCATGAGATCCATGAACACTGCAGGCGCGTTAGTCAAACCAAAAGGCATGACCACGAACTCGTAATGTCCATAACGTGTGCGAAAGGCAGTTTTAGGCACATCTCACTCGAAAACTCGAAGCTGATGATAGCCAGAACGTAGATCGATTTTCGAGAAACAAGTCGCGCCTTGAAGTTGGTCGAAGAGGTCGTCAATACGAGGAAGTGGATATCGGTTTTTGACTGTAAGTTTGTTGAGTTCACGGTAGTCAATAAACATCCGAAAGGATCCATCTTTCTTCTTGACGAAAAAATGGGAGCGTCCCAAGGAGAAGTACTAGGGCGTATAAAGCCTTTATCAAGAAGTTCTTGAAGCTGGCTCGATAGCTCTTGCATTTCCGAGGGTGCTAAACGATAGGGAGCTTTTGCGACAAGAGTTGCGCCAGGAATAAGATCAATTCGAAAATCGACGGATCTAGGAGGCGGAGGACCAGTAAGATCCTCTGGGAAGACATTGGGAAATGACAAACGATTGGAACATTACTTATGCTTGGGCCTTTATCTTTCTTCTCCATGACGTGGGCAAGAAAGGCAAAGTACTCCTTACGTAAGTACTTGTTCGCTTGAATGCACGACATGAGCTTGAGACCTTTAGAAGGTTTCTCGCCATAGACGTGCAATGAATGATTGTTAGGAAGAGGAAGACGAATGAACTTTTCGGAACAAACAACTTCAGCACGAACTCGCCTAAGCCAATCCATGCCTATTATGATATCGAAGCTTCCCAATTGCATGGGAATGAGGTCAATCGAAAACGTATGATCATTAAGATTCAAGAGCAATTAGAAAGGACGGAATCAACGGTGATGGATTTCCCGTTAGCGACTTCGACAGCGAAAGGATTACGCAACTTGGAACGTTCGCACTTAAGTAACGGTTCAAATTCGACAGACACAAAACTTTTATCGGAACTAGTATCAAATAGACGTGAATCATAAATATGGTTGAGAAGGAATGTACCAGTGATGACGTCATTTGAGCTTTGAGCCTGAGTGGAGGTGAGCATGAAAGCTCTCCCTTTAGCAGGCTGAGGCTGCTGCTGTTGTTGGACTTGAGACAAACATTGGCGAGATGGTTGAGGTCGCCACACTTGTAACATGCTCGCGCGGATCAGTCTGTTGTTGAGGTTGAGGTTGGTTGGGATCAAAGCTTGGTCTTGGGTTCTGATGGGTTGACGACAACGGTTGGCGAAATGCCCAAACCTGCCATAGTTCGCGCATTTGCGGCACGGGGCGGTTGCAAGATGGTGGTAGGTGCACCGTTTGCACTTTGGCCAAGTTCCTGTGTAGTTTCTATGGGGTTGTTCATTTTTGGAGTAGAGGATATGGAGTTCAATGGTGCTGGGTTGGGCGGAGTAACGACCGCGCAATTCTGAACAGAAGCCTTCCGTTTCTTGTTCTTTGGGTTGTTGTTTTTCTTGGCTTGGGAAGGTGAGGGTTCAACGGTGGTGGTATTGGTGGTAGCTTGGTGCGCGTTCTTCGTGGAAACCTTGTCATAGGCTCCATGAAGAATGTAGTTGTGGTTGAGCTCGATAGCGATGCTATAAGCATCTTCGATGGTTTTGGGGCTTGCGGCGGCTACATGGTTCATCAACTCATGGGGGAGGCAACGAATAAACTTGGCGATTGCCTTGGGAATAGTATCCACTTGACCAGGACAAAGGATACTCAGTTGTTTGAAGCGCGCGACCAGTCCTTCGGCGTCGCTCCCCTTTTGGGCAAGGTTCCAGAATTCATTTTCAAGTTTCTGGGTCTCGTGAGGGGGACAAAATTGGTCCTTCATGAGCTGCCTTAGCTCTTCCCAAGGTACGCGTGGGCTACTTCATTGCCACGTTTGTTTCTCTCAGTGGTCCACCACTCGAGGGCTCTCTCACGAAAGACCCCTGTGGCGTTTAAGGTTCGGAGCTCATTGGGGCATCCGCTTTGCAAAAAGGCGAGTTCGATCGCGTCGAACCAGTTCATCATGGCAGTAGCGCCATCATTACCAGTGAATTTCAATCGCTTACAAGCCATGAACTGTTTGAACTGGAACGTTGCCTTGGGAGGGTCCACCTTTGAGTCAACGGAGGATTTGGGGGTTTCATGGATGGTTTGGATTTGGCTCCCGATGTTTGGGATAATCTTAGCTATATGTTCGGCCTTCTGCTCAGCGACTAACCCAACTAGTTCCTGCTTGGATATAGAGTCCCCTTGGTTGCTTGAACCCTTCTTGGAACCTTTGATTTCTTGGAAGAACTTGGAGAAGACATCTAGGGTTGAAATAGAAAGGACAAGGATGAGACTTGATCATAATGTAAAAAATAAGTTTTGCATGTATAAGCATGGATATTTCACGTATGTTGCATTTATTTGGCGAGTATTCAACATGTATTAACAAGTATAATCACGTATGAATGCGTATAAGGAGTATAAATTTATTTTGTTCATGAGGATAATTATTGTTTTTGATTGCGATAAACGTGCGAATCATGTAACGGTTCGAAACGAATAAGGTAACAAGTATAAAATCACATGAAAATTGAGAATACATAAAATATTAGCTCAATAAAACATAGGATTGTTTCGGGTAGAGAAACGTCGACTATTCCAAAGTGATTCGTAAGATCTTTCGAGTTAAGGAGCATGCTTTGGCCTAATAGGCAAAACGCTCTCGTCGAGAAGCGATTAACGGCATTTTACCCTTCCAATTACTACATGTCCCTAGTCAATCGAAAATTCGAGGCTTTGGCGAGATTGAAAATCGAGGAACGGGACTTAATCGACAAGGTGCGGGTTTCACCCCTAACTTGACGATTTCGTACCCTAAGTGTGGTTGTTTCTTACTAAACGAGGAGCATATTCCGACTCGTTTGTAAGATCCACTAGAGTATGAAATGGAAGTTTTTCCAACAAGATGTGGATATCACTCCTAGCTTGATGGTATAACTTCGTGAAAAATCGAATACGCGGAATGAGGGATTTCACCAAAATTGTAAGTCAATGGACCTATCTTGGTGCAAATCGCCTCTTTTGCATCATGAGTGTCTTCAAGTCTTCAAGTGTATTGTGTAAATATCTTAGGAAAGACATTATGTAAGCATTAAGACCAAAAGAAAGGAAAAAGCAATGAAGGAAGAATAAAGTTTTAAGCATAATACGGGAATGGTAAAAAATGGACACTTAAATTATAGACTAGGTCGAACATGGCAATTCTACCTAATTCCCTATAGTTATGGCTCTGATACCAACCTGTCACACCCCAACCGATGGCGGAAACATCGAGGTGGGACGAAAGAGATTGCTCGTTGCTCATAATGCTAATAGTGACAATAATTAATTAAACCGGATTTCATTTCATAAGTAAAATTTGTCGAGTACAATACATGGAAATTTCAAATACAACAATAATCAAGGCAAAATTTGATACAACATTAATAAACCTAAACGTCTATGTGTGTATCTAGTCATCAACGCTACTCCAATTTCATAGCATCATCTTCATCAACCTGTACCATGTTTTAAAATAGAGTTCAATCCAAAAGCAAAGGCGAGTACACAAGTTTGGTGATACATAGCATAAGTATAAAAGGTATAACTCGAATCCACATGTTAATCGTTATGTAAGGTAAATGCTAATCATGCAACACTAGATCAAACCCTAAGTTTCCACAAGTATAATGAGCTTCCTTCGTCACATAAGCAACGAGACTAAAAGTATAAATAATCTTAGCATAACCCGACGGGTGGTGTGCTACTCCTATAGCGCTATATATGTCAAGTTGGGCTAGCTAAGTTAATGATCAAGCATGTATAATCACACAAGAACAAGCTCAAGACTTGCATTACTTGTGAGCTTAAAGCTCTTTGAAAACAGAATGTTTGGAGTGTTTAAACACTCCTATATACATGTATAACAACCTAGGTTAGTCCCCTTAATCACAAAGTGGATTAGAAGCTCAAGAACACTAGGATGAATGAAGTAAAGATAGGAATAAACAAGTTTTAAAAGTGTTGAACAAAACAGAAAGTTTTAGAGTCCTTTAGGTGCATTTCCAGGTCTGGATTCTCCATGGAGAACCCGTGGATTCAAACCTAAGGATTATCCGAGCATTTAGAAAGAAGAATCAAGTGATTTCGTTGAGTTATGAGCAAGTTATGCTCACTTTAGTATGAAGGTATGAATCTGCCCGAATTTGTGTTTTGCAAGAGATTTGAGAGTGATTGAGAGAGATTAGATGGAGTTTGGAAAGTGGAAATTGTGAGGAATAGGGTTGGTATTTATAGGGAAGAGTTAGGAGGGTGTTGGGTGAGTTTTAATGAGGTTTAGAGGTGATTGGGTGAGGTTAGAAGTGTGGGATTCGTGCATATTCGCGAGCCAAAAACAAACTGACCCTTCCAGCACCACTTGCGGACCGTAAGGGTTTCCCCTTGCGGTCCATAAGGACCTGGTCCGGGGCTAAAATTTGATTTTTGTTGTTTTGTTGCTTTGTGACGGGTTTAGGTGCCATTTTATGATATTTTATGAACATAACAAGTATTCTAAGCATATGGAACATGTTATATAGTATATGTATGTATAAATTGAACGAGATCGAGTATAAACATCATGTGTATTGTACGTGTGAAGTATAAACGTCGCGTATTTACAAGTACGTCATGTTTCCGAGTATGAGCATCATGTATATGTATGTATGAGTATGTATGACAAGTATAGAGATAAAAAAGTATATTCCGTTATAATTCAAGTCTCGATTACAAAGATTACAACAAAAATGTGACAAGATACAACGGTTTCCGAAAATAGAAATACAAACGACACTTCCTAAATACAGAAAGTATAGAAACGCGAGGCGTTACAATGATCAACTTTGTGGGTCCCCCGGATATCCTAAATCTTCCACAAGTCAACTTTTGTCGTTTTGTGTATAGACTCGAGGCATGCCTTCAGGTTTGCTCTATGGTCTTCTAAAGGTGCTTGCAATTTTCCACTTTTGAGGCATGAGGCGTGACTTGACAACTTTTCTCCATTTTCTTCGGTTTTTTGGCCTGGATTTGCTTCCTTTATTCAACTTGGGTTCGTTTTGTCTTGAAAATAAAGAAAAAAACCGAAATCAACCTATTTTAAATATTTCTTTAACAAAACTTAATAAATAGTAGTAGTAAATTGATATAAAAACATGTGCACTTTTGTTTATATCATCTTCTGACCAGCATCCATCAAAATACAAACAGACAACTTTCGACCCATTTCTGGAGAATTTACTATTTATCAAGGAAGACTTTGTACGATTTCCAACGGAACACCGGTCGTAAACCAATACCGGACAATTGTTCGGAAATCAAACCTGGAAAACGTGTAGTTGTTTGGACAATTATTGGTCAATTATCACCGCCGACTGCCTGGCTGTAGTAGATTTCGAATGGATCATCGACGGTTATGTAATATATATTAAACCAATTTTTTTTTTAAAATATATCCTCCGGTGTTTTACGAACATATATTTCAGAAAACTTTTTTCTAATCTCTGAAAACCCAGTTTCTTGTGCTGATATAAAAAAAATTAAGAATTTTGACAATTATTAGGTTAAACCCATAACTTTTGAAGGTAGAGGATCAAATACAAGACACATTTTGCATGCGAAGTATAGGGGGAATCTCATCCATTGATCTCTCAAGATCAAAATTAGGCGATGACATTGGTAAATCTCAGTTTCAAACAATTGAAGAAACAAATAGAGAAAGGGTATTCTGGTCTTTTCTCACTTGAACTTCTTCCCCCTTGATTTTCAAACGGCTATAACTTTTTCATACGCTAATAGTTTTTTTAAAATTACATGGTACTAATGAGCATTTCTTTATCTTTAATTCGAGCAACTTATTGCTCCAGATTTCTTTAAAAAAATTACAGGATTTTGAATACCCATTACGTGATTTCATGATTTTGAATACCCAGTACGTGACTACGTGATTTTGAATACCCATTATGTTATTTTATTATAGTATTTTATGTGAAACCCCACTAATTGATTACGTAATTACGTAACAATAGTTGACTATTTATTATTACGTGACTACGTAATTTTAAATACCCATTTTGTGATTATGTGATTTCATTACATTATTTATGTGAACCCCCAGTGAGTGATTACGTAATTACGTAAAAACAAAACATGTAGTACCTAATATTTCATATGGAATACCTCATAATTTAGATATAATCACGTATTAAGAATAAATTATATTAAAACATTAGCCAAATCAACATATAAGAACCACATAATGTGGTATATTAGAGATTTAATCACGCCATAAAGCATAAAAATCAAGTTATTAGTATTGAATGTGTGATCACGTAGTAAGCATAATTGTAATAACATTAGTTGCAACAAATTATATTGAATGTGTAATCACGTAATGAATTTATATTAACTGTGTAATGATTTATGTTGAATGTGTAATCACGTAATGAGTATTCAAAAATCACGTAGTCATGTATTGGGTATTCAAAATCACGAAATGGGTACTAGGTATTCAAAATCACGTAATCACGTAATGGGTATTCAAAATCTTGTAATTTTTTTAAGAAAATGATATCAATAGGCTCCTCGAATTAAAGAGAAAGAAATGCTCATTAATACGGTGTAATTTTTAAAAATTGGCTGCTTGAATAAAAAAATGAAATGCTCATTAATACAGTTTAATTTAAAAAAACTATTAATGTATGAGAAAGTTATAGCTGTTTGACAATCAAAGGACGAACTGGTTCACTTAATAAAGGAATAAATTACCAGTCCTACCAATGAGACTTGTCACTCCCTCCTATCTATGCTTCATATAAAAACTAGTAAATCTTCTCGCGCGATGCGGCGGGTCCAAATGTAAAGTAAATCTTCTCGCGCGATGCGGCAGGTCCAAATGTAAAGTAACTCGAATTTGTGCAGTAAAGACCTGAACCGTTTCTAAACAAAAGTTATGTCAAAACCTAGATAAACTGAATATGTACATAAAAATAAGCATAGAAACGTATTATACATGGCTTGACTTTTTTACAAAAGAAATTTAGGTTGAACGCCAACCTGATCTTATACCGATATGTACATAAAAATAAGTAAAACATTATGTTTTTAAGTTAAAAATGGTACCGCGCGTTGCGGTGGGGACCGAAACGTAAAGTAAACCGAATTTATAAAGTCTAATGAAAACATATTATATTTGACCCGACTTGTTTTAAAACTAAATTTATGCCAAAACGTAAATTAACTGAAAACGTATAAAAAACGAAAAAACATATTAAATCTGAGCCTACCCATTTTCAATAAAACGTAATCTACTTAAATTTATGCCGACGTGTACATAAATTTAAACATGTAAAAAATAATTATAAAGTTTTTATAAAGGTTGTAACTGACAATGCTAAATGTTGAAGGGTAAAGGATAAAACAACCTTACTAAAAGACAAAAAAAAAAAAAACCATAATAAACCTGAAATTATACCGACACATACATAAATATAAGTACATAGAAAATGATTATATAGATTTTAGAAAGCTGAAGGGTTGTAAGTGCAAATACTAAATTTTGAAGGTAAAGGCTAAAAAAACGTTACTAAAAGACAAAAAAAGAAAACCGTAATCAACCTGAAATTATACGGACGCATACATAAAGATAAGCACGTAAAAATTGATTATATAGATTTTAGAAAGTTAAAGGGTTGTAAGTGGAAACACGAAATGTTAAAGTTTAAAAGCTAAAATAAACAAAAAGTAAAAAAAAAAATAGAGAAAAGAAATAAAAAAAGGCTGACCAATAGAATTCTGGTTGTAGTATGGCAGCAGCCTGCTACTCTTCATCCTATTTGTGATTGTAAGTATATAGATTATGAATGTAGTATGGCAGCAGCCTGCTAGCGTTCATCCTATTTGTGATTGTAAGTATATAGAATTATGTTTTGGAATGATCCTTTCTCAATATAGAATTATGTTTTGGAATGATCCTTTCTCAACTTTTACAACTATAAAACATAGTAACCTATTAATCAGCCTTTATTCATTTTAGAGAAAATACACTTTCTTATACAAGAGAATAACAAATTTAGTACAAGTGAAATAAAAGAGAAACGCGTAAACCGTGTAATATAATAAGTGCATAACATATTATTAGTTTTGTTATATTAGTCCGATTAAAAACCTTCGCGAAACTAAACATGAACCATAATAAAAGGGCATTATTGTTAAAACCATTACTCAATGGGCTGGACTTTCACTTGGTCATTCCATGGGCCTATGGCCCCTTCTAGCTACAACTGAAAACATATATAATTTTAATTAACTAAAAGTAATTACAATGGAGGATACTTTTTGGATAGATCTCCTAGTTGGAAAATATAAATAAGAGGTGGGGTTTGAATTTCATATATGACACATCTAAATCTATTATGAAATTTGTGCACTAGGCTAAACAGATATTGGGTTAGTTAACCCGTTTAACTTTTTTATTTTATAATTATTTGAAATATGTTTTTAAGTTATAATTTAGATAATCATCGTCTGAAAGGGGGGGAATGACGCACGTCGTTAAATGTTGAAGTTATTTACTATTATGGCATCCTGTATTTTCTATTCTTAGATCATCGTCGTCCGAAAGGGGATTGAATTGATGAAGCGAAGAAGAGTATCTAATTCTATCTTGTAAAATTACGTGACACTGATCATGTGGATTGATTTCATTAAAGTGGTTTGATGTGTTTGTAAAGTTAATCTAGTGATTAATTTTACTTTTATATAAATAATATGATCAGGAAAGTTGGCAACTAGTTGTTGCATATATGTGATGTATACTTGTAAGAGAGTTTCAAGTTGATGATCATAATTTAAAATTCAATATATATATAGTGTGATGTTGATTGGGGAACACTAAAAAAGTAGGGAACAGTGGGGAACTGACTCAAACGAACTCCGATTAGACTTATTCCAATGGGCGTTGGAACCGGCTCGTCGAACCCTAACTAGGATATCTTAACACTAAACCCTAAATCCTAACCCCTAAACCCTAAATATATTAGGGTTTGGATTTAGGGTCTTATATTAGGGTTTAGTTTTAGGGTTAATAATTAGTATTTAGGGTTTAGCTTTTAGGGTTTATAGCTTAGATTTTATGATTTAGCTTAGGTTTTAGCCTTATTTTTTAGCTTTAGGGTTTAGGGTTTAGGGGTTAGGATTTAGGGTTTAGGGTTAAGAGATCCTAGTTAGGGTTCGACGAGCCGGTTCCAACACCGCTGGAATGAGTCCAATCGGAGTTCGTTTGAGTCGGTTCCCCATTGTTCCACACTTTTTAGTGTTTCCCAATGAACCTTCCCCTATATATATATATATATATACATAATATATATATATATACATATATATATATATATGACCAGGTTAAAATGGCGCGGTGGCGTTTTCTCCTGATAAAATCTACATTTAAAACGCCAAAAAATCTCACCAACGACAAAAAACAAACAGTTATTCGTCTAAAACGCCATTCATACAAAACACCATTTTAAAAGATGTGACCCCTTACAGCTTTAACAGATAACGCTGAACAAATAGTGACTACAAATAGTAACTGAAGCGACGAATACTTTATTACTAACATTTATTAAAATAAAATCCCACCTAAACTACGCGCCAAAAAACTTTTATATAAACAAACATCTCAGGAACTTCCATTGATCATACCGAAAAACAACAACGCTATGTTTTTTTGGCAAACCAATCACTTAAAAACGCCAACAAAGTTAAAACAACCACAGATGGCAAACGTCGTTTCTTGGAGATTCAGTATTGTTCTCCATGAAGATTCGCTGAATGGATTCTTAGGTGAGGGGGATAACTCAATAAGCTTTTGCTGAATGAGACGGACAAATCTTCAAGAAAAAGAGACTGATGACAGTGATGTGTCATTATGCATGCTTTGTTCTTAGGGAAGGTTTGGATGAGAAGAAGAGACCGATGCCAGTGTAAATGCTATTTTGGAGTCCATTATTAAAATGACGGAGAGTGGGAGATCATGAAGATAAGGGCATGTGTAAATGCTATTTTGGACTCCATGTGAAAAACTCACTCACAATTACACCCCAATAATAGCATCGACAACGGCATCGATCTATGTCTCCAACATCCACACAACCACTTCAACAATCAACAAACAAAAACGCCAAAACCAAAACGCCATATTTTACTGAATGATCAGCTTCGCCTAGAGCAGGGTGTTTCAGCTATGTAGGGAATCGGCACCTATCTACGGAATTCAAAGGTTCAGGGGGCAAAAACTTAAAGAAGAAGAGACTGGCGACAGTGAAGATTTGGATGAGAAATTGGATTAGCATTTTTTTATTTTTTGGTATCATTTTATGTGAATTATTACCTAACTTTCCACTAATAAAACTCCAAAAATTTAGTGAAAAGTATAAAACAAAAGGTGCAAGAAAATAGAACAAAAAGGGTGCCTTGCAAAAAAAATTCATTTTGCAATCTTTAACTAAAACGCCATTAATATAAAACGCCAAAATCACCTTAAAACCTTTACAGATAAAGTTGAACAAACAGTAACTGAAACGAAGGAAACTTTATTACTAACATTTATTATATTAAAAACCACACCATAGCAATTCAATTTTTTATATTTTCTAAATTCCATAATTACCTACACATTATAGGTCTGCATCCTACATCACACGACAAAAAATACAAAAAAATACACATCAAAAAACATATATAGGTCTGCATCCTACTATTTTTTTTGACGCCAAAAACATATATCTAACTCACGCCAAAATAAAACGTCACTATATAAGTAGAACAGGTAAACAAACTTAACACTCCACAAAATTCTCTAAACACGCCACAAATTGTTTAAAACACCATAAAAACTCAAAAAATGGCTCAGGTTATTGCATGGGGGTTTGAGAGGTCGGAGAGACGTTTCGTCCTAAAGTTCTCACACCGGAGAAGGGAGAAGGTCAAAACCATCAACGCCTCTGGCCCTTGGGGTCCAAGAGCCCACGATTGTGAAAGGACTCAAAAAGTAATAAGAAGATTGAAAATAAAATTTCCAGCAGATGATGATGATGATGATGACATTATTGATCTACCAACAGTTACCAGTTGGAGTTTGGATGAACCATCAAGAGTGGTGAAAATGACTGATCAAGACAAGATGGATTATTCATTGACGATGGACGCAGTACTGAACACAGATAGACTACATCTTCTTGAACAACTCTGTGATTTAGCACCTTCGAGCGATGCAAAATCCAGGGTTGTGATGATATTTAAATATAGGATGTGAGAAAGGCTAAACAAGATTATGGCGTTATATGCCAATGAAATAGATAATGATGGTAAGTCTGAAGAAAGTGATGACCAAAGCGATGGGGACATCTCTCATGTAATACCATCCACAGAAGACTATTAGTTTTGGTTGATTTCATCTTAGTTGTAAAGTATTGAATTATTAATGAAATATAATGAATTAGGAACGCCAAGATATTTACCTTTATAATATATAAGAGATTAATTCAACTAGACAGATCTACAAAATGAAGTTGCTACTGAAACGGAAGAAATTGAAACGGCCATAATCAACAACCCATTGGTTGAATAATAAACAATTGGAATAACAAATTTAATGAAAATTTGCTTTGAAAATAAACGCCAATGAAACAAGAATAAAGAGCAACACGCGATATCTGATGGACTTTTGTTTGAAAATGAATTATAACGTAATCTATTAAGCGGAGTTGAACACTGACAATCGTGCCCCTATATATCATTTAGCACCCCTGCCACGTGTGCGACCAGGATCCGTTCTCACCGCTTTCACACTTTCAATCGTTTTCTCTTGATCCCGTTTCTATATATATATCGGGGAGAGTTATCTTGAGAACGCTAAATATTGCGAGAACCGTGAGAACAATTAAAAAAAAACAATCAAAACCAAAAATTTTTAATACAAACCTCGTTGTAATTAAAATACAACATAAAAAAAAGAATGTGTATATTTAATTTCTAACATTGTATTCGAATAATAATGATAAGTATAAAAAAGAAATTTCGAATTTGAATTGTTTTTTACCAAGTTTACTTGGTTTTTTCATTCGTTCTCATAGTTCTCGCAATATTTAGTATTCTCATTTAATCTTTCCCATATATATATATCTAAGGAGAGGATCATGAGAATACTTTTTCTTCAGGAGAAAACTATCAACCGATTGATATTTTGATTTTTTTTACGGGGTTTAGTTTTTAGTGTTTAATTTTTAGAGTTTAGCAATTAGCTTTAGCATTTAGTTTTTAGACTTTAGGGTTTACCTTTTAGGGTGTAAGGTTTAACTTTTAGGGTATAGTTTATTTGGGGTTTATGGATTAGAGTTTAGAGTTTAGGATTTAGTAATGGCTAAATAGAGTTTTCTCACAAAAAAAGAGTTTTGTAATGATCCCTCCCCAATATATATATGTATGCATTATTTTAGTATAATGACGTAAATAACATGGCTTTTCAGTTTGTTTTTTAACACCCGTTAATCTTAATACCCAACGTTATCACAAAAAAAGAAATAATTAAACCCAAACATGTTACTTGAAACCCTTAGACCACACATAGTGGGGGCGTGGAGAGCAGAGGGCAAGCCCCTCCACGTCAACCACACCACACGTCCACTCTTGTCTTTGGTGTTGCCTACTCGAAAAGTGGGAATCCCCACACTCTTCACCAACTTCACCCACTTGACTTTTTATCCCCTTTGGCCTTGTATTCTTGCCTTTCACTACCCCTTCTCTTTTGGATGATGTGGAAGGCAAAGCCCCAACTATCTACGTGGCGCCTACCTGGCAAGGTTTTGTCCTCTTGTCCTTCCCCATGAATCCATATAGTCTTAGTACTTATAGGTGTAACTTTTGGCAAACCACAGAGACAAATCGCGTAATCAAGTGTAAAGAAATATTAATACAAAAAGAGTATGTGACTTGTCATATGATTCATATTTGTGACTAAACCACCATCAACATGAAAAAACTGGTTTAGATTCAAAGATAGTGATTACAGAAATCTCTTATACGCATAGCTATAGTTTAATTTAAAATAATGATTAAAACATATAAATTTATATATTATCAAGTTGCAACATTGTGCTTCCATTGGTTGTACCTCACGCATTACTTCTTTATTTTGTAACTTGGGTTTGTAACTTAGGATTTATGGGTTGTTTTCTTTAGTGGGTATTTATTTATGTGGTGCTTTTAGTGAGTTTTAACTTTTTTCTTCACTCAGAAGTCTCCACTCTCTCTGTGTTTCTCTGACCAACGAAGTTCCATCGCCTCTTGAACGACCTCCACCTGCGATGCCCAGAATCAGTATCGTTGGACTACGTGATATTTACGGGTGTTTTCTTGTTGTTGTTGTTGTTGTTGTTGTTGTCTTTGTTACAGTTTTTACGTGTTTTCACGTACTTAGAAAGTATGTATTATGTTCGTAGGTTCTTTTTAGGGTTTAATGTTGGGGTTTTGTTTTATTTAAATAATTTTTTTGTTGCATGGTATTTTTTGGGGGTGTTCGTTCGTCGTTGAAGATGGTTGCTTACGATTCTCATTTGATTTTCGATTTTCTAGTCTGGCTTTTGTGTCTTTGTGAATGATCTGTTGCTGCGTGTTTTTTTTTCATGTGAATCGGGATCTCATTATTGAACATCTGATGTTATTGTTTAAGTTTTATCTTTTGTTTGAGTTGTGTTTTGATGTTTGGCTGAGACCTTTATGAGTTTTTTAAGGGTCTGTGATGGTGTAAGGATAATGTTCACCGGAGATCCTTTGTGGTTCTACAATTGTTGTTTGTGTTTGTGACGTTTGGTTGTTGGGTCAATGAAGATGGCCTATGGGTCACTGGAGACAATTAGCTATGATGTTGCTTTGGACTTGGTTTGGTAACTTATGCCGCAACCGTCTATTGCTTATTAGCTTTGTTTTATAGCTGTTTTGATAGTGTAAAGATAATTTTCACCAGAGATCCTTTGTGGTTATATAGTTGTTATTTGTGTTTATAATGACTGATTGTTAGGTTGATGAAGATGGCCAATGGCTCATCGAAGACAATTGCTATAATGTTCGCTTTGCTCTTGGATTAGTAATGTCACACCCCAACGGATTGCGGAAATATCGAAGTGAGACGAACGAGATTGTTCAAAGACAACATAACACTATGATTGTGGCAATAATTTACATAATAAAATTTTCATTCCATTACTAAAGGTTACATTGTCTTGAAAAGGAAAACACAACATATTGCAAATTGAAACATAACAAGTACAAAATTCATAAATAAAGTTTCGAGTGAGTTTCTAGTCCACCCTAAGTAGGTTCTCTCAAGGTTTCATCATCAATTTCCTGCAACATGTATTAAAGTATAATGTTGTTTTATGGTTGTTATTAGTCTTTGTAATGTTTGTTTGTTAGGTCGATGAACATGACTTATGGCTCATCCGAGACCATTAGCTATGATATTACTTTGGACTTGCCTTGGTAACCTAAAATGCATCCTTTATGGTTTTATAGTTGTTGTTTGTGTTTGTGATGTTTGAT
Source organism: Scalesia atractyloides (assembly GCA_947069175.1). Lineage (NCBI taxonomy): Eukaryota > Viridiplantae > Streptophyta > Magnoliopsida > Asterales > Asteraceae > Scalesia > Scalesia atractyloides. The sequence goes on from CAMTDV010000021.1 coordinate 32,311,337, forward strand.
TTTTGGGTCGAACAAGATGACATGTGGCTCATCGGAGTCCATTGGCTATGATGTTGCTTTGGGTTTGGCTTGGTAACTTATGTTGCAGTCGTCTATTGCTTGTGAGTTTTCTTTTATGGTTTCCTTGATGTTGATTATGGCCATTAGGTTCCGTTGTTGTTGGATGATGTGTAACCCGCTTATCTTGAGTGAAGGCGATGTTCATCACAGCCATTTCGGTGTGCAATGTTATTTGCATGCTCTTTGTTGGTCCTATACTGTTGTTGGCTGATGCACATCTCGCTTCGACAAAGTATTAAAAAAAACCCTTCTTTCAAGAGCCAAAGTTGTGATGTTGGTGAGGATTTTGGTTAAACAGACTATAAAAATGAACTACTTTAAACTCTCTAAACTAGACACTAAAAAGCTTTAAAAACTAGACTCGACTTAAACCTAAACCACACAATCGGCAAGTGTACCATCAGTGTAGTATGTCACACCCCGACCCGCAGCGGATAAGGTGATCGGGGCATGATTGGGTTATCATCAAAGCTCATGACATTTATTATGCGTTTCATATTCTTTAATACAAATTAAATGGAAATTTACAATAAAGGTTACAACTGTTCTAACTAACAATCTAAACTTCTTGATTCTCTTCTAAGGCATATCCTATGTTTTCCTTGCTTCAACCTGTTCACCTGTATCATGTGTAAAAGGGTTTTTGGATCAACATAATGTTGGCGAGTGAATCCTATGGAAAACATTTGAACAATTTATTTAAATTGATTATGAAATATGTGCACAACCAAACATGAGTAAAATTAGATGTAACTTGATCAACAATCATAAGATATTAAATGAAACACTCATGAACAATAATGGAACAATTTAGAGGCACGCGATGTTCAACTCGTCTCTCACGAGGAACTGAGGGGCCTGATGAATGAATTGCATAAACATGATAATATGAATGACACAACTACAAACAATATAAACTCAATGATACACACATGAACAATAATGAATTTGATGTGAAGCACGCGATGTTCTACTCGTCTCCCACGAGGAACTGATGGGCTTAATGTATGAGTTTCATATAATTTGATAAAAGGAAATAAGTACATCACAACAATAAAAACAATCTAAGTTTAGGTCATGATGTGGTATGGCACAAGTTTAAATAAATAAATTAATTAATTTCATAACACATGACACACCCCAAAACGTGTAATTTAAAAGGGGGAGTTGTAAGATTCACTCACCGTGGGTGCGTTCGGTTGATGACGTTGAATGCACACGAAGTGGTTTTAACCACGAGTGAGATTTAACCTAGATAAATCGCATTATGGTTTGGTAAGTAAACGGATTTTATTAAACTATTTTAGTAGGATTGTTGGGTGTATTTTTGTGAGTTTGAGGCTATTTTCTAACCTTAAAAATGTTATTTTTAAATATTTATAATGATTTTTAATTAAAATAATTAAATAAAAATAATAAAAAAATTTATTTTTTTCTGACAGTTGACCGGCCCGTTGACCGTTGACCTGACCGTTGACCGGTTCGATGGCATATTATTGTGCGCTGAGTGAGGCTCGAACCCGAGACCTCTCGTACGCGTGCACGCAGCTCTACCAACTGAGCTACGTGTCTAACCCGTTATATATCTGATTTTAATTATATATATATATTAATTAGATTAAACCGAAATTCATTTTATTTTAAAAACATTTTAAGCGAAACGGTCGTGCACTCCACAGGTCTCGAACCCGGGACCTGTGGTTTAATCCAACACACAGTCCACCGCTGGACTGTGTGTTCAACATGTTATATCATTCGATTTTTATTATACTTAAATACTAATTAGTTATTTCCTTTTCTGCCTTTTTAAAAAGAAAAGATAATTGTCCGAGTCGGTGCTGAAGACCGAACTCGAACTCGTGACCTGTGATATAAACAAACACACAGTCCACCGCTGGACTGTGTGTCAAACTTGGTTATTATTCCGATTATTAATATACTTAACATATAACTGTGGCGACCCGGTTCGGTTTAACAAAAAAAATGATTTTTATTATGGCAGCGTGTGTGAGACGGGAATCGAACTTGAGACGTTTTGCGTTTTATATGTGCACACAGTCCACCGCTGGACTGTGTGTCTAACCCGATTAATTTCATGATTTATATTATACTTATATGATACAGAAAAACATCGTCTTCCTCGCTGGAATATAACCAGATATAAGGTCTGACTGGTTCGAGTTTTATTCAAGTTTCATTAGCGATTTACAGTCCATTAAGGTGAGATAAATGAGAAAAGAAAAAGAAATTGAGCGGAGAGGTATACCGACTGGACTCTCTGTTTTCCGGCAGAAACTCCGGCGACAGAATTCACCTCCGGCGACGTGTTCCTTATAGCAGCGAGTCTCCAGGAAGCTTACAAAGGGTGTGGGTATCTCCGGTATAAGCTCAGAGGCTCAGTGAGGCTCAGGGATGGAGAAACCGGTTTTCCGGCGATGAGCAGGGAAATTCCGGCGAGTGGAATTACGCCGAGAAGAGGTGTGTTTTTGAGCGAAAAGGTTTGCAGTCGTTGTGGGTGAATTTATAAGGCAAAACGTTGAAGAATCTGGTCTGATTTCCGACTGGATTCACTGATTTAAATTTCCCGGCGGTTATGGTTTTGGTCGCGGACTTCAATCATCGGTTATAACCGATGTCTGGTTAAAGGTTTACGTTATAACGTAAATTGTAGTTAAGACTCGCGAGTTTACCGGGATTCCGACGACTGAACTGTTTGGGCGCCGGTTTTGAATTTGTAACGTTACTTTATGATTTAAATGATTCTATTCTTTATCAAACAGAACAGGTGGCGCAGTGGTTTGTGTGTGTGAGATAAGTATGTTTGCTGATTCGGTACAGACCCGGGTTCGAAACCCGGAAGAGTACTTTCATTTTTATTTTGCGATTTTCAACAGTTTTTCAAAAACTAAATATATTTTCCCGTATAATAATTGATTACGGATCGTTTAAAAATATTTTGGGCATTTAATTCGCAACGAAATTTTTGACTGAATGTTCGGTTGATAAACGGAGCGGGTTTGGTAAATCCGTTTTTGACGGATGTTACATAGTACAACCTAAGTAAGTCCGAATATCGAACCCAAGGACTCTATTAATTACGGTAACTAGACTCTGCAAGACTAAGACAGACACGACTAAAACTGTTTGATTGTTTTTTTTTTGGGGGGGGGGGGGGTTACGGAAAATCTACAGAAATCTATATTAAAACTAATTAAAGACTAAATTAACTAACACGAACGAAGGATGAAAGTTGTTCTCAAGAGGTGATGAAGACTACCTAGACTAGAATCCTGGATTGATTTAAAGCGTTTATCGATTAAGTTAATTACTCATTTTCTGGAACCGGAATCTTATGATACTAAACCTATTAAATACCAGCTAAGACCCTTAACCCTTCTCGAGGTGAAACTTATGGCGTTACCTAGGCCGTTAATCCTACCGGTTAATTAGACGTCTTTCCAGTTGTCTAATATTGTGTGAGTACCCTAATGATGACCTACTCTTTTCCAGTTATAGATCTAGGGTAGTTTGAGTATCGAAAATTGACTTGATAGACTAATAAAACCGACGGGTCAACAAAGGCATGATCTTTTTCCAAAGACCGACAATAGCAATTCGCCGTGTAAGACCTATCAATAGCCCCTCACTTTCCAGGTATTAGGACTAGTAGAACACTAAGATCTAGTAACCTGTTAAGGATCCCTTCTAAGGTTTACTGGGCCCTTCAACCTTAAAGACTATGAACTTATTCTATGATATAGACACTCACCAAAGTTCACAACCTAATACGATTCTATTCCGTGATATAGAAAGTCACCAAGAATCATATGAAGCAATAGAAAACAGAAAACCAAATCAAAGCATGCACACACACCAAACCAGATAAACAAACTGCTTACAGAGCACAATTAATCCACAACAAACATGTAATTAACGAAAAAGGTATAAGCTTTATATCAATCCATTCATCAAAGTCTAGGTAGTAAAGATGTTTAGCCTAGCATATTCAGTAACAAAAGCAAAACAAGAAAAGTCAAACTGGAATTCATCATTACAAGTTCAAAAAGAGAAAACAAGATAAACAAGGATCGTGTAAACCCGAGAAAGTCTTTAATCATCAATCTTCACTCGATCCAATGATTCCAGAGCTTCGAAACCTTCAAACTTAGCTAACACGGCTTCAGAACGGCTGCAAGAACTCCTCCAATTCGTTCTAGGGTTTCATTATGATAAACATCACTTAAATACCCCCAAATCACAGCTCGCATCTAATCCGTCTGCAGATAACATCCTCTCGCGGGGTGCGAGAGGGTTAAAGCTTAGCGGTTCGCGGCCCGCGACCGTGTTTCTAATGTCAGCATAACTAAGCTTCTCGCCGGGTGTGAGAAGCAATAGTCCTGGCTATTCGCGGCCCGTGAAAGGGCAATTTTCTCATAATTTCATCTTGTTTCAGCTCCCAAATTCTCCAACTCGTTCTAGGACTTTTCCAATTCGTATTTCCACTCAATTATCACACTTTTCAGCTACTTCAAGCTCATACGTCCTGCAAAACGCAATTTGATCAAAAGACTAACTATTCTACGGAAAACGACACTAAAACTAATAAAGATTGTACAAACTGGACACGAATAAAGGATGTATTTTACAATACATCAAATATTCCCACACTTACTCTTTTTTCATCCTCGAAAAGGAATCTATGCAAACGGAATCAGAGATAAGTAACTACTCGAGACAAAAGTTATCCATACTTATTAAAATCAAAACTTGTGTTAGCCGCAATTGCAAATATGTTTGTCCTCTTAAACCCAAAACCAGTTCCAAGCCCTTATCATACAAATTTAGTTCAAGTGCAACTAGCTTACCTAGGGTCTCACACTAAAAGCCACAGTCCATCTAATCCCGCCTCAAGCTTATAGAACAAAAGGAACGATCACTGGACCGATTCCTAACCGTTTTATATCAAAATCAAAAGAATTTAAAACCAAATTTTTTTTTCCTTTCATTTTTTTTCTTTTGAGAGTAGACGTTGCTTTACTTAACCCAGAGGCATTCCGGCTGTAGAGTCGCTATCCCCAACTCGGATTACAATAGGCTTCGGTAGATTTTTATGCACTTTGATTTCACACATCCCAGTGGCAATCTAGGTCAGAGTCACTATCCCCAACGAAGATTACATAGGCCTGCGCTACTTCTCTTAGTTTCTAGCTCAATTTATTTTTTTCTTTTCAATTTTCTCTAATGATTAAAAATTCTGGCGATTTTAACTTATAACGACATTCTTTATACTATTATTGGCGGTTTCAATTTACCATTTTTCCTAGATGAGCACCTACTCGCAAACCGGTAATTAAGTACATTAAGATCAAAGGAACCTAGAACCAAACCCGGGCCTATTCACATATCCCAAACTAGACACAAGCTCAACTATCTCTAACTCATATTATTATTATTTGAACCCGAGTAGAAACCTATCTTCTCTATCATTTTCCGTTATATCTCTGCAAACTTCTTTTTCAAAAGACATTTTCTAATTTTTTCAATTTTTTTATTTATTTTTTTTTTTTTACAAAAATAAACTCTACGACTCCTATTTACATCATGCATCCCATCCCCACACTTAAAGATTGCATTGTCCTAATGCAAAAACGAGACACGACTCAAATTTCCTAAAAAATGAAATACTAAATAACGAAATAAATAAATATATACACAATATACAAGTGAAACGACTTAGCTGTAAATATGCGAGACTGTCAGTGTGCCAGTCAATTCCACATACGCCCTCCTATCCGAACACGCTCAGTAAACAATTCCTAACTCTTGGACACGCAAACGGAAGCGGCAAAAATAAACACCATACCTATAATCAAACCAACTACTAACATACCCATCATAAAGATAAAAGTGTTCAAGACATACAACAAACATCTAAACATACTACCCCCAAACCAACCCAACCAAATACCAAAGTATTCAAAATTAGGGATACAGACCGAGTTAGATTAAAAACAGCATAAAAGAAAAATAAAAGATACTAGATAAACCACCACTGCTGCTGCCTGAAGTCACTCATCATCATCCGACTCCTCTGATCCCTGCTGGGGAACATGATACGGCTCAACCCCTGCTAAACCACTTCATCCTGCCTGTGGCTGCCTGAAGAACGGGGGAACAGCGAGGTGCATACCCTCCATCTTGTACCTCATACCATCCTCTAACCTCTGCTGACTCTGCTCGTGCATCCGACGACTCTCCATCATCACCTGCCTAACACCTCCAAACTGAGTGTCCACATAACCCCTCAAATCACCAAAACCGGTCTCCATCCGGTCATACAAAGAGTCTAAAGTAAGCGGGTTAGGACGTGGCGGTATAGGAGGTGGCTGAAAAGTAGGTGGATCAATATATGGCTTCCTGGGTGGAGACTGAGGCTGAGGCTGAGGCATCCGCGGTCTGGTCCTCTGCTGATAACGTGTAGATGTACCAGTCCCTGAAACCGGTGTACTCTGTGACTGCTGGGTCGAATAATCCCACTCAGGTGGGTCGAATATGTCATAATACCAGCAGCCTGAAGATCCTGTAACCTCATAAACCCCGACGTCGGCCCCTCTCTCATCTTGTCCGCCGGGTACCTGGCAAAAATGCCCAAACTCTCTGCTAACCATGTAATGTATGGGCCCAAATAGATCCTAGCCCCAGAACCACCTCTCCATGTTCGCTTCATCGACCAAGCGAAAATCGTCGCGAGATTAGCGGGCCGCCCCTCAACCATGCACATTAAACATAACAAACTCACCTGATTAACCTTGTTATCACCTTGACCCCTTCCTACCAAAGTAGCTGCTAGAATTTTGTGTACGAACCTCAACACTGGGTCGGTGATCTCACTAGCTACCATGTTGGTTGAATAAGGCGCCCTCGAAATCGTACCCCAAAACCTCTGTAACTCACTTGTACGAACACTATAGTCGTGATCCTTTTTAAAAACCCCCTGAAGGCTTGTGATGAAGTCAACTATCTGTACTTCCTCTTCAGTGTAAAACTGCAAAGCCACAACAAACTAAGGAATGGTCATCTCGTAAGATTTGCGACCCAAAGCAAAGAACACCGCATCTTTCTCAAAGAAATTCCCTTGTTTGTAGTCGAATGTCGAATGAAACTCAAGGGTAATCTCCTTGTATTGACGAGCATCATAATCCAAAACTCTCCGAAATCTCGGTCCCAACAATTGCTCAACTCGGGCCCTTTCCCTAAACGATCCAACAGGCCCCAATATATCCTCCTAAATTTCAACAAATCAACTTGAATCAAAGAACCCAATCGATCATACTCCCCGGAATCTAACTCGAATTGCAACAAAGGGCTATCCACTATCCTTGTGCTTTGACCATGAGGGACTCCCGGGCCCCTATAATCCACTTCCCTATAGTGGACATACTCGTCTTGCTGAACCGGCGCCTCCGGAACACCTTGAGGACGAGCCGATGGGCCTCTTTTCCTTCCCCTTTTGCTCGATGATCCTTCACCTGACATCTGCAAAACAATATATTTGACAAACACAGCAAAGCAGATCACTAGAAGTCACAAACTATTTTTGGGATTTTTTAAGTTTTTATTTTTTTATTATAAATCAACCGTATAGCATTTTGTTTCGCGGTTGAAACCGACACTAAACAATGAATAAAAACTGGGTTACCGTTTACAAAAGCATAAGTTATAAACAACCTTGCCCGAATGGAGATTGAGTACGGGCGAGGTGTTTTGTACCTGTACGTGCATATAAGTAAACCCGTGACCGACTAACAGTAAAGCTACTAGACTCAATGTACACTACCCCTCCCGGCACTTTAATTGTCCTCAATTAAAACTCAAGTGCCAAAATAAACGAACATTGAGTGCTAAAGTTGCAAGCTTGAGCGTCATAAACAGCGAAACGGGTCAAAAGTGGGGTTATAAACACAAATTTAACTTAAAGAAATGACCCACCTGAATCCCCACACTCAATGTTACTACACCTCCAACCTATGGCAATCACAAAAAGTGCAATCAAACCAAACCAACCGTTCTGCAACCTGCATTATGCTTATCTACCCATACTGAACCACTCACAACCTCAAACAAGCACTAACCATACCCAAACACATGACTAGAGCAAAACCCAACACTAAATCGAAACCTAAATGAACTAAAAACTGAAATAAATGACTCATAATACAAAGATTACAAGAAACATACCTTGGAGTTGAGTTAGACAAGAGAAACTAAGAAAAATCCGGCTGTGACGTGAAACCCTTGTGAAAACCCCGTGTTTGTGGTGAAAGGATGAAGTTTGATGGTCGAAATCGGTGGGATAATGTGTATAAACATAGTGGGATTGCAGATTAGGTGGTTAAGTGGTGAAATTCGGTGGTTTGTGGTGGTGAGAGTGGATGTCGGCGATGGTTTTGGAGAAGAAGGATGGCAAAAGCTGAAGAAAGTTAGGGTTTTCACGAGTTAGGTCTGCAGAGAAGGCCGCTCACGGGACGCGAGTCCCATAGGGGATCCGCTCGCGCCCCGCGATTGTGAAGGTGACGTCAGCGCTAATAGGTTGCTCACGGGCCGCGAGTCCCATAGGGAATCCGCTCGCGCCCCGCGAGATGGCAAAATTCATAGAAAGTTTTGAAATTTTTAGCTGTTCATGCCTTAGAAAAAATTTCAGCACTTAACCAAACCCCCCAAAACACAACCCAAAATTTTTCTAACTCTGGAACTTACCTGGACCCGTTTTCTCCTTATTCCCTGCACATCCTTAGTGTAGAATTCCTGCAAAATGACTCAAAACACAAACGAAGAACTACAAACTACCTAGGAAAACCGTTAGCTACGAAAAATAAATAAATACGACTCGTATACAAAAGGTACAAACGGTACACTTGGGTTCTCACCCAAAACACTAAGTGGTGGTGTTCGGTGGAATTTCGAGAGGAATGTCCTCCCTCTCATTCCTATCAAGTGGTCCGCCAATGTAGTGCTTCAAACGATGGCCATTCACCTTCCAATTTCTGCCATCGGACTCGTCTACAATCTCAACTGCTCCATACGGAGACACATCATTCACTATGTAAGGACCCGACCACTTTGACTTCAACTTCCCTGCGAACAACTTCAACCGAGAATTGTAAAGTAGCACTCTATCACCCTTGCGTAAACTCCTTAATCTTCTTCAACTTACGATCGTGTAGGGCCTTGGTTTTCTCCTTAATGTTCCACGATCAAGCATAAGCCGCGTCTCTAAGCTCCTTTAGCTCGTGAATTTGAAAGAAACGTTTCCTAGCGGCCTCGGTCATGTTAAGGTTCACGGTTTTCAACGTCCAAAGGGCACGATGTTCTAACTCAATGGGGAGATGACATGCTTTTCCGTAAACGATCATGAATGGAGTGGTACCTAAATGTATTTTGTAGGCGGTTCTAAACGCCCACAATGCATCGTCGAGCTTATCGGACCAATCCTTCCTATTCTTCCCCACCGTTTTCTCTAAAATGCGTTTGACACCCCGATTTGCGTTCTCCACTTGTCCATTCGTTTGCGGATGATAGGCAGTGGACAAACGATGAGTGACCCTGTAGCGTGCAAGCAACTTCTCCATCAATGCATTGCAAAAGTGAGTGCCACGGTCACTAATTAGGGCCTTGGGTGTACCAAATCGACAAAAGAGTTTCTTGAGGAAATTCAACACTACTCGGGCTTCATTCGTGGGAAGAGCTTGAGCCTCAACCCACTTTGACACATAGTCAATCGCCACGAGAATGTACCGGTTCCCTTTCGAGGTGGGGAACGGTCCCATGAAGTCTATTCCCAAACATCAAATACTTCTACCACTTGGATTGGGTTTTGAGGCATCTCATCTTTGGCCGAAATGTTGCCGGTTCGTTGACAAGCATCACATGCTTTCACAAACCTCTCGGCATCACGAAGTACGGTGGGACCAATAAAAACCACTATCGAACACCTTTTGTGCGGTCTTATGAGCCCCATGGTGGCCTCCCGTTAGACCCTCATGCACATGTTTAAGGATGTTAATTCCCTCTTCTCTAGACACACAACGCCTAAGGATCCTATCTCCTCCTATCCTATAAAGGAAAGGCTCATCCCATAAATACTTCCTAGCCTCACTAAGAAACTTCCTATGTTGTTGCGTATTCGTTCCCTTAACAATATTGCCACTAGATAAATAATTCGCTAAGTCAAAAACCACGGCAATCCTTCTTCCTCAGCATCAACAAACTCTATCGACTCGTGAGGGAATGTGTCCCCAATCTCCTCCTCACGAATCTCCTCTCTCTTGGGATCCTCAAGACATGAAAGATGGTCGGCGGCCACGTTCTCGGCCCCGCTCTTATCTCTAATTTCGATATCAAATTAGGAAAGTAAGAGGATCCAACGGATAAGTCTAGGTTTCACGTCTTTCTTTTGGAAAAGAAAACGCAACGCTGTGTGATCGGTGAAGACTATTGTTTTGTAGAGAACGAGGTATGAGCGGAATTTGTCGAAAGCGAAAACCACGGCTAAGAGCTCCTTTTCCGTCGTGGTGTAATTCTCTTGAGCGTCATTCAATGTTTTACTCGCGTAGTAGATCGGGTGAAAGTGCTTTTCCCTTCTTTGTCCTAAAACCGCTCCTAAGGCATAGTCACTCGCATCGCAAATAAGCTCAAACGGCAAGCTCCAGTCGGGCGAGATAAGAATGGGTGCACTAACAAGCTGCTCCTTCAAAAAGTTGAAGGCTTTGAGACACTCATCGTCAAAGACGAACGGAACATCCTTCTCTAGCAAACGGGTCATGGGTCGTGTGATCTTAGAGAAATCCCTAATGAAACGTCTATAGAACCCTGCATGACCTAAGAAACTACGAATCGACTTCACACTCGTGGGTGGTGGCAACCTGCTAATAGTATCAATCTTCGCCCTATCTACCTCTATACCATCCCTCGAAATCTTGTGACCTAAAACTATCCCTCGGTCACCATGAAGTGACACTTTTCCCAATTAAGCATCAACTTCGTTTCAACACACCTCTTCAACATCTTCTCAAGGTTTACTAAACACTGATCGAACGAATCGCCGTACACTGAAAAATCGTCTATAAAAACTTCCATGGGACCCCCCTATCATATCCTGAAAGATGGCGACTATGCATCGCTGAAAGGTGGCTGGAGCGTTACACAACCCAAATGGCATGCGTCGGTACGCGAAAGTGCCATAGGGGCATGTGAATGTGGTTTTATCCTGATCCTCTGGTGCGATAGGGATCTGGAAATAACCAGAAAAACCGTCGAGAAAACAGTAAAACTGCTGACACACGAGACGCTCCAACATCTGATCGATAAAGGGCAATGGGAAATGGTCTTTTCGGGTGGCATCGTTCAATTTACGATAATTGATGCATACGCGCCAACCCGTGACCGTGCGAGAAGAGATAAGCTCATTTTTCGAATTCATGACAACGGTCATCCCTCCCTTCTTAGGGACCTGAGTGGGACTTACCCATGGTGAATCGAAAATGGGATAAATCATCCCTGCATCAAAGAGTTTCATCACCTCCTTCTTCACTACATCTTGCATGTTAGGATTGAGGCGTCGCTGAGGTTGCACCACTGGTTTAAAATTGTCCTCCATGAGAATCCGGTGGGTGCAATAAGAAGGGCTTATACCCTTAATGTCGGACAACCTCCATGCAATGGCCTCTTTGTTGGCCCTCAACACATCTAACAACTTCGACTTCTCACCATCCCCTAGTTTCGATGATATGATAACGGGTAGCTCGGATCCCTCTCCTAAATAGGCATACTCTAGGTGAGACGGAAGGACCTTAAGCTCTAAGGGTGGTGGTTGGGTGGTGTTTTCACTAACCTCAACACTTCAGGAATTATAGAAATCCCCTCATCTCCTATCTCCTCTACCTCTAGCACTTTCTCCTCAACTACCTCTCCTCCTACCAAGTCGGCACCACTAATGAACTCTAAACAATGGTCAACACACGAGATGAAAGAATTAAAGAAATATACGGAATGGCATGGACCACTATAATCATCAGAACCACTTTGGTGGCTCATGGAACGATCAATCTCGAAAGTAACTCTCTCCTCACCAACTCTAAGAGTGATTTGCCCATCATAGACATCTATGAGAGCTTTGGCGGTACGCAAGAAAGGATGACCTAAGATGATAGGAACTCGCTCATCAGCTTCTATATCAAGAATAACGAAACCGGCGGGAAAAAACGAATTTGTCGACCTTGACTAGCAGATTCTTGACAACACCTCTAGGGTACTTCAAGGACCGATCGGCTAAGGATAATGTCATACGGGTAGGTGAAAGCTCGCCTAAGTCTAGCTTCTTGTAAAGAGAAAATGGCATCAAGTTGCTAGCACCTAGGTCGGCTAAGGCTCGTGTCTTGTTGTCACTACCGAATAGACATGGGATGGTAAAGATACCGGGATCGGTGAGCTTCTCGGGAAGCTTGTTCAAAACGACGGCGGAACACCCTCCATTCAACGGGACATTCGACAACTCCCCTAATTTCTCCTTATTTCTAAGAAGGTCCTTTAAGAACTTGGCGTACATAGGCATGGACTTGAGTGCCTCTATGAAGGGTAGATTGATCTTCAACTGCTTGAATATATCTAAGAATTGCTACCAAACCCACTATTACGCCACCCCGAGTTAAAATTGCTACCAAACCCAATACCCTGGCCTCTACCTAGACCTCCCCTAGAAAATCGACCTGTTCCTCACCGATCAATAATGGGCATGCACTAGTATAGTGACCCCCTCGACAATACTCACACTTATCAACTTTTTGCTTGATCTCTTTAAGCTCACGAGTGAAGTTTTCCAACACGGCAGCTACACTAGGATCCAGGTTAACCTGGTTCACCCCGTGAGTGGGTACACTAGTGGTGGTATTTGAATTACCACTTGAATACCGTCGGTCAGATTGCGACTGAGCTTGAGATTGGGCAAAGCTTTCGAAACGCTCTAAACACTCGGCAACAGTAAGTATTCCCATCTTGTGACCTCCCGCATTAGTGTCAAAACGATCACGAGTCTCTGGTATGAGACCGTTGTAGAATTTCTCACAAAGAGCCCAATCAGAGAGACCGTGTTAAGAGCAACGAGCAACTAAGTTTTGAAAACGCTCCCAAGCAAGGTAATAGGGTTCGTCGGGCTCAATGCAGAATGAAAATTTGATCGCGAAGACGTGAAGCTTTAGCGGGCGGGAAATACTTATTCAGAAAGGCTTGACGAAGGCCGCCCAAGTAGTGAAGGTACTGGTTGGATGAGAGTCCAACCATGTAGCTGCACGGCCCGCAAGTGAAAATGGGAAAAGCTGAAGATAGGTGGCATCTTCGGGCGCTCTATGGAGGCTAAAGGTGGCGAGCATGCGAGAGAAACGATTTATATGAGCGGGTGCATCCTCGTCATCGCGACCATGGAACTCAATGGTATTGGTGATGGCTGTCATGGCATATGAGGGAATTTGCCATGAGTTTTGGTTCACTATGGGTGGGACGGTGATGGGTGATGCGAGACCAGTGAAATTCTGGGTGGCTTGTTGGTGTACGGTTTGTCTACGTTTGGCCATTTGGACGATGGGTGGGCTTTCGGGACGGGAAGGTGGTGGGGAATTATGGGGTGAAGACTTCGGAGTGAAGTCAAAGTTCGGTGGTTTAGATTGGACGGTAGAGTCAGAATGGGTGGAAGATGAAGGAAGTGGTGTACTTACCTGGGAAGATGAAGAAGATGAGGTTGATTTGTCCGTCGGTGGCTTTGGTGGAGGTCCCTGAGAGCGCAGATGTGGCAACCGCTGCAAGCAAAGAACCTACAAAGGGAAAACAGACAATAGTTACTAAGACTCAAACAAGAATGAAAAACTAAACCAAAATAAAACACTTAGCACGTATATGTCAATGCAGTCAATCAAAGCAATTGCCAAGAGTCCCCGGCAATGGCGCCAAAAACTTGAAGTGTGCTAAACCGACTATAAAAATGAACTACTTTAGACTCTCTAAACTAGACACTAAAAAGCTTTAAAAACTAGACTCGACTTAAACCTAAACCACACAATCGGCAAGTGTATCGATAAGTGTAGTACAACCTAAGTAAGTCCGGATATCGAATCCATAGGACTCTATTAACTACGCTAACTAGACTCTAAAAGACTAAGACAGACACGACTAAAACTGTTTTGATTGTTTTGGGGGGTTACGGAAAATCTACGGAAATCTATATTAAAACTAATTAAAGACTAAATTGACTAACACGAACGAAGGATGAAAGTTGTTCTCAAGCGGTGATGAAGACTACCTAGACTAGAATCCTGGATTGATTTTAAGCGTTTACCGATTAAGTTAATTACTCGTTTTCTGGAACCGGGATCTTATGATACTAAACCTATTAAATACCAACTAAGCCCCTCAACCCTTCTCGAGGTGAAACTTATGGCGTTACCTAGGCCGTTAATCCTACCGGTTAATTAGACGTCCCTCCAGTTGTCTAATATTGTGTGAGTACCCTAATGATGACCTACTCTTTTCCAATTATAGATCTAGGGTAGTTTGAGTATCTAAACTTAACTTGATAGTCTAATAAAACCGACGGGTCAACAAAGGCATGATCTTTTTTCCAAAGACCGACAATAGCAATTCGCAGGGTAAGACCTATCAATAGCCCCTCACTTTCCAGGTATTAGGACTAGTAGAACACTAAGATCTAGTAACCTGTTAACGATCCCTTCTAAGGTTTACTGGGCCCTTCAACCTTAAAGACTATGAACTTATTCTATGATATAGACACTCACCAAAGTTCACAACCTAATACGATTCTATTCCGTGATATAGACAGTCATCAAGAATCATATGAAGCAATAGAAAACAGAAAACCAAATCAATGCATGCACACACACCAAGCCAGATAAACAAACTGCTTACAGAGCACAATTAATCCATAACAAACATGTAATTAACGAAAAAGGTATAAACTTTTATATCAATCCATTCATCAAAGTCTAGGTAGTAAAGATGTTTAGCCTAGCATATTCGGTAACAAAAGCAAAACCAGAAAAGTCAAACTGGAATTCATCATTACAAGTTCAAAAAGAGAAAAAAAGACAAACAAGGATCGTGTAAACCCGAGAAAGTCTCTAATCGTCAATCTTCACTCGATCTAATGATCCCAGAGCTTCGAAACCTTCAAACTTAGCTAACACCGCTTCAGAACGGCTGCAAGAACTCCTCCAATTCGTTCTAGGGTTTCATTATGATAAAAATCACTTAAATACCCCCAAATCACAGCTCACATCTAATCCGTCTGCAGATAACACCCTCTCGCGGGGCGTGAGAGGGTTAAAGCTTAGTGGTTCGCGGCCCGCGACCGTGTTTCTGATGTCAGCATAACTAAGCTTCTCGCCGGGCGCGAGAAGCAATAGTCCTGACTATTCACGGCCCGCGAAAGGGCAATTTTCTTAGAATTTCATCTTGTTTCAGCTCCCAATTTCTCCAACTCGTTCTAGGACTTTTCCAATTCGTATTTTCACTCAATTATCACACTTTTCAGCTACTTCAAGCTCATACGTCCTGCAAAACGCAATTTGATCAAAAGACTAACTATTCTACAGAAAACGACACTAAAACTAATAAAGATCGTACAAATGGACACGACTAAAGGATGTATTTTACAATACATCCGTTCTATACTGTTGTTGGCTGATGCACATCTCGCTTCGACAAAGTTTTCAAAAAAATCCTTCTTTCAAGAGCCAAAGTTGTGATGTTGGTGAGGATTTTGGTTAGTGTTGTAAGCTCTTGCCATCCTACACCTCTGGGCATCGTTATTTAACTGTTTTGTTTAGGGTCATCGTTGTTTATGCATATTGGGTGCATTGTTGACCACGTTCATTCGCTTTATTTACATTTCATATTTTCGTCACTAAATATGCAGCCATGGTGTATTTATCCTCTTGAGATAGTACGTATCTTAGCGGGGCATTCGACCTAGTCATGTGGTTGTGTAATGTGTGATAGTCGTGTCGCACTCATCAGTTTGGCTTCTTGGAACACTTTGATACGATTGTTTATGCATACAACCATAACAAAGAAAAAACAACAGCTTTAAAACCACAAAAGATCATCGATGAACATTATCGTTACACCATCAAAACAACCATAAAACAAATCTCATAAGCAATAGACGCTGCAACATAAGTTACCAAGCCAAGCCAAGCCCAAAGCAACGTCACAACCAACAGTCTTTGATGATCCATAAATCGTCTTCATCGATCCAACAAACGAATTTCCCGAAGACAAACAACAACCTTAAAACCACAAAAGATTGTCGGTGAACATTATCGTTACACCATCAAAACAACCATAAAACAAAGCTCATAAGAAATAGACGGTTTCAACTTACGTTACCAATCCAAGCCAAATAAACATTATACCCAATGCTCTCTGATGACCAATAGTCCATCTTCATCGACACAACAAGCAAACGTCACAAAGACATTTTCATCGACACAACAAGCAAACGTCACAAAAACAAACGGTAGCTTTAAAACCACAAAGGATCTCCGGTGAACATTAGTGTTACCCCATCACAGACGCTTAAACCAAAACCAAATTTAAACTACAACATCATGAGACCCCGATTCACTTTAAAAAAACACATGCACCAACAGATCGTTCACTTAGACACGAAACCCAGAATAGAAAGTCCAAAATCAAATGACGAATCGTAGGTCGTCGTCTTAAACAACATAAGAACAACCCCAAATAAAGTGTAACAACCCGATCTTTCGGATTGTTATCCGAATTCTGTTACTATCGTTAATTCCGTTTATTTTCATTTTAAAACCCGTTTTGTACTCTGAGGTTTATTATAATGGTTTACAATTATTTTAAAACGCATATTACATCGCTTATTTATCGTATTTAAATCGCTTAATACTCGCAACTCTCAACCAAACTCAAATCACGGTTAATTATATTACATTATGTTGCATTACGATTATTTGTGTGTTATGTGTGCCTTATGATTTATGGTTATACTCGCTATCGCAACGCCTACTGCCTCGCTAAAACGCTTAACGTAACCACCTAATACGAATCGAATTTCCAAATGAGAACCTAATGAACAAGTAACGAAACAAAACTTAGCCACCAGGTCAAGTTCGGCCGAAGTTGGCCAGACCAGCAGAATAAACAAGTCCGCTCGAACTTGCACAAGTTCAAGCAAAATTGGCCAAGTTCGCCCGAACTTGTGCCAAGTTCGGCCAAAGTTGTTGGCTGACACCCTCATTTCTTCTCACCTACAAATACCCAGCTCTTCATTCATTCAACCCTTGCTGCTAACTTCGCTCCAAAGCTCCCAAAACCGAATTTCTTTGATTTCTAAGTAAGAATCAACCCGTTTTATGCAAACTACAACGTTTTCTACTATGATTTCACACAAGGGTTACCTTCGATTTCATTCAAACTTCTCTGTTTATGAAAACATTCATCTTTTTCCATAAAACTTCTTCTTTTCACTTAGATCTACAAGAGCCACCGGTTCAGGTACAAGATACTATCATTACCGCCTGGACAATTAGACAAATAAACGAGTGTATTTGGGCTTAGCTTTGGCTTCCCAAGCTAGAAATTTTGATGATTTCGACTCACCAAGTGTTAGATCTGAGCAAAACCTTTAAAAGCATTGATTTTACACAAAATACGGACTAAGTGACGTATGTTTCATTCACTATAAAGTGGAACGAGGCGTTGTCAAGCGGAAACTCATATCCGGAAGCACAAGGAAGATATCTTCACTTTGCACGAACTGGACTAACCCGTACGAACCGACTAGTTTGCCCGGATTAGCTTGAGTTCCTGTAAAGTGGCTAAAACTCGCTCTAAAAGACCTCTCCAACCTATGTTTTGCTCAGTAGCTCGAGGGTGGAGGGATGGACACTTGATTTCCTCAGCAAACGACACGAAAACGCATGATTTTGGACCAAGACCCGTCAAGTTCGCTCCAAAAATGGACAAGTTCGCTTGAAGTTGTCACCAAATTGGTGCCAACTTCGACCGAACTTGTACCAAATCTGAAGAAAAACATCAAGTTTGCCCGAACTTGTACCAAATCTGAAGAAAAAAATCAAGTTTGCCCGAACTTGTACTAAACTTCAGTAGAGGGTGACAAGTTCGCCCGATCTTGTACAAGATTCTGTGAAATAATGCCAACTTCGCCCGAAGTTGGTTAAACTGACTGGATTCTTAGACAAGTTCGCCCAAACTTATCTACTGCTCCTTCACACTTCGATCGCTTCAGCACTTCGGAAGACCGAGGCACTTTTGTTCGCGTTTACAGGCTGAACCGGCGCTCCCTTCAATCCATAACAGTTCGTGTTTCATCGTTAAGCACCGATTGTGAGTATACTTGAACCCTTTTTCGCTTTAACGCACTTTTGGGTGTTACATACATATCTATATCAAAAACACGCTACACACAACGCTTAACTCTTTTAACTCTAACCGTTCTCGCATGTTATACGTGAATCACTGAATGTTTGTTTGCTATGCGTGAATAATGAGAACTTGTAGACCACCCTTAGCAACGATAGTACTATAGTTTGGACTCAGCACCCAATTGGTTCGGGGGTTGTTAAGGCTTCAAATTACTTTACGTGCGTGTTCGCTATTGTGAACACGTATCGCGCATCTCACATCGAAGTCGTGTTGGTTAGCATGTATCATTAATGTTAGCTTACTTAGATTCACTTTCTCTACGTATACATGTTGGTTATGCGTAAACGCTTTATCTCTAATATTATGCTATCAAACCTGTATGCTCACCTTTACTTTATTGTATTGACTTTTATTTTAACGTATGTAATAGGTTGAGGATTTTCTACTTGTAGCAATGGATTTAGGCTTATCTTAGAAACTCATTTAAATAAAAATCTAGGTCGTCGAACTATGTTTGTTTGAGAGATTTGATATTTGTAATGACTGATTGAGGATTTTATGTTTGATTGTATGGGAAATCGGACCTTTTAAATACTATCGCTTAATTAGTTGTTATGGATTCTCCTAAGCAATCTGGTTCACCTAGTGCCGTACCCCGAGGATTCCGCCATCGGTTGGGGTGTGACATAAAGACCATGCAACAACAAATCGTTAAAACCAACACAAAAACCTAACATTCAACTCCAAAAACCTTATATGACGTAATACGCCGCCACAAAAAGTAGTCTAAGACAACAACAAGAATCTACTTGTAACAATCATGGTGGCCAATAATCGGAGCAATTACGAACATCGCAAAGAGTAAGAGAGAGAGAAAAAGACTCAAAACTTACAACTGAATTCAAAACCCACTTAAACCACCACTTAAACCCACAAAGCCGAAGTTGCACAACAAAGTGCTAATGCGTGAGGTACAACCAGTGGAAGCACAAGTATGTTGCAAATGGATAATATATAAATCATTACTTATATTTGATAAAATATATTTTGTATTATTAAGCTGGTATGCTCATGTTAAACTATCGATGTTCTTTTGCTCAAGTTATTTTTTGACTATCTTAATAACATGTATAAAGAAAAAAATATTATTTAATATTATTTTGTAATGTCACACACTTAATGTAATAATCTACATTATATTTAGTTAAACTATTATCTAATAGGAGAGAGAAGTGTGTGTGTGTGTTATATATATAAAGATTATTATTATAATTATTTAAGAATGAAAAATTGTTAGAGATAGTAACATGTATCCAAAAAGATTTTCATTTATTAGTATAGGAAGATTTAAACTTTCATGCCCCAGCAGGAACAGGACTTGGCCGTCACCCATCCCACTCTACTTTGCGGTCGGCCCCGGCTCTATGCCCCCTTTGTTAACCCAGATTTGTACAAATTATTTTGTACCTGTGGATATATATATATATATATGAATAATTTCTCATATATATATGTGTGTGTGTGGGTGAGGATCCCGAGAGAACCACATGTTATTTGAGAACTTGAGAAAACCATTATCAACTAAGTAATTTTTTAAAAAAGTTTTCATAATCCTTTTAAAAATATTATTACTGTAAAAATAAAATATATATATATATATATATGTAGATTGGAAATATACATATATGTAGCATGCAAATGTCACATATGTAGAATATATATAGTTTATGATGTGCGTGTACGTAATCCATCTATCTACATATATTTTTTCAAATACTCTTTTATTTAGGTGAAGATTAGTAATTATAAATAAAAATAAGATTTTGTTTTTCTGAAAAAAGGAAATTACTTGGTTGATAGTGGTTCTTTTGGTTCACAAATCTCCATTTGGTTCTTATTTGATTCTAATCCTATGTGCATATATATATACACACACACATATGTATAATGAAATGTTTAAATACAAAAGGCTCTTAACGTGTGACGGTACCCAACCACCAGTATAACGTGCGTAATTGGTTAACCCAACTATGCGTAATTATGCAAATAACTCGCGTAATTAGGGTTTAACCCAACCTATGCGTAATTACGCAAATAACGTGCGGAATTTTGCAAATAACATGCGTAATTATGTTAAATTAATTACTATTGAGTTACCGCGTTCAATTGAAGGCCTATATTAGATCAGTTGTGCGATTGAGATGCTCACGTGTGCATCACACGATAAGGTGGTTTTGTACGTTAATCGGCATATGTGTGTGTATATATTCCCTTAGTGTAATCACATAAATACCCTTGCTTTTCTGATAGTTTTTAACAATCGATATTCTTAATACTCAACATGTGACAAAACAGACTCAATAAAGCCCAAACCTATTACTTAAAACCCTTAGGACTTAAAGATGTTATATTTGATAAATCAACTAATCCTATTATTAAATCTAAATAACTATTAATATAAAAAGAGCATGGACCAATCACGTGATTCAAGAATCCTTGTGACTAAACCACCATCAACATGAAAAAACTTGGTTTAGATTCAAATATGGTGATTAAAGAAATCTCTTACACACTTACCTGGAGTTTTTTTTTAAAATAATGATGACCAAATTGATAATGATTATCGGTTTTACATTTGTATATATTTTTTTTGGTTAAGGTGGGGTTGACTCATTAGTGGAAGGTCTTAGGTTCAATCTCAAGCAAGAAGTAGATTAAGGGGTTGTTTTTTAGCTTTTAATGGAGCTTTTAATGATTCAAACCTCTTACGGGTTCAGCAGTTAATAGTTTAGACTGTTTGTTTCGTGAGCAGATGTCTAAATGGTTCAGACATTTACCTCTGAATGGCTAAGCATTATACTGAGTATAAATGGTTAAGACCTATAATCTGAATTGGTTAGACATTTACCTCTGAACGGTTAAGTATTATACTAGTTCTTAATGGTTCTGACCTTTTACCAGTTCAACACTTAATGGTTCAGACATCTTACTGGTTCAGCACTTAACCATTCAGAAATTTTCAAACAACCTTTAAAATTTATTTGATGTAATTTAGAAATATGCAAAATTTGCCATTTAGAAAATATTTTCTATATGTTCTTTAAAAGTGGAACTTTATGAAAAACTTAAAACTAGGTTATAAATATCAGTTATTGATTGAAGCTATAATTGCAATGGTGAGTTGGTGAATTGTTTATAATATTTCTACACGTGTTTTCCAACTTATAAGTTGGTGTTGCATGTGATCAGACTTTTTAATAGGTTTTTTTTAGTAACAAATAGATTGGTTCGGGTTAAAAATGTATAAAGTGAGCATAATAGCATATAAAGCTCAGATACACTCTAATATGTAACTTTATACTAAATGATGTTGGGTTTATGAACTAACTTAAGCTAAGTTGGGGCAAAGGTAATGGTTGGGCTATAAACGAGTCGAGCTACTTGAGTTCGGTTAAAAAAAGCATTGATGAGTCAAGCTTAAGCAAGTTTGAGCCGGAGCCTAAAGTTAAGGTTATTTAGTAAATGAGCTAGAGCCTGAGATTCACTTATCGAGCTCGAGCCTACTCACGAGCCTAAATTAGCCCGTTAGCAAGGCTGTAAACGAACCGAACTTTCAGTGAACAATTCGTAAACCGTTCGGCTGGAGGTTTGTTTAGTTGATGAACGAACATTAACAAGATTCTATTCGATTAACTAAATGAATGAACATGAACAAAAGTCTCGTCCGTCCGACTGCGTTCGCGAACGTTGTCCGTTCGTGTTCGTTTGTTTATGTTAATTTGTTAAAAGTTTTTAATGTTTTCAAATAATTCATTTTCCCTCTTATATATTACCCCCCACCACCACCCACCTTTTACTTATTATATTTAAAAAAAATGTAAATCGTTATCTAAATATGAAGAAGTTTGACACTAAAGACATTTTTTGGGATATGACCTAAGTAGTCTGTTCAGTTTGTTTACAACCCTACTGATAGTTATATTCTTTTTAATTAATATATAAATATATATTTAAATAATAATAATTACTATACTAAATTGTCTATAATACAATTAGCAAGTTTTTGTGAATAGTACTTTGACCTTTTTTTCTTTTGTTTTTTTTTTGTGTTTTTTATATTTTTACCTCACAACTTTTAGGATTAACACTTATACCCCCTTCACTTTCTAAAAAATTTGTAATCGAGTTTTACGTGTCGATATATATTCAAGTTGATTTACGTTTCGATATAATTTTTTTCCCGGAAATAAGTTAGGTTGAATAGAATATGTAATTAGGCTTATTATTGTGTACGTTTTTAGTTGTTCTACGTTTTGACTTTTTTTTCGGAAATGAGTCAAGTTAACTATAATACGTTTCTGTGCTTATATTTATGTACGTTTTCAGTTGGTTTACGTTTTGAAGTAAATTTTGTTTGGAAACGAGTTGGGTCAAATATAATACGTTTTAATTAGACGGTAAAAATTCAAGTCACTTTACGTTTTGACACCGCCTCTACGTGGCGTACCATTCTTTTACTTGAAAAACAATATTTTATTACATACTTAGTTTTATGCATTGTCACACCCCAACGGATGGCGGAATCATCGGGGCGCGACACTAAGCGAACAGATTGCTCAAGAATTTCCACAACGACTAATAATATGACAATATTTAATAACATCCAATTTCCCATACAAGCGAACTAAACATTCATATCAAAAGTCATACGGATTACATCATTCTCAAACAAAGCAGTTCGACAGCTAGGTTTTTATTACAAGTTTCTAAAGATAATCCTAAGTCCAATTGCAGCGTAATCCATCAACCTGTTACATACGTTAAAATACAAGTCAATACAGTAAGTAAAGGTGAGTACACAGGTTTAATAGCATAATAATAGCGATAAAGCGTTTACGCAAATCCAGCATGTGACACGTAAAGAGGCGAATCTAAGTATGCTAACAACAATGATACAAGCTAACCAACACGACTGCGAGGTGGAGTATGCGCGATACGTGTTCACAACAGCGAACACGCATGTAAAGTTAATATGTGAGCCTTAACAACCCCCAAACCAATCGGGTGCTGAGTCCAAACTATAGTACTATCGTTGCTAAGGGTAGTCTGCACGTCCTCATTATTTACACATAGCAAACAAACATTCAGCGATTCACGTATAACATGTGAGGGCGGTTAGCGTTAAAAGAGTTTAGCGTTATGTGTAGCGTGTTTTGTTATAGGGAACATATGTAACACCCAAGAGTGCGTTTTAAGCGAAAAAGGGTTCAAGTATACGCACAGTCCGTACTTAGCAAGTAAACACAATCTGCTATGGATTGAAGGGAGCGTCGGAACAGCCTGTAAACGAGAACAGAAGTGCATCAGTCTTCCGAAGCGCTGAAACGGTTGAAGCGATGTGTGATGATGTAACAACCTAGTTCGTGCGAACTTGTTCTAGTTCGTGCGAAGTGAAACTTCGTGCGAAGTAGCACCAGTCTCTTATCAGGTGGTCACTTCGTGCGAAGTAGCACCAGACCCTTACCAGGGGGTACTTCGTGCGAAAGTGGCACCAAATTTTCGCTAGGTGGATACTTCATGCGAACTAGGTGTCTAGTTCATGCGAAGTAGCCCTTCTGGTGCGAATTTAGTTTGTTTTGGTGTCCAAAATCGAGTGTTTTCGCGTCGTATCTTCGAGAAATCGAGTGGCCATCCCTCCAGCCTCAAGTTACTGATAAAACCTAGCGCCGGAGAGGTCTTTTGAGCGAGTTTAGTCAGTTCATAGGAACTTGGGCTGATTCGCGAAGTGGCAGTTCGCACGAAGCAGCCCAGTTCGTACGAACTGGCTATCTTGCGTCTTGTGCATTACGGACAGGGTTTTCGCTTGGAACGGGCGTGATTCGAATCCATTTCAGGCTGTTTTTGACTCCGCTTCGTTCCGCTACTTTAGTGAACGAAACTTATGTAAGTTCTTATCCGTTTTTGTGTAAAAATCGAGTTTAAATAGTTTTTCTAAGATCTAACACTTGGTGAGTCGAATAATCAAGATTTCTAGCTCGGGAAGCCAAGGCTAAGCCCAATACACTCGTTTAAGTGTAGATCTAAGTTAAAATCAGAAGTTTTTATGAAAAAGATGAAGATTTTCGTAAAAGAAGGAGTTTTAGATGAAATCGGAGATAAACTCGTGAAAATCGTTGTGTAAATCGTCGTGGTTTACGTGAAAATAGTTGTTTCTTACTTGAAAATCAGAGAAATGTGGGTAGGAGAGGTTTGGTGTGAAGTGGCAGCAAGAGGATGTGTGTGTGGAGGTGCTGGGTATTTATAGGAGAGGGTGGGCTGGTGTGGCAGGAGAGGCAGTTTGTACTAAGTAGGCCACTGGTTAGTACGAACTTGGCCAATCCCATGATATGCTCTAGTTCGTACAAAGTAGGTGCCTACTTCGTGCGAACTAGCCCTTTTTGGCTCGGTATTTTCGTTCGTTCCGTTATTTTAGCGTGTTTAAGTGTTTTAGCGAGGTGTTAACCGTTGCGTTAATTAAAATGATGCGATTGAGCGATTTGTGTGAGTGAGAGCGTTGCGATAACGAGTACAACCATAAAACATAAAGCACACATAACACATAAGTAACATAAGGTAACATAATTAATTGCGATTTGAGTTTGCGTTGAGAGTTGCGAGTATTAAACGATTTAAATGCGATAAATAAGCGATATAAAATGTGTTATATAATAATTTAACCATCATACCAAATCTCAAATTACAAACGGATACGAAAAGATAAAATAACGGGAATCGTATGGATTTGGATAACAATCCGAAAGATCGGGTTGTTACATGCATGTATTGGTATAAATTCAAGTTGGTTTACGTTTCAACGTAAATTTTCATTATGTTATATTTAAGATAGCGTTTACGTTTCCATTTACAATTAACTTAAAATCAGTCTGTCTCGTTGTCCAATTGAAATTTATTTTTATGGTTTTCGATCGATGTTAAACTGTGTTGATATTCTTTTAAGCATATTTCATTCGATTGCTATACTGAACTAAAATAGACATCGACCAGGACCCTGCAGCGTAGCGCGGGTAATATTACTAGTTATATATAATAGAAATTATAATTAATATAAATTAATTAATAATTAATAAATGAGTAGAACCCGGGTTGAGCTCAAGCCTGAAAAACTACTTGTGAGCCGAGCTCGAGCTTTCAAAACAAAGCTCGAACCGAGAGCTCAGGTTCGACTCACGGGCAGACCTACCTACACTTGTTGGCGGCCACACCCCTTGAAAAAAAGGTTAAATATTTGGTAAAATATCGACCGCACCCCTTGGAAATTTTCACCCGCGCCCCTTGAAAATTTCAACCGTCTCCCTTAGAAAAAAAATAACCATATTTTTAATCTATAAAGAAATTGTAATAAACACTCTCATTTATAAGTTTGTAACCTATTCAATTTCGCTAAATAATTTAGCCCAAACCCACTTAACACAACTCAATAAAATTTGAAGTATAATAAAATAACCCAACACAAGCCGCCCCTTGATATTATGTTTCTCCCACTCTCTCTCGTCTGCGATATCATCCCCAACAACGACAACAGCCAACATCAGCCTGCTAAGCTCCAATTTCTCAACAGAAATCGCAAATATCCAATCACCAAACTCGCCAAAATGGTCCTTTAACGTTTTATTATAAAAAAATCTGACCATTTTGGCCTTCATTAAAGGGAGGGAAAAGACAAAAAAAAACTGGATGTTAACTGAAAAATCTGACCAGATTTTGATTTTTAACAAAATTGAAACACAAGACTTAAATTCAAAAGGTTTGATTTTTGGAATAAAGTGACAAAAGCGATCAAACCTCAAGGACCATTTTGACAGTTTACTCAAAAAACAAAATAATAAAGAAATAGAAGTTGCTTAAATACTACATGTAACCCACAATCATAAAGGATCCTAATTTTATAATAACGAGGAAGAGGGCCCGCGGTCCGCCGCAGGGTAAATGCGTAGTTACCAGTTAATTGTTTTAAAATGTATTAGTAATACAAAATATTTGAGGGGCAAATTATGGTGATTTAGAAGTCGATTTCCAGTTTGCAAGCAATATCTATAGGAAGCTTCCAATTACTTTGATCCCCTTGATGGTCCTGTAAAGTAATTAACATGTTTCAAAAAACATTTCAAATATGAGTAAAACTTCGACATGATATAAGTTGTTAGTAACTTCAAAAAGATGTTTACGTTGTAAAAGTAATGTGCGGAGATAACGTTTACCTTTGCTCATTCGAGACTCCAAGATATCATGGGTAGCAAAATTTTAGTAAACTACCAATTCTCAAAGACATTTCGTGTTGCGCTCCTGATAAGACGTTTTCTTGAAAACGACATGTGAACAGTTATGTAAGACAACAATAAACACAAAAGGCAATGGGTAAAAGCTGGAAGTAATTAATTGGCCGGAATTTTGTCGCTATAAGTATGCACTAAGTAATTAAAAGAGAGGCAATAAGCTCAAAGTAAATGTGGGGAAGTTCATTTGTATGAATAAGCACTAAGTAATTAAAAGACACATAAATTGTTTCTGGTTGAAAGTATGCTAAACACAAACAACAAAAGCAAGACATTATAAAAAAAATAAAAAAAACATGGGGGTGTAGATTTTTACATAAGACCGTGGGGTATGGTGGGGTGGGAGTTTGGGGCATGAGTTGACACGTGGGCTGGGTGGGTTTCATTGGCAAGACCCAAAAAGTTGAGGTATGGTGGGGCTTGGGTTTGGGGCGTGGCTTGGCGAAATTCATTTTATTTTTTTATTTTTTTTAAATTAATGGATAATATAGGGTAGGGTGCACCCAATGTCCACCCGCCAGCTCAGATGGGTAGCCCCGCCCAACGCTCGGGCTGAAACCCCTGCCCAAAGGGCCACGCCCAAACCCAAGCCCACCCGGGGTGGTCACATGGGCGTTTCCCTAAAGGTCCGTTGTACGAATCGTTCTGGTCCTAATTTGGCAAACCTAAGGTAAACGTGCAGAATCCGTTTGCATAGGCGACACTGGATACAAGTTCTTTACTGTTTAATCATTGTTTCATTGATTAGTAAACGTTACAAATCTTGGAAACACTTGGACAGAGCTTCACCGTCCAGTACACAAAATCTCTGATAGTTACAAATGAAATGACAACTATCCTATATATAGTAGAACAAGTTTGCTCGAAATGTGCCAAGACATACATATTCTTCGGCATTTCGCTCATAAATACAGACTCGATATAATACGATGACAGAGGCAACAAACATATGCATCAACATACTCCCCCTTGGATGTTGCCGTAGACATCATTCTTCAATTAAGTTCCAGAGCCTTTAATATAGTCTTGATCTTGATTTCTAGAATAACTTTAACTCCTTGATCTTCATGATCTTCATATCTTCTACAATCCTATTCTCTTTCTTGAACTTGTCTTGATAAAACTTTAATTACCATGCTCCCCCTACTTTGAGCTTTCTGGTATCTTCAATTAACGTTTTATCTAGCTCCCCTTTAAAATCTACTTCCTGTTTCAACGTTCCTCAAACAATCAAATTAACATTTCAGATTCAAACTTTAAAATTTCTAAACATAAACATTTCAAATTTTAATCTTCTATCAGTTTTTAAACCCTCTCAGTTACTCAAGTCCAAATTAATGACCTTGAATATCTGATTTATGTATCAAGTTCAACATAATGATCTTGATTAAACAATTTGACACTAAACTGACGTATTTATTCGAATGTAAATTTCAAATGAATGAACTTTTAAACTTTTCAGATCAATTTTCAAAAGTTTTAGATTTTGTTCAGCAACTCTAGACTTTGAAAATCAGCTTTTCATCATCAGTGGTCGAAACTAAAAGATAATATAATCTTTTTGTTTTTATGTAATGAATATCATACTCTAACTATGTAGAAACATATTTACAAACATATTTTTGTTGAGTTTCATGTCTAAGGATCATATCAGTTGTCTGAAACGTATCACCAGTACCATTGACCTTTTAATGACTTTAAGTTCTATCTTGTTTACCTAGATTGTCGATATGTTTGTCCACTTAAACTTTGACACATTTCTCAATTGTTCCAAGATATCTTAGTTAGACTTATGAAACTTGACTTAACTATAGTTCCCATCTCAAATATACTCCCGCATCAAGATTCCCTAGATTTCATCTTATAGGTGAGTATAACGTAATTGATATCTGTATCTGGGTTATGCGAAGCCTTGAGAGCTCAGGTTAATACCACCGTATCGACAAAGAGATGAAGCCTCGACTTTAAGGTGTGTTCCAATTAAGGAATCTTTTAAGCACTGCAATTGATTAGATCTTTCGATTCTTTCAATTTTGCATGCAGTTTTGGGGTTTTTAGCAAAAGCATTATAGAAGTTCTAGGCTATTGCTTCTGCAAAATCAGAAGAACTTATATAATACCCCAGATATCAATCATCTATAAAGACCTCGTATCTCAGAGTCAGGCAATCTCTTAAACAAAATTTCAGAGTACTAAGTCCATATATCCGAGAGATGTTAATCCACAAGTTTAAGCAGTTGTAAAATTTAGTTTATATCCTGGAAACAATGTACTGAACGTGTAAATCCTATCGACACATCCACAGTAAGACTTGTTTAAACTTTACATTTCCTTAACATACTGTGATAGTCCACTGATGTACTATCATTTCCTTTTATCCACAAAACTTTTTTTTGCCTTTTTTCAATGTTTTTGTACTTTTCGTATTTTATATGTTTTTTAATTTTCTGAAAAAAAATTCTCCTCCAAAAATTCAGAAACATATTTTTGGAATTTTTTATTTATAGAAAAACATTGACCAACCGATAAGAATCACTTCAATTCTCCATCCATTACTGCTTCACAATTTTTCTTTTTAAGCACTCTCCCCCTTATGATGACAAAAACCTTGACACTATTTGTGTTTATAAAACATTTTCCTCCATGATTTTTGTCAATTCAACAGTGAGGGTACTGTGAAATTTTTTAAATTTTCTTTAAAAATTTGTAAAATTTTCAAGTAAACGTTATTGGAAATGTTTTTCGAAAAATTTTCTCCAAAAATTTTCAAAATTTTAAAGTAAACATTATTAGAATGTAATAAGGCCTTTATATAGAACTTGATAACCCGGCCCGTCTTCAATGTGTGCTACGGAACTCCATTCTCAGTAATTTACTTTCTCCTCGGAAGTTCCTGCACAAAAATTCAAACAATTAGTTGAATAATGACACCCAAGCATTTTTAGCCTTAGGCGTTATTTCTTCAACCTTAATTTTGACTTTCGTTTCACAATCAGGTTTATTTTGGACTTTCTCAAGTTTTGCAAAGTCCTCTAAACTTTCAAGTTTCACTGATTGTATGACTTCTTTTTCTTTTACCAACCATGTTTGATTTTTCGTTAAAGCTTTCTTGAAATACAATGTAGAAACTTTTTGTTCATTACCATTCCAGGATTCACCAATTTCAAAATTTGAAAACTTAGTAATAACTGGTTTCACCTTGTTTGTAGTTTCTATACATTGTTTCAAAACCTGAGTTGGTATTTTCAAATCTTCAAAAAATTTCATATCAATATGAACAGGTTTAGGATTAATTTGTAAACATTTTCTTGCAATGTGTCCAGTTACTCCATATTTATGACACTTCCTGTTCTCATACCGATCCTTATTATCAAACCATACACTCAAATCATAACATTGATTTGATGTGTGGTAACCATCTTTCCTGTTTCTTCTATAAGCATGATTTAACGTTGAAGCACTGTGGTCCGACCTACACCACTTATTTTCAAATTTTTGTGAATTTTTATAATGATTGAATGATCGTACGGATGAACTTTTATGTTTCTTTTGAAAAATTTTAGAATTTTTAAACCTTTGTTTTTCCTTTTGTTTTCGTTCTCCATTCTGCTTAGAAGGTTTTTGCGTTGAGCATTCACCTTTTTCAGTAGATTGTAGAACAGTTTCTTGAAATTTTTCTTTTAGTTTTAAAAATATTTCTTTTTTATCCTTTTTGACACTTTCATCATCGGTATCATCATCGCAATCCTCAATTATGACATCGTCATAATTTATGATCTTGTCATTTATTGGAATTTCTTTTTATTCTCATTGATCGGTTTTGGACATATCTGTTCTAGAATCAATGACGAGGTCACAAAACCTTTCAACTTCTTTTCTAAATCAATAATTTTATTATTAGCAATCTCAACTTCATTTTTCAAGTTGAGTTATTTTCTCAAGATGAGAATTTATTGTTTTTTGATTTTCAATATTAATTTTTCAAAAATAAAATTTTCATTTTCTAAATTTTTTATTTGATTTTTCAAATCATTTTCTAATTTTATAAAATTTTTGTTTCCTAATGTCAAACTTTCCACATCTCTCATAAGTTTGACATTATCAGATCTGGATTTTTCACAATGTGAGCACACAGGTTCAGAACTTGAAGTTTCATTTGTAGATGTACTTGAAACTCGTGCTTCATAGTTCTTAGCCATTACACACCCTTCTTTCTTCAACTGGTCATTTGAACTTTGTTTTTACAAATCATTTCCTTGATCACTGACAAGATCACACTCTTTTAGTAATTCCATTTCATGTTCTTCTAACTTGTCAATGAAAGATGATAACTTGAAATGTCGCCTACTCGGACTATTCTTCAATACCATCAAGTAGGTCGACCATGTCACACCGCGACCCGCAGCGGATTAGGTGATCGGGGCATGATTGGGTTAACTCGAGAGCTTATGACTTGCTATTACTTGTTTTAAATAATCATTAATTCATTCAAATGTCTTACAATACAAATAATTCACGTAAACAATTTACAAACACAAGACGTTTATAACAAATAAACTGAACTAATTCGTTTCCTGTTAACTAAGGCCCATCCTATGTCCAATTCTTCTCTTCATGCTTGTTCACCTGTATCATGTGTAAAAATGGTTTTTGGATCAACAAAAGTTGGCGAATGAACCTTATTGTTATTAGAAAATAATATGTTTAAATCTTGTTTATTTAAAAAGAACGTGCGTTAACCAATGTAAGTAGATATGTTTGTATGTCATATAACGAAACTCATAACGCGACCTCAAACAATAAACAACCAACTCAAATAGTTCAAGTGAATGTATGCATGTTGCACGGTATTATGGTGTACCAATGAATGTATACATGTTGCACGGTATTATGGTGTGCTGCAAGGTCTAAGCTCAATCAAACGGAGCTGACCTCGTGTGTTGGCAACGTCACGTTCCGCTCATAGGTAAGGGGAAAAACAGACGAGCCTATGATGATATGATGTCCAACGTGAATGAAAATGCACCAAATGATAAACAACCAAACATTAACATAGATACTTCACATAATGGTATATGCACGAATTTGAATTTATAAAATGTAATAATGATGTGACACATAATACATCCCAAAATGTATGAAATAAAAAGGGGAGTTGTAAGATTCACTCACAGGTTACGTTCCGTAGTTCCTTGAAATAAGCGTATGAGAAAATAAAGAGTTCCAAAAGGCGAAGAGATTACCCTAGATATGGAATATAAGCACTAAAATATTACATAAACAAACACAACTAAAAAATTGGGATAATTAAATATCTTTGTTTTTCTTTTTTTTATTCGTGAGGCACAGTCTTGTATTACTAGGTTTCCTAGATCCGAAGGATTCGGGTGAGATCGAAGATCGCACCTCTTGGAAGGTTAGGAGTTGTCCTGACATCGTAGCTTTGTGTGGAAATATAAATATTTATTACATGGAAACTTGTAGTAATCCGAATGAGTGATTTATTTGATGACTATAGGTTTGTATTATTTTATTTTATAAAAACTAAATTGTTGGACTTTGTCTTTATAAGTTTCCGGTTTAGTATAGTAAACTGGTTCATTTATTCTAACCTAAATAACATTGGATTATGTTTATATAAAGAATTCAAGTTTTTATTCTTATAACACAATTAACATAGATTATAGCTATAAAAATCGGTTTATATTTAAAAAAAGTAGAAAATTCGGGTTTTTAAATCATATTACAACAATTAAAAGAACTTTAAAAGCTTACGACTTTTACTAATATGGTTCTAAGAAGATTATATATATAATCATGAATGATCTAAAATTATTAGTACTTAAGGTTTTTAAGAATTTTTCTTTATAAATATTTGTAAATGGAGTGCTGTACAAATTGCTTAAGACATTTAAATAAATATGATATTTCATAGAGATAAATGAGTAAATAAAATTCCATCTTTATCTATCACGTGAAAAAAAAAATATCCGGTTTACGAGGTTCGAATCCGATTTTCAAAATGGGTCGGATTTTTCTAGTACCCATTTTGTTGGATGTTATAGACCACTCCCCCTCAGGAAGTACATCTGCCAACTTATCAATCTGCTCTTCATCAGTTTTTTTAATATTATGCTTCGCATCTGAACCATCAAATGACAGTATCTATCGATCATCTGCTTTATGGTCTCGCCTTTGATCATCGTGAAAATATCAAACTCTTTTTTTATTAGAGCCTTCTTGCTCTTAATCATCTCAACATTCTCCATATATTTAGCACACGGCGCATTCCACAACTTCTGAGCTATATCACATTCTGGTAGCAAAATCAATATATTTTCATTTATCGATTGCTGTAACAAGCTGATCATCTTCTTCTCATGAACATATGCATTATTCAGTTCAGGTGTAAACTTTGATACTACAAGAACAGCTCCATGTTCATCAACTGGCCATTTAAATCCAGTTTGAACGGCAACCCAACTGTAGAAGAAATTTGCCCGTACCCAGTCCTCGAATTTTTCTTTCCAGCTTTCATACTCGTCCATACTCATCAACTTTGGTGGCTTCACGGACCCCATTTCGTTTTCTAAATTTATCTGTCGTTCAAAAACACTTGAAAAAATGATTAGCAAACAGACAATTTTAGAAAAATTTTACTTCTTAATCGACAATATTAACGTATCGATTCGCTAAAAACGTTTAAAATTTTTCCGGAAATTATTTTTACGCGATTATAGCTTTAAAATCGTCTCGTCGATACGAATCTAACGATATATAATGTCCGAGACGTTTTTCTGAATTTCCAGGCCTTTTTTTAGAAACCCTTGGACAAGTTCGGGCGAACTTGTAACAGCTTGTGAGACAAGTTCGGGCGAACTTGTGAAGAAAACACTATCAGATTCAAGTTTGACAAATTCAGGCGAACTTATGGGAAAATTTCAACAAAATTTTAAGTTCGAGCGAACTTGATCAAAAATATTTGAAAATTTCAACAACTTCGCGTGAAGTTGGTTAAAATCAACAAAAATGATGATTTTAAGCCAAGTTCGGGCGAACTTGTAGTATAAGTTCGAGCGAACTTATGTTCTCAAACATGGTTTTTTGACATTTTCGACATGAAATTGATTGTTTTTAGCTCTGATCTTTTCAAGGGTTTTACTATTATGGATTTTACGTAATATACTTGAAAATCAGTCCATTTTGTCCGTGAAATGTCAAAAAAAAGTTTAAAAATAAAGAAATGAGTAGAAAGTGAGATTTTCTATGTCCAATGTCTTCAAATTAGGCCAATCCTGCTCTGATACCACTTGTAGGTCCGTTGTAAGGATCGTTCAGGTCCTAATTTGGCAAACCTAAGGTAAACGTGCGGAACCGTTTGCATAGGCGACATTGGATACAAGTTCTTTACTGATTAATCACTGTTTCATTGATAAGTAAACGTTGCAGATCCTGGAAGCACTTGGACAGGCGGTTCTAGACGGAAGTTAGTGCATAAACGTAACCGATTCGGTAGAATGTTATTACAGAAAGGAGTAGAAACAGAATGCAGCGGAAGTCTTCATTCATACCAAAAGAGTATACATCTTTAAGTCCAGCTGCCGGAGTTCCTGGAGAGAATCCGGCAGCACCTCCCCGTAGGGATTGCAAAAACTTAAATGACAAAATGAACACACACCTATATATAGGGTTACAAGTTCGCTCGGAATGTGTCATGGAGAAGTTCGGGCGAACTTGTCCTTCACAGGACAAGTTCGGACGAACTTGACCATCACATGCCAAGTTCGGGCGAACTTGTTCCCATTTTCACTATACGCTCCGTATTTTGGTCATGAGTTCGATTCTAACCTATACAATATTCAACACACGCTCAATCTAGCCTATTCGATAAGTGACGAACACAAAATGCATCAACAATTTCCCCCTTGTTCGTTACTGTCGAAGCTTGATCTTGATCTTCAAAACTCTGAGCCGTGTTTGAATATTCTGCAACTTCAATCAAGGTGTCTGCCGATGTCGTCGAAACGCGTCAACAGATTCCCCCTTAATTGATGATCCATGTTTGCATTATCAACTTTAAAAACCCCTGAAAACTCCAGTTCAGATCTTTGGTTGCATGATTTCCCGACTCCTCTGATTTACTTGACCGACAAATTTTCTCGAATAACCATTAACTCGAAGCTAATTAATGCAGCGGCTTCTCCATTTCGACGATAACCGCATCCGAGTTCAGTTTTTTAATAAGCGTTGAGCATCGAGAGTTTATTCCGCACACTCCTAAAATATCAAAAACTCAACCGGCAATTGATAGAAACTTCGAATCACCGCATCGGAAAACTTCAAATCAACGAATACCCTCGAAAATCTGAAATCCCGATTTCCGTAATCGCAGTTAAGCACCCTTCAGAAAGATTTGATCAGCAAATCGGTAATTTGTTCAATCAGCAAATCTTCATCGGAAACATATAATCTGGTAACACATCGAATCTGAGAAACATACGTCCGTGGCCAATATTACATTCTTCTCTTCAGTCACAATGCCAGATATATAGCTATCTCCGGTAGACCAGCTACTTAATCTACAAACATCATCATCCAACGGCGGTTAGTCCAAAGAGAAGAATGATTCATCTGCTTGAAGACTAAAATAATGGGCACCAAAGGCTATCATCAGTTATATCTAGAATAACTTCAGATCTCCTTGGTAATTTTGAAACTATCCGACTCCAGAGCTGGTCATTAATTCCTAAGATCATCACTGAACGTTTTGAACGTCCTCACTTCCTCACTGGTACTAATGACTGCTAATCCAGCTAACTACCCCTTCACCGGAGATCAGGACTCTAACCCTTAAGCATCAATCTGTATCATGGTCTGAAAAATCTAAACTTCCTGTGATCACGGAATCCCAAATATATAGCCTCTTTCTTCAGCAACCGGTACACAGCTTTGTCTGAAAAACCCATTATATCATCTTCCTTAATCATGGTATCGCGTACAACCCGGGGCAACTGAAACTACAGAGCATCCTTATCTCCTGGCGGTTAGTCCAATCAATAATTCATGTGCAAAGCAGAGTTAAAGATAGGCAGTCGTATGTGCTTCCAAACCATACGCGCGACTCAGGTGTCAACCCACAACCATGACCGCAGAATCTAATAAACAACTCCTCCAAACTCAGTTATGTAACCACCGCTTTCAAACTAGACATCAATTTGAAATACCCAATGAATCTCAATCCTCTGCTTTTCCCGATAATCTGCAATCGATAACCACCGGATACTGTTGCAGCAGTCACGAATTTCAAAAATGTTGGAATCTTCATATATCGTAAAATTTTTATTCCCCATCATTTTTGCAAATTCTGACCATACTGGAATTTTCACTGAAATTCCCCCTCAAATCCGGAACTTTCAGTATTTAACAAATGCGGATTTAACGTTTAGGCTCATTACTTGTCACAACAGCCAAATGATCAACATTCTGCACCGGTATCAATGACTCTCCCGTTATCTTCACAATTTTGCAATCGCATCACCAAATTTGTACTCTGAAGCACTAGACGGTGTCTCCGAACATCCCGGTTCGGTCATCGAAACTCGAAAAAATTTCTATCGCCAAATTTTTTCTGGACACTCATCCCATCAATATGATCAACAAAATTTTTCCATGCCTTTTTTAGGCTCCCTGGACAAGTTCGGGCGAACTTGTCCACTATGATACAAATTCGGGCGAACTTGATCAATATGTTACAAGTTCGGGCGAACTTGATCTCCAAGATATAAGTTCGGGCGAACTTGATCAAAATGTTACAAGTTCGGGCGAACTTGATCTCTAAAAACCAGCCCATTTTCACATTTTTCGATCCAGAATCCTTATTTCTTCGAATTTCGAGATGATTCCACCATAGATCTGGTCGAAAATGGTTTTCTAACAATCCTATCCGTTCAATTTTACATTTTATCCGTGGATTGTATGTTTATTTCATGTTTTACGTCCAAAACCCCTCCTAATGTCCATAAATGTCCAAATTCATGAGCGTATGTGATAACTGTAGCTCTGATACCAATTGAAGGTCCGTTGTACGAATCGTTCTGGTCCTAATTTGGAAAACCTAAGGTAAACGTGCGGAATCCGTTTGCATATGCGACATTGGATACAAGTTCTTTACTGTTTAATCACTGTTTCATTGATTAGTAAACGTTACAAATCCTAGAAACACTTGGACAGAGCTTCGCCGTCCAGTACACAAAATC
This sequence comes from Scalesia atractyloides, assembly GCA_947069175.1. Taxonomy (NCBI): domain Eukaryota; kingdom Viridiplantae; phylum Streptophyta; class Magnoliopsida; order Asterales; family Asteraceae; genus Scalesia; species Scalesia atractyloides. Next base: position 32,348,469 of record CAMTDV010000021.1, read on the forward strand.
TCTGATAGTTACAAATAAAATGACAATTATCCTATATATAGTAGAACAAGTTTGTTCGAAATGTGGGACAAGTTCGGCCGAACTTGTCCTCCATATGAAAACTTCGGCCGAACTTGTCAACCACATGACAAGTTCGGGCGAGCTTGTTCCCAGGCATACATATTCTTCGACATTTCGCTCCTAAATACAGACTCGATATAATACGATGACGTAGGCAACAGACATATGCATTAACACTCCCCCCCAACCCACGCCCAAACCCCCACCCCATACCCCCATAGCCTAAACGCAAGGGAAAAAACAAACCTGGAAATCTTTGCCTGAAGAAAGATGTGGTTCCTTTTAAATGTCCGAAAGATAGAATCTAAAGCAGATGTTAAGCAAGTTTTATAAAATGTTGTAACAACCTAATCTTAAAGTTTGAATTTAAGCAACAAAATTAAAAACCTAAATGTGGAGTATAATTATAGCAGCATAGTTAAATTACAAAAAGCAGCAAAGCAAGTTCATAGCACTTGAGAGAATAAAATATGTAGTCTAAAAACTGTAGTTTATTAAGGCAGCAATTTTACTAATATATCTAGTATGAAACATAATTTGACCTTGTGTGTTGTTGGGTTCTGTGGTGCACAGGTTCTATTTTTTCCTTCAATTGGTTTTTACTAATTGGTGGGCGTTAGAATTCATCCTTGCACACCATCAATTGATTTTGCAACAATTAAGTGAATTAAACCACATAGAGTAAGCCATGCCACATAAATTAAGCCAAGCTGATGGTAGAAACCTGATACCAAGCAGGAAGACGATTGCGCAATTAAGTGAAATTAAACTACATAAATTAAGCCATGCCATAGACTTTATACCAAGCAAGAAGACGATTGCGGCGGTGAACGGCGACAGCGAGAGTGTCCTCGAGCAGTGATGAGGGGTGCGATTTGTTCGTCGGTGTGTACTGTAGCAGCAAATGGTGTGGTGACGGTGGTTAGCACGTCGTTGAGCGGCTTGATTTTGAAGACTGCGGTGGCGAACGGCGAGAGCGAAAGTGGCCACAAACAGTGATGAAGACTGAGTTTTTTTGGTCGGTGTGTTGTAGGAGGGAATGGTAGGGTGAACGGAGATTAGCGCGTTGGTAAGCGGTGGGATTTGGCCGGACGCTTTGTGGTTTATTGACTCAAAGAAGATGAGGAGGTGACTAAAAAAAGAGAGAGCTGGACATGTAAATTGATGCTTGTACATTAGGTTTCATCACTTGTAACCCACCGACATAAACTTATTATAGGTTATATAATGTGTCACAACTCATATACGTTTCAAATTGTATATGTTGTAATGTAATTATTGTTAATACACTAAAGAAGTAACAACTAAGAGCATTCACATTTTCTCCGTCAAATTCTAAAATAGTTCTCCATATTATAGATAGTGGTTATAAGAGGTTGTATATGGATGAGAGATAAACTATTAGTGATTACTGTAAATACGGAGAAAAAAAAACATTGTTCACATCTATAATTCTTTTTTTAATATTTTTAGGAAAGCGGTTGTGAGTAAAGAGGATAGAAAAAATAATGAGAGTAATCACATCTCTTTCCACCAAATTGTGTGAGTGAGATTTTTATATTATGAAAAGTATGAAAAGTGGTTGTGAGTAATAAGAGAGAAAATGTTGAAAATCCACACTTTTCCAAACCTAGAAAATAGACGAAATTCTAGGATCCCTCCTCGGGGAAAATACTTTTATGCATGCCTATTCTAGTTTATCCAGGCGATGCTCTATTCTAGTAAGACGATACACACTAGCTACCAGTCCACCTGGTGCTACATCATAGGCACATTGGGAGCGGAGATAATTGTAACCATATTCGTATATATGTATTAATTTATAACATCTTAAGAAATAGTAACTGTTTTGTCTTTTGTGATTTTTTATTTTTATATTTTTTTGTTTTACATAATAAACTTAAAAGAGTTTAACTTTTTAATGAAATTTGTTTTATGTTTTTTTTCGGATTTGGTCGTTTTAGCATGGTTTTTGATAATCACATTTGGTCCCTCAAGTTTTTTTTTATCCTCTCGCCTTTCTAATATGTGTTGATATAAATTTCATTTTGTCTATGTTTTATGTCACATGAGTCACTTGGTGTAAAACAGTGTGCTTTTGTTTACGTGGTTTTCCGGTTTTGGTCATCTTTTAGTTGCTACTTAGCACGGTTTTACTCTCCTGCCCCGCAACGCTGGTAACACGATTTTGCGAGCCCACGCCTTTATATAAAATGACAACAATGGAATGTCAATCTCCCGATTTGATTTGTAAAGTCTTTATTCCTTGGTAATCAAAGCCCAAATATTTATGAATTAGCGCGTGTTTAACTAGCCAAGCAGACAAATTACCGTGCATCTTTTTTATATCTTTCGCATTTTTTTGTATAAGTATTTCAGATTTACCATGAAATTTTTGAAGATTGAGCCACGACTTTTTATTTTGTGCAAATGAATCCTAAATAATTTACTAATTCGTGTAAGAGAATGAGCTTTTGTATTTAAAAAATGTTTCAGGAGGAATCATTGAGGTAGATGGAATTGATAGACGAATCCTTGATCATAACTTCCAGTATTAATACTATGCCTAACCTGAAACTTGTGATTGGTAGGAAAAGACCGATTCTCTCGCTAAGACATAATTCTATCTAGATAGATTTCTCGAGATATTTTCTTACGAAGTTTTGTTATAGCATCTATAATTGCTTTTGGTTTAGGTAGACAGCCTTTGAGGGAACATTATTCACCCCCTATATTTTTTTAAGATATTTTGAAAGTGTTGTGAGTGAATGAGAGATAAAAGGTAGTGATAAAGGTATAAAAAATATTATTTAATTAAAAATAAAAGAGAAAATGTAGTGTTTTTTTACTTTTTAGTGTACTATATGGTAACAAATGATGAAAGAAATGTGAATACTCTGATAAAGATTTAAAATATTATTTAACTTTAAAGGAAGAGAAAAAATGTGTTTTTTATTCTGATAGTTATAAAAATAAAAGGATAAATAGATGAAAATGATGAATAAGATGTAAGAAAGTTACCACTAGTTACCTAACATAATTTAAAAACAAAAGTTGCTAACTTTCTTAAATATCAACTACCAAAACAAGCAACATGTCAAATGTAAGACAATCTGAAAAATAAACCAAAAGGTTAGACTAACTTTCAAATCATACCTCAAAACATATAATACTAAAAATCCTACATTTCTACATCATCACCTCTTTGATCTTTTCTTCATCTGTTTCGAACCCAACGTCTCGGAATCCACTGACTCCCGGTTCCGTTTTCCCGACACCGCCGCCAGCGAAGGCGGTGCCGCTGCCCTCTTTGGCGGCCGACCGACACTCCTCTTCGCGGGGCTATCTTGTTCTTCAACTTGGCGTCCACTCGAGCTCTTCTTATCCGCTTGATCTTTCTTCCCATCGCCACCACTACGTTCCGACACGCTCTTTGACGTGCTTAGCGTCGGCTCGTTGGACCGTTTAATACGGTTTAAAAACTTGGCTGCACCTTGTTTCTTCTCCTCAGCTTCGGTTAACTTCTTTTTCTTTTCGGATTTACCGTCGGAACTCTCGCTAACGTTAGATCTCCCTTTTTTCTTCGGGTTTTCCTCGATTAACTTCTCCTTCGAACCCGTTTGTTCTTTCATTCCAGAAGAAGATCCTGCAGCTTTAGCTGTTATCGAGCTTCGTTTCCTACAAACCACAATCGGGCCAGCTAACTTCGGCTTGAGAAGTGACGAATCAGGCGGGTCAGCGGCTGAATTAGGAGGCATGTTTGATGAGGTTTTTTGTTTTTTATTGGTGATCTTGATCATCTCGTTTAGAATAAGTTGTCGAAGATCAACGGCTGCGATTGATTCGGGGGATTGTTTGGGGAAGAATATGCGTGTGTTGTTGACAAGAAGGAGAAGATCTCGGAAGAATTTATGATTGCCATCGGAATAATATCCTTGTTTGAGTCTGGTTTGTAACGTGTTGTGATCAATGTGTTGCTTTATTAAGTTCTTGTACCTTAGTTTTTCCTGCATATATTATTTGTTTTGACTGTAGTTACGTAATATAGTAACGAAATATTATTTTTTATAGAGATGATTAAATACACGGATATTCCACTTTCAAGGTTACTTTTCACACCTCTGATGTGACCATTTAAAACTTTTATTTCCTTTTCTTTAGGTTTTTATTATTTAATATAATTTATTTATTTTTAACTCAAGTTTTTCATATAAATTTAGATAAATTTTCATCTTATCTACATTTTGATGTCTATAAGAAAAAACGTACGAGTCTTATCTATATAAAAAATTAAAAATTAGACACCAGCTAATTTTTTTTATAAATTTGTAGCAAATATGGATAAAATAAACGTATAGCAACCTTACATTTAAATTTATATAAAACATTATATATTAAAGTTATAAAAATCAAAATTATATGTCAAACAAGCACCTAAAAATATCTAAAAAAATATATGCGTGTCAATACTTTTGGTCAGGAGGAATTTCATGTCCTCTAAACTTTAAAAACAGATATTTTCTATGAGATAATGTTTATTTAATTCTGATTTGAGAAAACATATTATTTTGTAAGTTCAGTGAAATTTACCTATTTTGTTTTTGTTATATAACAGATTTTTAGTCTTAATTGTTTACTCAATTAATGTAAGATGATATAGATAAGTTTCTAGACCATCCATGTAATTAATTTTTTATATTATTTAAAAAAATGGTCGTTAAAAGAAATACATTGTTTTTACTAGGGGTGAGCATGGTGCGGTTCGGTTCGGTTATTGCCTATAACCTAAACCATAACCGCACACTTCGGTTATCAAAAAATCATAACCATTCGGTTCGGTTAATGCGGTTTTGGTTAATCGGTTATTTGCGGTTAACGCGGTTTCGGTTTGGTTATAGGTCGGTTATTTTATCGTTTCTAAAGTTAGGCTTTAAATGTGTGGGTTATGCAAATATCATGCACAAAAAATAAATATACACAGTTAAAGTTTGTCGAATTATTAATTATATTTTACTTCCACGCGTTATGTGGAAGCATACATACGAACACAAAGTGGCTAGAGTTTAAATTCAATGAGGTTGGGTCATGATTAAAAGACTTAAACACTTCACAAAAAAAATATGAATTAGGCCATGGTTAAACCTTAAACATTAACTTAAAAACCTATGGTCTTATGGATTCGGCCATGTTTAAAACATTCGGTTCAGTTCGGTTATTTGTGGTTATGAAACTAATAATAACCATAACCGATCCGCAACATGCGGTTATCAAAAATATAAATAATGAACCCTTCGGTTATCGTGGTTTTCGGTTATTTCGGTTGCGGTTCGGTTATTTCGGTTTTATGCTCACCCTAGTTTTTATCGAAATTTACTTAATGCGTTTTAGTAATCATTATTTCGTAAAAACAAATACAAAATAGATACTTTACATATTTATATTTATATATAATTAATATATGTTTATATAATTCGGGAAACGTCATTTTGTGCATGATATTAAAAGAAATCGGATATAATTTTATTCTTCATTAATTTAATATGTAAACAAATAAAAATTATTGTGAAAAAATGGAATTGAACCTGGCGATCGAGCCGCCGCTCAAAGACAACCGAGCCAAGCTTCTGAAGCTTCTGCAAAAAATCAATCAACGGCAAGGATCGAACCGGAATACTATCTGTACATTCATCATCCTCCTTACAATCTCCACGTGGCACCCTCTCATTCCTCAACTTACTAGCCGAGCTTCTCACATCCGAGTTCTTTCCCTCGCTTTTCGACTCACCCATTGACTCGCTCCTTTCCCCACCCGGTTCACTCTTCGCCGGTTCACTTCCCACCGGTTCTTCAAATTCCGGTTCACTTTTCTCACCGCCGGTTTTCACTCCGTTTCCGCTTTCCGGCTTGTTGTCACCGATTTCTAGGTTTCCGTTAGATCCGTTAACCGACTGATTCTCCGGTTCGGTATCCAAGTCGCCGGAAACCGCCGGTTCAGGCGTTGTGTTCGCAGTATCGGATTCAATCTCGGCGTTTCTGCGCCCTAAATCGGAGTTTTTCGTTAAATCACAACCGGTTTTCTCACTTTCTTCCGTCAATTGCTTCACCTTCGTTTGCAGAGACCTGAACACACGAAAAAATCACATCGAAAACCGTCAAATCTCGATGACGACGTTAAAACAAACAGAAAAATCACATCTAAAACCGTTAAATCTCTCTCATATGTTATCTAACGACGATAAACGGAAAAATCACATCGGAAACCGTTAAATCTGTTAATAAATAACTTAACGCGCTAAACGGAGAGAAAAATCTCATCGGAAACCGTCAAATCTCTGATACGTTATTTAACGACGCTAAACGGACAAAAAAATCACATCGGAAACCGTTAAACAACCGTCAAATCACACCGATACGTTATCTAACGTCGTTAAACGAACAGACACGGTAGATTTATCATAGATCTGTATGTGAACATATATAGATGTATATTAAAGTTCTGATTATTACGAGATGTATAGATCGTAATTCCGAAGCTCTCGTTGCAGTTCCAGAACTCGAACTTTTCTCAATTGATCAAGCCACGGAACAGCAGTGGTTTCGCGTGTTTCAGTGACGTCATCCAAAACGACGTCGTTAAACCGGCGTTTGAGTTCGTCGTATTTCTGTTCACAATGAAGAGGAGTGATATGGATCGGGTCGGAGCTCCGTTTTTGTAACTCGTAGGATATGTAGGTCCAGTTTTTGGTGCCGTAGCGGTTGACGGCGTAGGCTAGGAGGAGCTCCTCCCACGTGCCCCACGCCGGCGCCGCCGTGGACGGTGGTGAGTCCTGATGGTCCGGTTTGGTTATTGTAGGGTTCATGTCTCTGTTTTGTTGTGTTTGTTTTGTTTCTTGTTGTTGTTCTACAGCCATCGGCTCGGGTTTAGATTATGTGAAACGGTACCGGTTTTATTATGAAAATTGTTAACCTGCTTTAACCGTGTCAAATACAAGTTTGCCCTTTGGTTTATGAGAGTTTTACAAAATTGCCATTATCTCATTTTTGTTAGATATTCAAGTAACGCCATGCGTTGTGCAGGGCATTATCCAATCCATGGCCCCTACCATGTCGGAGGCGCTAGAGGCGCTAACATCCAAGCCTAAGGCGGGCGCAGGCAGGGGCTCAAATGGAGCTACGGGTGTGTGGCACCTTTTGTAAAAGAATTTCTTCAATATACAACTAATCATATATCATCTTAACCCAATACCACATTTCTAGTAAATCTACACAACACCCCTTTTAGAGACTTTCACCAAACCTACGTGGCGCGCATGGTATCATTTTATTCATCTTAAAGTCTATTTATAACTCTTTTTTCAAGCTCACAACAGATAACATAGCCTAAGTAATAAATATTCGAGTTGAAACATAATTAATTTATATATTCAAAAAGAATTATTTAATATTTTAAAGCTTTGGAACATATGTAATACTTGACTTCTTTATTCTTATCCAAAGTGCGCACTTTTAAACATTCAACGTCTTAGGCTCAAACACTAATATTTCATTTGTTAGGTGGTTGTGAGTAAAGGAGATAAAAAAAACGTTACTGTCATCTATAAATTTTGAGGGGCCACTATTTACCCTTATAATTTTTTAATATATTTTGAAAGTGGTTGTGAGTGGAATAGAGAGAAAATGTAATGATAAAGGTATTAAAAAGTATATTTAATTGAAAATGAGAGAGAAAAACTTTTAGTGTAATACAGGGTAAAAAATAAGAGTTTGATATAAATGCTCTTAGTTGTCAAGGGATGAATATAGATTTTAACTAGTGGTTATCGTATAATTTACTTTTATTGCATTGATTAAACGACAATACAATGAAATTTAGAGGGTCTAGGTTTAAAGAAACAACATTGGAATGCTTTGATTAATTGGAAACAATTATCTCTAGATCAAATGATGGAAGAATTGTATTTTTGGGAGATCTATGTTCAATTCCCACTTAGTGTAGAGTGAGGCACTAGTGGCAATGATAGGAGACTCAGAAAAACTTGGGTCTGATCTTGAGTCAAACCGGTTTTACCAGTAATTTCACCGTGTGCATATGGGCGGGTGGGTTACTGGGTTTTCCTCAGAATTGGTGGTGGACTCGGGTTACTCAGAATACTCCGTTTGATCTAGTGAATGCCCCGAGAGTGCTCGGAATTGATTTTGTTGACCGTTAAAAAAATGAAAAGCTAACTGAAAGCGTGTTTACTGAAAGGATTATAAATTTAGCCACATCATCTCTCATCCCATATCCAAAACGGTAAGTTTAAACCCTAAAATGAAATTATACATAGATGTTAGTTAATTTCTACTAGGATTAACCACCACATAAATTATAAACCAATAAAAGTGAATACCTATGTCTTTTTCATATTGATCTTTTAGATATTATATGGTATGGTGACTGTTGAATGGTATCAAGCATCTTTCTATGACTTATATGCTTTCAACTTTCATATATAAAGAGTAAACTTTTAAGCCATTATAACAGAGTTAATTGCCTGATAGTTTATGTGGTTAGCCATTTTTTACCTTTAGTCTTCAACTTTCTAAAATTATATGTATGCTCCCTATGGTATAATTGCTTGTTACTCGGATCGTTTCGATAGTGGATGGATGTTAAGTTATCTAGTTAAATGAATGTAAAATGACTTTTTTGCCCTTTATAATAAAAAAATCCACCACACTGTAAGATATTTAACTGTGTAGCCATTATAACTATTTATACTATATATACATTAAACCTATTATATAATTAGTTGGTAATTGTTGATGAACCATATTACTATTATTAACTAATTAGGTTTCCTCTTGGTGTATATATAAGGAGATAATTAGAGAGGTTACAGGTTAGACACTTATCATAACATCAAGAAATCGCCCCCCTTCATCTATCCCTCCATCTGAATTCCAACCCTATAATTTGGCTTCACCATCAAGAACTTATATCCTAGGGAGGAACCAGATCATCCTAACAGTCATGTTAAACTCCATGGTTGCGTCTCTGACTGGATTCTCTGTTGGCCTATCTGTTGTTACATTTATGTCTATATGTTTTCTTATGTTTATACGAACCGATCAACATGTGGTATCAGAGCATATGTTCATAAATCAGTCCTGTTTATTTCCATGAATCTGGAATGAAATCTGGAACACAGTTTTATGAAAAACCTAATAAAATTCGAAACTTGAAATTCGGATAAACTTTAAAATTCACGGATTTTATGTTCAAAACGGATGTGAGCTAAATCTCATTACTTCATTAGGCTATTATTGTGAGCTAAATTTTAGCGCTAACAGGTGGTTTGCAATTAAATACTTGGTTTTGTAAAACACTTATACGTAATTAGATAACTTTTCACAAAACCAAATAGCTTAACTTGAATGAGCTTCTGATGTATCACTTCTGCCCAAAGGTGATTTGATACATCTATTTATTATTCAACTATTATAAGAAGCTATGTTAATTATGCCTTACAAACGTGAATCTCTTATTTCTAGCCAAATTTGATTTAATTCATTCATCTCGAGCATACTTAACAAGTGCATACTAAGGTAACTGTCTCATTTCTAGCCAAAGCTGATTTGTCACAATTACTTTGCACACATGCTTAGATGATTACACTTCTGCCCAAAGGTGATTTGTCTTCATTTAAGTAGAATTTTTTAACTTAGTCTATTATTTTGATGTTAGTAATAGACAATATCACAACTTCATAACTAAAATGGTCACTACTTATGCCTGCCTTAGTGTAACTTGCCATTAGATCACATTAAGACTTCTTTCTTAGTGTCATAATTCGCTCATATAATTTCCACTCTCAGCACCCAATTGCGGGATTCCACCATTAATTGGTGATAACTTTGCTTCATGGGAAGACTCTCTCATACATACTCTTGCTTTGCTAGATTTTGACTACGCTTTAAGAGAGCCTAAGCCTGCAGACCTTACTCCTCAGAGTACTACTGCGCAGCAGATGACTATGGAAAAGTGGACTAGGTCAATCGCATGTCTTTCATGTTCATGAAGCAATCCATTTGCAATGCAATTTGAGGAGCCATTCTAATTCTGATGATGCAAAAACCTACTTGGCTTCTGTGGAGGAGCAATTCAAAGGGACGTCTATAGCACACGCTAGTACCTTAATCCTCAAGCTGGTGAATACTAAGTATGATGGGAGGAGCGGCATCCGTGAGCACATCATGATGATGAACGACATTGCCCATAAGCTGAAGGGATTAGACATGGAGATCAGTGATGGTTTTCTCGTTCACTTCATCATAACTTCACTTCCTTCGTTCTATGAAGCATTCAAGATCAATTACAACACTCAGAAGGGCAAATAGACGATAAGTGAGTTGATCGCCATGTGCGTGCAGGAGGAAGAGCGTATGGAGATGGATCGAACTACTAATGTTGCAAACTTCACTACCTCTAGCTCTAAGAAGAGGAAGAACAATTACCCAAGGAAGGATGCGTCTAATGTCCAAAAGCCTAATCCTACAAGTGCACCTTCCAGCTCTAAGAACTCCTTTGGCAAACCTTACTGCAAGTTCTACAAAAAGACATAACATAAGCAAAGGAATACCGTGACTTTAAGGAGTGGCTGGCTAAGAAAAGTAACGATTTTTTCATGATACTTGAGTCCTATAATTTAAATGTTCCTGCTAATTGTTGGTGGTTTGATTCTGGTTCTATGGTTCACGTAACCAATTTTACTCAGGGATTCCTTTCAATCCCGAGGCTGTGAAGAAACCAAAGAACACTTAAAGTTGGGGATGATCAGGAAATTTGAAGTGAAGGCCATAGGAACATTACAATTATTTATGAAAACTGGTTATGCATTAAACTTTACGATACCTTATATGTTCCTGAGGTAACTCGAAACCTTGTATCAGGACTAAAGTTAGACATTGACGGTTTTGTTGTTTCTCATGGTCATCGCAAACTCTCTATTCTCTATGATTCCGTTGTTTATGGTACAAGCATTCTGGATGGTGGTCTCTATAGATTAGAACTAGATGATGATTTTTCCAAATCTTTGTTGTCATATAATATTAATGAATAACCCAAAAGATGAAACAAAAAAAAAGACTTAGAGACTTCATCCATGTTGTGGCATCAACGTTTAGGCCACATCTCAAGAGAACGATTAAATCAACTCGTAAAGGATGAAGTCTTAACTCCTCTCGATTTCATTTATTTTGAAACATGTGTCAAATGCCTTAAAGGTAAAATGACATTAGCGAATAAGAAAGGTGCCACCAGGAGCTCTAATTTATTAGAACTCCTTCATACTGACATTAGTGGTCCTTACCAAATCACCGGCATCACTGGACATACTTCATTTATCACTTTCATTGATGATTATTCTCGTTACATGTACTTGTATCTCATTAAGGAAAAATCTAAATCTCTTACAACTTCTAAAGATTATAAAGCTGAAGTTGAAAAACCACTAGATCGTCAAATTAAAGTTGTGAGATCAGATGAGGCGGTGAATATTATGGAAAAGGACTGATGTGGGTCAAGCTCCCGGTCCATTCTATGAGTTTTGTAAGAGCCAGGGGATTGTGAACCAATACACCATGCCTGGTAAACCTCGGCTGTAACAACTCGTATTTTCGTTGTCATCCCTTTTCATCTATTTTTTTTCGTTGTATCTATCATTGTAAATCTGAGATTTGATTAACGGAATGGTTTATGTTTACTAATATATTTTTATCACAACTGTATTACATCTAAACGCCTATTAAACGCAACGCCAAACGCAACACAATCACGAGTAACTATGTTACCTAAAGTGCCGAGTGTGTTGTTGTACAATAACCAATTATGCCCTCGACATCACTTATCGCATCGCATCGCAACCAGTTATTTATGTTACATTATGTTATTTATGTGTTATGTGTGCTATATTTGTCTATGTTATGGTTTGCCATCGCTAGAACGCTCATGCGCTCACGCAACTCGCTCTCTCTCATTACAATGATAAAACAACGCTTAACGCTTCGCTAAAAAGCTTAACATAACTATCTAATACGAACCGAAGCGCCAAACGAACACCTAACGCGAAAATAACGAACAAAACTTCGCCATTAGGCCAAGTTCGGCGAACTTGGACATCCCAAGTTCGCCTGAACTTGCTCAGGCCATCAACACCAAAATCCATAACAAGTTCGCCCGAACTTGAACCTTTCAGCAGAACTGGCCAAGTTCGCCCGAACTTGTGCCAAGTTCGCTTGAAATGGTGTCAAGTTCGGCCGAACTTGATCTCCATCAGCTCCATTTCTTCTCCACCTATAAATACCCAACACCTCCATTCGTGCACTCCTTGCTGCAAGTTCGCCCGAAAGCCCCCAAAACCGAAACCCTTGATTTCCAAGTAAGAATAAACCCGTTTTGATGCAAACAACAACATTTTACAACGATTTTGCACAAGGATTACCTTTTTTTCATCAAATCTCTTCTATTTACGAAAATCTTTATCTTTTTCTATAAAAACTTATGTTTTTCACTTAGATCTACACTAAACAAGTGTATTTGGGCTTAGCTTCGGCTCCCAATCTAGAAATCTTCACGATTTCAACTCACCAAGTGTTAGATCTAGAAAAACCTTTTAAAACCTTGATTTTTACACAAATTACAGACTAATGACGTATGTTTTGTTCACTATGAAGTGGAACGAGTCATTTTCAAGCAAGATCTCTGATCCGGAAGCACAAGGATGATGTCGTCACCTTGCACGAACTGGACTAACCCGTACAAACCATCAAGTTCACCCGGATTAGTCTGAGTTCCTGTTAAGTGGCTAAAACTCGCTCTAAAAGACCTCCCCAGCCTATGTTTTGCTCATAGCTTAAGGTTGGAGGGATGAACACTGATTTACTCAGCAAACTACGCGAAAACGCACGATTTGGTGACCAAAACAAGCAAGTTCGCTCCAAACCAAGCAAGTTCGCTGGAAGTTGTCACCAGATTGGAGACTAACTTCGGCCGAACTTGTCCAAAACTCAAGAAAATTGTCAAGTTCGCCCGAACTTGTACATCCTAGAACTTTTTAAGCAAGTTCGCCCGAACTTGTACCAAATCCAAGAGATTTGGTACAACTTCGCTCGAACTTGTCCTCTGCTCCTTCACGTTCGACCGTTTCAGCAATTCGGAAGACTGGTGCACTTTTGTTCGCTTACAAACTGAATCGGCGCTCCCTTCAATCCACATCAGATCCTATCTCTCTCTCTTAACGCACCAACTATGAGTATACTTGAACCCCTTTTAGGCTTAAACGCACTTTTGGGTGTCACATATGTTCCTATATCAAAACACATCACACAACTCAAACGCTTATTCGCAACCCGTTATTACATGATTATACGTGAAATCTGTTGAATTGTACATATTTTTTGATTGCTAGTACGCCACCTTAACATGATAGCTTGCTAGAGGTTGACCCGCCACCCGGAGGCCCGGGTTTGTTAAGGCTTGCATTTTATTTCGCATTTATTTTTCTCTTTAGGGCGTGGACACTTGTTCGCGTGCCTCGCACTCGCGGTTTGTTGGTTTACTTGAATCTAAGTAGTTACATAATTCACATCTCTTGCGTATGTTCATGCGGTATATGCTAAACGCTTTTATATCTATTATGTACGCAAACCTGTATGCTCATCTTTACTTAATTGTATTGACTTTTATTTTAACGTATTGACAGGTTGATGACTATCATGAGCAGCAATGGATTAGGATCTATCTTTAGGAACGCACCTAATAGAAATCTAGGGAAGATCGGATTGGATTATTTGATATTTGTAATAATTATTTGAGGATTTATGTTTGATAGTATGGGATATTGAACGCTTAAATATTATCGCTTAAATAGTTGTTATGGATTCTCTTGAGCAATCTGATTCGCCTAGTGTCGCGCCCCGATGTTTCCGCCATCGGTTGGGGTGTGACAGTTGGTATTAGAGCCATAACTATAGGGAAAAATTAGGTAGAACTTCATGTTTGACCTAGTCTATAGTTAGGATACCCAATCAGACCGTTACGCATCGATTAAACGTCCGAAACTGATACGAACTGACAACTTCACCCGAAGTTGGGGCAAGTTCGCTCGAAATTGGTCAGGTTCGCCCGAACGTGACCAGGTTCGCTCGAACTGACAGTTCGCTCAAACTTGACCAGTTCGCCCGAAGTTACTCAGTCTCCTCAAGACACATAACAAGTTCGCTCGAAGATCAAGTTCGCTCGAAGTTGGTCAACTTCGCCCGAACTTGATCATACATCTTTGAAATGGATTTTAAACTACGTATGCTTTTCCTAAAGCTGCCACAATACACGTGAAGAACGCTCGTATCACACAAAACGAGTGATCAAGTCGAGATTAGGTGTGAAAACCAAGAACTCTCGACAAGATCATTCGCTCCGCGCATCCTCTATCGCACGAGATACCTTCGTTGAGTTAGGAGTGATATCCGAACCTCGACGAAAATCTCCATTTCTATCTAGTGGAACTCCCGATTTGATCGGTGAGCATAACCACAACTAGGAATAAAGTTGTTAAGTTAGGGGTGAAACCCGCATCTTAAATAACTAGTTCCACTCCTTGATTTTCAATCTCACCAAAGTCTCGATTATTTCGATGACTCAGAACACGACGTAACTGGAAGGATAAATGTCGTTAACCATTGTACGGCGAGAGCATTTGTCTATTAGGCCAAATCGTGTGTCGAAATCGAGCTTTTTCGAACCACTTGGTAGTCATTGTCTCAAAACCCAGGACACTTCAAATTGATTTAAGCCTGTAATCACCGATTTTACGTATCATCGAGTTTTATTATTTATTATTTTTACGTATTTAAATTTGTGAATTTTACACTTTATCGATTTTTCGAATTATCGCTTTTACGCCCTACCGATATATGCACTACTCTCACAGCGCCGCAATCTAAAACGCTAATAAAATCGCAGATAATCCAACTAACGCATCCCGCCTACGATACACTACACGCAACCGCGCTACGCTACCTCGCTAACTCTCGAACGCCTACGCTTTACTTATAAGAAGGTGGAATACGTGCAAAATATATGCTTACATGAATTACGTGATTACGTGCTTACGTGCTTATGTGACTATGTGCCTACGTGTTTACTTGCCTGCGTGAATATGTGATTTTGTGCCTTATTTGCTAATAATAATAATAGTAATGAAACGCCAAACTTTTGAACATAAACCTATTATAATCAAATCTCACCATATCGAATCCTTCATGTAGATGTCTTCCATGGATCTCACACTAGGAGGAACATCCAGCGCAACAATGCTGACGAGCATATCGCCTCGCTCGTGGCCAAGCAGATGGCCAGGTGATCCCAGATTGTTAGCGAAATCCAAGCTGTCAGCAGCAAATCATCATTAGATTCCAAGACGGACGCGCCAAAGTCCTCGTTCAGCTTCAAACAATTCAAAGCGTGCGGACCTCTCACTTTCACCGGCACAGACGAACCAAGCGCAATGTTCCATTGGTTCGATTCCATTGAGGTTACTTTCCGCCAAAGCGGATGCCCCGACAATCTCCGCACCATTAATGCTACCGGTGTGTTCCAATCAAGGGCACTTGATTGGTGGACCGCAGAGCGCAACAGGCGAGAAAATGATGAGGCTTGCGGGCTCACGTGGGAGGAACTCAAGGCAGTTATGGTGAAAGAATTCTGTCCCCACACGAAATTCAGAAACTGGAGAATGAGCTTTGGGATATCAAGCAAGATGGACCCGACAACGTAGGTCTCACTGCCCGTTTCAAGCAGCTAAGTATCATCTGTCCCAATCAGGTGGACACCACTGAAAAAGCAATCAAAAAGTACCTCCGTGCTCTACCTGATTGCGTTGCGGATTTTGTCCAAGCAGCGCGTACCACTACTATCGAGGAGACCTATCAGCTTGCAGCCGAAATCAATGACAAGCGTGTCCAGGCTGGTTACTTCAAGAGCCACAACAAGGTCGCGAATCAAGCTATCATCAAGCCGAGTGTTACTACCGAGTCGTCTCAAGAATCAAAGTCAAATCGCCGAGGTCGCAAAAGAGGGAACCCAAGCAAGAACTGTGTAGTTGTTGCACCGTTGAACTCTCAGCCGTTTCAGTCTGCTACACCGAACGCACCACCTGCAAAACATGCGTACACTGGTCCTCACCCGCTATGTTCAAAGGGTACCTACCATCACCCAGTTGGAGGCAATTGCCGTTTCTGTACCAACTGCAATATCTGCGTCCATTTCATTGTCAGATGCCGTACTGGTCCTCGTCAGCAAGCTCCTCAAGCACCAGCAACACTACCAGCTCCACCCCGTGCTCCTCAAGCCAACCAGCAGAAAGTACCAGTCCCAAAAGCACGTGATTGCTAGACTTGCGGTGATCCGAACCACTTTAGTAATGTCTGCCCAAACAAAGCCATGAAGCAAGAGCCACAGCAGCAGCCATAGCCACCACAGCCGCAACAACAGCAACTGCAGGCTGTTGCGTGGGAGAGCCTTCAATCTTAACCACCGCCAGACTCAGAACGACAACAATGTTGTCAATGCTATGTTCCTTGTTAATGGTATTTACGCTTCTTGTTTATTTGATACTGGTGCCGACAACTGTTTTGTATCGTTAGAATTCGAAAAACTTTTAAAATGTAAACGCGCTAAACCCCAAAGACTTTCGATGTTGAAGTCGCCACCGGAAGAACCGTTACTGTTAACTCCGTTTTACGTGGTTGTACTCTCGATCTCAACAACCACATCTTCTCGATCCATCTCATACCTATGCAATTAGGTAGCTTCGATATCATAGTAGGCATGGATTTTCTTCGTGAAAATCGTGCTGAAGTTGCTTGTTATGATAAAATGATTCGTTTTCCTCTTCCTAACGGTGATCAACTACATGTTTACGCGAAACACCCTCAAAGAAGTTGATGCTTCTGTCATGTACCCAAGCGAGCAAGTATTTGCGCAAGCAATGCATTGCATTCCTAGCCCACATCGTGAACCCGGAAAAGGAAAAGAAAACTTTGAAAGACGTACCCATTGTTTGTGAATTTCCAAAAGTTTTTCCCGACGATTTACCTGGTTTACCCCCAACTCGTGATGTCGAATTCGTATTGATCTAATCCCCGGTGCTACACCCATTGCTAAAGTTCCCTATCGCCTTGCACCATCCAAAATGCGCGAGCTATCTAGCCAACTGCAAGAGTTACTTGATAAAGGCTTCATACTCCCGAGCACTTCGCCATGGGGCGCACCCGTTCTTTTTGTGAAAAAGAAAGATGGGACGTTCCGAATGTACATCGATTATCGTAAACTTAACAAACTCACGATAAAGAACCGCTACCCTCTTCCTCGAATCGACGATTTGTTTGATTAACTTCAAGGTGCTACTTGTTTTTTCTAAAATTGATCTACGTTCCGGCATCATCAGTTACGTGTGCTCGAAGAAGACATTCCGAAAACCGCCTTTCGCACTCGTTATGGCCATTTTGAATTCGTGGTCATGCCTTTCGGTCTCACAAATGCACCCGCGGTCTTCATGGACTTGATGAACCAAAGCCTTCTTGGATTGTTTCGTCATTGTTTTTACCGATGACATCCTTATTACTCGAAGTCGAGAGACGAACACGCGCGACACCTCTGTTTTGTTCTCGAACTTCTTCAAGGAAACCGCCTTTATGCCAAATTCTCTAAGTGTGAATTCTGGCTCGAAGAAGTCCAATTCCTTGGTCATATCGTTAACACTCAAGGGATTCGCATCGACCTGCAAAGATAGAAGCTGTAAAGAGTCGGATTACGCCGAAGAATGAATCTGAAATCCGTTGTTTTCTTGGATTGGCGGGTTACTACCATTGATTAATCGCCGACTTTTCTAAAATCATCGTTCCGCTTACCGCTTTAACTCATAAGGACAAGCCTTTCGTTTGGGATTCCAAACAAGAAGAAGCCTTTCAAACTCTCAAGCGTATGCTATGCAACGCTCCTGTACTCGCTCTACCGACGGAAATGACGATTTCGTTGTTTATTGCGATGCCTCTAATCTTGGTTTTGGGTTGTGTTCTTATGCAACGAGACAAGGTTATCGCGTATGGATCTCGACAACTCAAAATCCACGAGAAGAACTACACTACCCACGATCTCGAACTCGGTGTAGTTGTTTTTGCTTAAAGATATGGCGACACTACCTTTATGATACCAAGTGTACGGTCTTCACCGACCATAAGAGCTTACAATATATCTTGAACCAAAGGAATTGAACATGCCCAACGCAGATGGGTTGAACTTCTCAACGACTATGATTGTGAGATATGCTACCATCTTGGCAAATCAAACGTCGTAGCCGATGCTCTCAATCGACGAAGCTATATGTAAGCGTTCGTGACTCTCAAGCTTTGAATAATCTCGAAATTCTGATCGCGCCACTCAATTTGCTTGTTTTAATGAGAATACCCTGCAAGAAGAAATGAAATGTGGTGTCGATACCCAACTCGTAGTTAAACCAAATGGTATTTATTATTATCTCGATCGTATTTGGATTCCTAGCCGTGATAATCTTCGAGAATTGCTAATGACCGAAGCTCACAAATCTCGATACTCCATTCACCCGGAGCCGACAAGATGTACCAGACCTTCGTCCTAAGTATTGGTGGCCGGGCATGAAAAAGGATATCGCCTTATACGTCTCAAAGTGCTTAACTTGCTCGAAAGTTATAGCTGAACATCAAAGGCCCTCTGGTTTGCTCGAACAACCCGAAATCCCGATGTGGAAGTGGAATAGTATAGCCATGGACTTCGTTACGAAACTCCCTCGCACCTCTTATGGTCATGATAGCATTTGGGTTATCGTCAATTGTTTTACAAAATCTGCTCATTTTATTGGCATACGAGAAGACTATAAGGTAAACGATTAGCATGAATCTATACCGACGAAGTCATTTGTCGACACGGGACACCTCGTGACATTATCTCTGACCGCGATGGTCGCTTTACCTCACGTCTCTTGAGACTTTCAATCCGCTCTCGGTACTACGCTTAATCTCAGTACCGCTTTTCACCCTCAAACCGACGGTCAGACTGAGCGCACGATCCGCACCCTCAAAGACATGCTTCGTGCGTGCATTATAAATTTCGGTGGTAATTGGGATACAAAATTTACTTTTAATAGTATTCTCGTACAATAATAGTTATCATACTAGTATTCAAATGGCACCATTTGAGGCACTGTATGGTAGAAAATGTCGATCGCCTATCGCATGGCACGAGATCTGGAGAAGCACAAATCACCGGTCCCGAGTTAATACAAGAAACGACAGACAAGATCCTCCAAATCAGGGACAATCTCTTGAAAGCTCGGAGTCGCCAAAAGAGTTATGCCGATTAAACGCCGCAAGCCCCTAAGTTCGAAATCGGATATCATGTACTTTTAAAGGTTGCGCCCTGGAAGGGAGTGATCGATTTGGAAAGAAAGGGAAACTAGTGCCACGATACGTGGGTCCCTTTAAGATTCTGGAAAGAATTGGCAAAGTGGCCTACCGACTCGAACTACCGGAAGAACTCAACAACGTACATCCGAACTTTCCACGTCTCAAACCTCAAGAAATGCCTAGCTGAAGAAAATCTTCATGTTCCACTTGAGGATTTGCAAAATAAACGAGACTCTTCAATTCATGGAAAGGCCAGTAGAAATCATGGAACGAGAGACCAAGAAACTTCGACGCTCTCGCATTCCTATTGTGAAAGTCCAATGGGAAGGCAAACGCAGTGCCGAGTTTACTTGGGAATTGGAAAGTGATATGAAAGCTAAATATCCACATCTCTTTGTTAGGCCACTACTTAAATTTCGGGACGAAATTTTCTAAAGTGGGGGAGACTGTAACAACTCGTATTTTCGTTGTTATCCCTTTTCGTCTATTTTTTTTCGTTGTATATATCATTGTAAATCTGAGATTTGATTAACGGAATGGTTTATGTTTACTAATTATATTTTTATCATAATTGTATTACATCTAAACGCCTATTAAACGCAACGCCAAACTCAACACAATCACGAGTAACTATGTTACCTAAAGAGCCGAGTGTGTTGTTGTACAATAACCACTTGTGCCCTCGACATCGCTTATCGCATCGCATCGCAACGCAGTTATTTATGTTACATTATGTTATTCATGTGTTATGTGTGCTATATTTATCTATGTTATGGTTTGCCATCGCTAAAATGCTCATGCGCTCACGCAACTCGCTCTCTCTCATTACAATGATAAAACAACGCTTAACGCTTCGCAAAACGCTTAACATAGCTATCTAATACGAACCGTATTGCTCAGGCCATCAAACACCAAAATCCATACCAAGTTCGCCCGAACTTGAATCTTTCAAGCAGAATTGGCCAAGTTCGCTTGAAATGGTGTCAAGTTCGGCCGAGCTTGATCTCCATCAGCTCTATTTCTCCTCCACCTATAAATACCCAACACCTCCATTCGTGCACTCCTTGCTGCAAGTTCGCCCGAAAGCCCCAAAATCGAAAACCCTTGATTTCCAAGTAAGAATAAACACGTTTTGATGCAAACAACAACATTTTACAACGATTTTGCACAAGGATTACCTTCGTTTTCATCAAATCTCTTCTGTTTACGATTCATCTTTTTCAATAAAACTTCTGTTTTTCACTTAGATCTACACTAAACAAGTGTATTTGGGCTTAACTTCGGCTCCCAAGCTAGAAATCTTCGTGATTTCAACTCACCAAGTGTTAGATCTAAGAAAAACCTTTTAAAACCCTGATTTTTACACAAATTACAGACTAATGACGTATGTTTCGTTCACTTTGAAGTGGAACGAGGCGAGCAAGATCTCAGATCCGGAAGCACAAGGATGATGTCGTCACCTTGCACGAACTGGACTAACCCGTACAACCATCAAGTTCGCCGGGATTAGACCGAGTTCCTGTTAAGTGGCTAAACCCTCGCTCCAAAAGACCTCTCCAGCCTATGTTTTGCTCATTAGCTTAAGCTTGGAGGGAATAACACTCGATTTACTCAACAAACAATGTGAAAACGCACGATTTGGTGACCAAAACAAGCAAGTTCGCTCCAAACTAAGCAAGTTCGCCCGAAGTTGTCACTAGATTGGAAACCAACTTCGGCCGAACTTGTCCAAAACTCAAGAAAATTGTCAAGTTCGCCCGAACTTGTACCTTTTTCTAAAGAAAAAAGGTACCAAGTTCGCCTGAATATGTACATCCTAGAACTTTTTAAGCAAGTTCGCCCGAACTTGTACCAAATCCAGGAGATTTGGTACAACTTCGCCCGAACTTGTCCTCTGCTCCTTCACGTTCGACCGTTTCAGCAATTCGGAAGACTGGTGCACTTATGTTCGCTTACAGGCTGAACTGGCGCTCCCTTCGATCCACATCAGATCCTATCTCTCTCTCTTAACGCACCAACTATGAGTATACTTGAACCCCTTTTTGTCACACCCGACCCGCAGCGGAATAAGAGTCGGGGCATAATTGGGTTATCACCAAAGCTCATGACATTTACTAATATGTTTCATATTTAATAAAGTCAAAGTTACATTTCCAAAAATCCAAACATGTTCATTCAATACAGAGAAAATAAACCAAACATAACAATCCCAACTCTAAATCGTTTTATTCTTCTAGTCCAAGTCCTATGTGTTCCTAGCTGCTGCTGGTTCCTGTATCATGTGTAAAATGGGGGTTTTTGGGTCAACATAAGTTGGCGAGTGAACCTTATTAGATAAACATTTATTAATGAATTACTTGTTAGTTTATCAATGAAAAATTGTGCATAATCATAGATGAGCAAATGTAAATAATCAAGCAATGGCAAATAGCAGTCACAACTATAACATACAATAACATATGACAGCATACATGAACATACCAACATCATACTGTAAATAACATAAATGAAACTGTGCGATCAAGGCTCAATCAAACGGAGCCGATCGTATTGCATGTACTGAAAATGAAAATGTCTGTGCGATCAAGGCTCAATCAAACGGAGCCGATCGTATGTGGGCACGCTAGGTTCAACCTCATAATGAAATGGGGAACATGCTCAACGCTCATAATGTAATGGGGAGCGGCGGCCTATGAAATTGCATGTACTGAAAATAATAAACTTGCATCCACAATAACTACACAACAGAAACAAACTGAATACACTAGTTCATGATATGATGTATGCACAATGGTTTAAGTATAATATATATCAAGACACATGATACACCCTAAAACGTGACTAAACGGGGAATTTGTAAAGATTCACTCACATTGGGTGCGTTGGATTGGAGATGGTGAGATGCGCACGAATTAGATGAGCGGAACAAAGAGGAATACTAACCTAAATAATAACGGAAAAATATATTAAATGAGTGGATTTAATTAAGGATTTTAATGAAATTTTTAGATATATTTTTGTGAGTTTAAGGCTATTTTCTATCTTTAAAAATGTTATTTTAAGTATTTTTAATTGATTTTTAAATTAAATTAAATAAATAAAAATATAAAAAAAAATTTGTTTATTTTGCGTTGACCGTTGACCGTTGACCTGTTGACTTGTTGACCGGTTCGGTCAGGGACATGGTCTGCGCTGGGTGAGGCTCGAACCCGAGACCTCCCGTACGCGTACACGCAGCTCTACCAACTGAGCTACGTGTCTAACCCGAAATAATCTTGTTTTTAATTATATTTATACACTTATTCAGTTTAACCGAAATTCTTTTTAATTTCAAAAACATTTTAATTCAACGGACCGGTGCTAGTGACTGGCTTCGAACGCCCGACGTATGGCTTAATGTTGCACCCAGTCCACCGCTGGACTGTGTGTCTAACCTGGTTATTATCTCGGTTCTTATTATACTTAACAACTAACTGAGTTAACCCGGTTTAGTTTTTAACAAAAAAGCATTTTATTATATAGGGAGTGCGTGTAGCAGGAATCGAACTCGGGACATGCGTATGTATTTTGCACACAGTCCACCGCTGGACTGTGTGTCTAACCCGTTCATTTTACTAGTTTTAAATATACTTATAACTTAATTAGCTTCGTCTTCTTCATTCAAATTACAGTCAACTGATTTACTAACTCGTTCCTTGTTTTTACGATTAACAGACATTATTAAAGCTTAAATGAAAAGGCAGAGACGGTAATTAGAGGTGAACATACCGATGAACGGTTTATTTCAGATTTCCGGCGATGTGTCGGTCCCTGTTTTTATGCTCTTCAACTGAACAAGATAATTGACTGTTTTGATTAGTCGATTGTGGAATTGAAGTGATAAACAAACGTTAACGATGTGTTTGAAGGTCCTTACCGTTACACAGACGGAAATAAAGATTTTCAGGGGAGTTCCGGCGAACTGGAATTAGTTGAATACAGCGCCTGAATTCGATTTCAATTGAGTGGTTTAAGTTAGAAATAGTCTAATAATTGTTGAACTACAACGAATATTGAAAGATTTACCGTTTGAGGATGAATACGGTTTTCCGGCGACTTTTGCAGGAAATTCCGGCGAGCTGTTTTAAGCGTTCTGATGGTCTGAAAATGTGACGAAAGTGAAATGGAGTATTGTTATGACGTTTCTGAGTCGCGAGAGAGGTCTGGAATTGAAGTAATTGTGACTTGATTCATTTCGGTTATAAAAACCAATTAATAAAGAAAATTGATGTTCAATCACTTCTGAATTGATTACAACCATCGGTTCATGGGTTATAAAATGTGAATGAACGATTAATCAAACGATTAGACGATTGATTTGCCGATTTCAGTTTCTCAGTTGGCGCAACCGGTTTTAACCGAGTTTGTGTATAACTTTCATTTATTTCCTAGATATAACAGAAAACACAAAGTGGCGGAGTGGTGATGTGAGTGTATGTTAAGTCGTTGGAGTTTCTTGGCTGACCCGGGTTCGAGTCCCGGCAGCAACATAATTTTTTTATTTATTTTGTTTTAACTTGTTATCAAATATAATTTTTATAGTTTAGTTTATCTATTAATTATGTATCGTTTTGAATCAAAATACTCATAAATATTTAACGTAACTTTTATAACTTGATATTCGATTACAAAACGGAGCGGGTTTTGAAAACCCGATTTTTACAAATGTTACACTTTTAGCCTTAAACGCACTTTTGGGTGTCACATATGTTCCTATATCAAAACACATCACACAACTCAAACGATTATTCGCAACCCATTATTACATGATTATACGTGAAATCTGTTGAATTATATGTATTACTTGAATGCTAGTACGCCACCCTTAACATGATAGCTTGCTAGAGGTTGATCCGCTACCCAGAGGCCCGGGGTTGTTAAGGCTCGCAGTTTATTTCGCATTTATTTTTCTCTTTGGGACGTGGACACTTGTTCGCGTGCCTCACACTCGTGGTTTGTTGGTTTACTTGAATCTAAGTAGTTACATAATTCACATCTCTTGCGTATGTTCATGTGGTGTATGCTAAACGCTTTTATATCTATTATGTGCGCAAACCTGTATGCTCACCTTTACTTAATTGTATTTACTTTTATTTTAACGTATGTGACAGGTTGATGACTATCATGAGCAGCAATGGATTAGGATCTATCTTTAGGAACGTACCTAATGGAAATCTATGGAAGATCGGATTGGATTATATTTAAGAGATTATTTGATATTTGTAATAATTATTTGAGGATTTATGTTTGATAGTATGGGATATTGAACGCTTAAATATTATCGCTTAAACAGTTGTTGTGGATTCTCTTGAGCAAACTGATTCGCCTAGTGTCGCGCCCCGATGTTTCCGCCATCGGTTTGGGTGTGACATCAGCAGTGCAGTGTCTCTGAACGTAGAAACCGTACCCTTATGAACATGGTGCGCAATATGTTAGCCAACACTAATTTACCATTATTTCTCTGGACTGAAGCATTAAAAGCAACTATTCATATACTCAATAGATTTCCTTCTAAGTCTATCCCTAAAACTCCTTATAAACTTTGGACAGGAAGGAAACCGAGTCTTAAATATATGAAAGTGTGGGGCTGCATTGCTGAATCAAAACTTTACAATCCTTTCCTAAGGAAACTTGACCCTAAAACAGTTACATGCTTCTTTATCGGGTATCCTGATCACTCAAAGGATTATCGTTTCTATTGTCCTTCCCATGTCACCCGTATTATTGAAACCAAGCGTGTTGCGTTCCTAGAGGATTTTAAGGCCAGTGGGAGCAGTACCAACCCTTACGAAGAATTGCAAGAAGTACAAGACGCGGAAGGGAGAGACTCGTCGCTTACCATAACTCCGTTTACTCCTCTTGTACCCAATCCAACAACTACACCTGAGGCTACTGCACCAACTCCAAATTTACCTCCACAATCAGAACCCATTATACCTCATAACGAAGGCACATGAAACGCTCAAAACCTAGACAACGTTAAACCCGATAATCAACTCAGGAGGTCATATAAGAAAAGAAGGCCTACTAATTGGGATGATTAAGTTACCTACCTGACTGAAATGGATGTCGGTAATCTAAATGATCTTGTCTCTTATATTGAAGTCACTAGCAGTGATCAGTCTTCTAAATGGAATAAAGCAATGACTGATGAGCTTGAATCCACGAAGAAAAATGACGTTTGGGATGTGGTAGAATTACTCAACGGTGTCAAACCTGTAGGACGTAAGTGGATTTTAAGGCCAGTGGGAGCAGTACCAACCCTTACGAAGAATTGCAAGAAGTACAAGACGCGGAAGGGAGAGACTCGTCGCTTACCATAACTCTGTTTACTCCTCTTGTACCTAATGCAACAACTGCACCTGAAGCTGTTGACCGCGTAGGATGTAAATGGGTATTCAAAACAAAACTGGATCCGAATGGGAACGTTGAACGCTACAAAGCGAGATTGGTTGCAAAGGGCTACACTCAGAAAGAGGGAATTGCTTATCAAGAGCGTTAAAGATTCATTAAGGATCGTTATGGCCTTAGTAGCTCATTTTGATTTAGAGCTGCATCAAATGGACGTCAAAATCGCTTTCCTTAACAGGGACTTAGACGAAGATGTTTACATGAAACAACCTGAAGGCTTTAAACCTGAAGGTCAAGAGCATCTAGTCTGTAAGTTGAAGAATTCCATTTACGGGTTAAAACAAGCATCACATCAATGGTATCTCAAGTTTGATGAAGTCATGAAGAAACAAGGTTTTGCAAAGAATCAAGTGGATCAATGCACCTATCTCAAGATGAGTGGGAGCAACTTTACTATACTTGTCCTTTACGTAG
This sequence comes from Scalesia atractyloides, assembly GCA_947069175.1. Classification (NCBI taxonomy): domain Eukaryota; kingdom Viridiplantae; phylum Streptophyta; class Magnoliopsida; order Asterales; family Asteraceae; genus Scalesia; species Scalesia atractyloides. The sequence continues at coordinate 32,374,872 of CAMTDV010000021.1, forward strand.
ATGATATTCTATTGGCAAGTAATAGTTTAGACATGTTGCATGATTCGAAGCGGTTACTCTCGCATAACTTCGACATGAAGGATCTCGGAGATGCTTCTTACGTCATTGGCATCAAAATTCACCTAGACAGACAAAAAAGGATCTTAGGATTATCTCAAAAGACCTACATAGATCGTGTCCTTACAGATTACAACATGCATCAATGCAAACCCTGAGTCACACCAGTAGTTAAGGGAGATGTTTTCGGTTCATTCCAATGTTCGACAACAGAGGGTTGAAAATGATCAAATGAGCCAGATACCTTATGCGTCAGTAGTCGGGAACCTGATGTATGCTCAAGTATGTACTCGCCCAGATATCGCTTATATTGTTGGAATGCTAGGCCGTTATCAGACTAATCCTGGCCTAGATCACTGGAAAGCAACTAAGAAAGTACTTCGATATTTGCAAGGGAAAAAAACTATAAACTGACTTATAGAAGAAGTGATCATTTAAAAGTGGTAGGTTATTCTGATTTTGACTTTGCTAAATGCAAAGATGACAAGAAATCCACTTTGGGCTATATCTTTATGTTAGTAGGCGGACCCATATCATGGAAAAGTCATAAACAACAATTGACCACAAATTCCACAATGATGGCAGAATACATTGTTGTTTATAATTCAACCTGTGATGGAATATTCCTTAGGAATCTGATCATTATACTCAAAATCATTAATTCCTTTATAAGACTATTGAAGCTTTACTGTGATAATTCAGCTGCCGTTAGTTTCTCGAACAGTAACAATTCGTACGTGAACGAGTTAAGGAAATAATTTTGGTATTGAGTATATTAGTACTAAAAATATGCTTGCGGATCCGATGACTAAAGGTCTTCCACCTAAAGTTTTCAAAGAACATGTTTCGAATATGGGATTTACTAAAGACCTTATTTAATAGCATATTGAACTTACTTATGTTTTAATTAATGAAATTTCATCGGTTTGATTTTGTATGTCTCTAACATATGTTATGTCGGTGTAATGACATATAGACAAATATAAATACAAATCAAATGATAAAGGGCTTACTTATTTTGATCATAACTGTTAGGTTTTAAATTGAGGCTGTAGTATGACTAATGGGGGTCCTAAGTGAAGGATGATTCAACGGCTGTATTTCTCTACTACGGTTCTTAGTTTAAAGCTAAAACGAGTGTTAACACCTGATCAGGCTTATCTAATACTCATGATAAATGATTATTCGGCTAAGTGGGAGAATGTAAGATTAAATATAATTATTGTGTTATATTTAATTCTGTAGCCATTATAATAATTTATATTATATAGATCAAAATATATTAAACCTATTATATAATTAGTTGGTAATTGTTGATGGACCATATTACCCTAGGTAACTAAACTAATTAGGTTTCCTCTTGGGTGTATATATAAGGAGATAATTAGAGAGGTTACAGGTTAGACACTTATCATAACATCAAGAAATCGCCCCCTCTACATCTCTCTCTCCATCCGAATTCCAACCCTAGAATTAGGTTTCACCATCAAGAACTTACACCCTAGGGAGGAACCAGATCATCCTGACAATCATGTCAAACTCCATGGCTGCATCTCTGACTGGATTCTCTGCTAGCCTGTCTGCAATTACAGGTAATTGTATATGTTTTCCATTATGTTTTATACAAAACTGATCAACACACCCCACCCCACCCCACCCACCCCACCCCTTCCCTTCCAATCACCTTCTTCATCTTCAACAATAACCATATCCCATCACTGTAAATTCCATTTGTTGCAACAAATCCTCCATTGCAAGTGAAGTAAAGAATTCTTGATTTGAACGCAGGCTCAAACTAAGCGGGGAGCCCCACTTGTACATCGTTTTTCCAGTCGCATCTCCCTATTTCTCTCGAACTTAAGATCTGGAGTAGGTTGGTGCTTGAGTGGAGACAACAATAATGGTCGGAGATGGAGAAGACAATGCTTGTCACCGGAGCCACAATGTCACCAGCAGATCAATGAATTTGTGCTCTTTATTTTGAACTTGTTGTTTGATTATAGTGTTTTGCTTGATTATAGTGTTGTTTGTGTTCTTTAGGTTTTCATCATGACATCATGTTCAAACAGCTGCAAGAAGTTAAAGAATTAATGTGTGATAAAAATCCAAAATGTCACAAATTAGTTACTTTTAAGGCTTGATAAACAGTCATCTAGGATGGCTCAATTTGAGCTTTTAAATACTAGTATTTGGGTTCCTGATCCATCAAAAATGTTTTGTGTAGTGGCACAAATTGGGCTCATGAATCTGTTCGTTTGTTAGCCAAGTACAAAAGTCAACAAGCCCATCTTTGGTAAACCCTTTGTATGTAATTAGTCTAGCAGCAACTCTGTTGACCAGTTTTTTGCTCAATAACTTAAGGAAGAAGATAATATGTTTGCAGTTGCAGGTAAACAGAGGTGGTTTCCAGCAGATGGTCGGAGGAGGGGAAACAAGGTCGGGGGAGGGTGGGGCCTACACTATAATAATAATATTATTATTTGATTTTATTTATATATTTTTTTTTTCATTGTCAAGGGCAAAAAAGTTATTTCACTGCATTTAACTAGATAAGTTAGCGTCCATCAACTACATGGAACAATCAGAGTAACAAAAAACTAAACCATAGAGAGCATACATGTAATTTTAGAAAGTTGGGGAACTGAAGTGAAAAATGGCAAACTAATGGGACTATCCGGGCAAGTAACTCGATTATAATATAATAAGATATTTTATTAAATTACAGTTTTAATAAGAAGTAATAAGTATCATATAATGCATTGTACAAAAATTTTAAACAAAATTATTTCTTTTAGGTTCTCACAGGTTCTCGCAACTTCAGAGGAGGTATTATTTTAACCTTTCTCTCTTATATATGTGTGTGTGTATGCGGCGTGCGTGCTTGCGTGTATGTGAGCGAGGAGACCAGAAAAGAAGTCCGTGGGAGGTCCGGCAGACCCGACTTGAAACGAAGCAGACGACTTTCACAATGTGGCTGGACGAGTGATTTGGTCTGTGGATTTGTCACGGTGCAACGGACAAGAAAAACACACCAAATTGTAGGTGCTTTTAGAGCCAAGAAATGGTGGTTTTTCAATGGTTTTACACAGTTTTAGTCATTCTAGTATAGGATGAGCTTGGTACCGGAACCGGTACAGAAAATACAGGTACTGAATATACCAGTACGAAATTTGTTAAAATGGGTACCGGTAACGAAAATATTTGGTACGGTACGGTATCAGTACTTGAAGGTAAAATATCGGTACCGAAAACGCCAAAAAGTGGGTACTGAAGGAAAATCGCTACGGGAAATTCGGTATGGGTACCAAGGTATGTTTGGCATGGAGCTTTTAGGAGTTTTAGGAGCTTCTAGCTTAAAGCTTTTATGAAAAGCTCCCTACTCAATAAAAAACCTTGTTTGGTTGAAGGATGTTGAAACTTTTAGGTTAGAAACTTGAAGCTTTTGGTTGAACCGCTCATACTAGTAGCGTTTAGAAGGAGCTACAAGTTTTTAGCGAAAAAATGACTATTTTAACCTCTAAGATAATGAACTTTTTAATGCACCAACTTTTTAATTTTTTTCTAAAGATAACGAAAAATCAAATTCTTAGTTATCTTTTAAACAAATTCTTTGATTATATATACACGATCTTTGTATGTTGTATATGTGTGTGTGATTACGTTTAGTATTATTTTTTTAGTTATGTCCATTTTGGTCATTTTATACATTTTATTAAAAGCTCCGCTACTCTGCCAAACACCTAAATATATCTAAAAACTACTACTATCAGCTTTCAATCATAGCCACCAACTACTTTTGCCAAGCATACCCCAAATCCTATATGCTCATCCCGGTCTAGTATGTTTGCCATGAAATCAATGTTATGTGTGCGGTGCTTCATTCATCACCCTTCACTTGCTATTTACTAATATTCATTTCTAAACAATTAGCTTGTTATTAATTTACTCACTTGCTATTTACTAATATTCATTTCTAAACAATTAGCTTGTAATTAATTTACTATAGATAATATTTCTATGGGCTTTTATAAACAAAATAGTATAAAACAAAGATATGTGTTGTGTTGTGGTGTCCTATGTGTGAATCGTGTTGTTTTTTGAATTTCTTACAGTTTTTAAGGTAGACAATATCTTTATCTAAATAGATGATGTTAGTTGGCTTTTAAGATATAATCATCAATTTTGTAAATAAACTTATAATCAACGTTTTGAGAACCGGACTGACTGATCGGTCTGTCAGACCCGGAACCGGGGGTTTGATCGGTCTGGTTCATCATATCAAACCGTTTTGAGTAAACCAGCTAGTTGGACTTGGAACTAGTGGTGGACCGGAAAATGGCCGGTTGAACCGGATTTTATTAAAAAAAATCAATTTTACCCTATTTATTTTTGTAATATTTACGACATCACTCGGTTCTTACATCCGATCCGACCGACCCAACCAACAGACCGCTAAAGAGACAAATTTAATGTCCGGTCCAAATTTTGAAAACATTGCTTATAACTTACCAATAGTGTATATTTTTTTAATCTTTTTGGGGATTACTACTAAAGAGGGGAATGCATGATGTTTGAGATTGATAAACAATGAATGGTATGCATTATTAAACTCATGATAGTATAGCACAATTATTGATCAAACAGTATTAGTAAATAGATGTAAAAGGTTGCTCTTAAAAGGTCATATAAGACTTATTTTATAATAGTATATGTGTTTGAGAGTTGAGACTCTTTATCTTAATCTGTACGTGTATTCTCATAAATGATAAGATAAACATGCCTCGTAAAACTATATGAATTTTAGAAGTAGACTTTATGGGATGTAAATCTAAAAACAAATATGAATACAAGTCTCTTTTAAAATGAGTGGTGGAGACTTAAACAAAAAAAAAGTCACTTTGAGTGAAAACTATAAGGGCAATACATCTACACATATTCATCATCCTATTTGCCAATTAGAGAAGGTATTACGGGCACATGGAGCAATATCGTTTGGGTTGGGAGGGATCTCGATAATTACAATTTTTGGGTTGATGAAAAGTAGGGGAAGAAGAGGAGGTTTTTGGTTAAAAAGATGCAGAATGGGAGAAGCAAAGTCGAGAGATGTGGAGGAATCAAATCCGAACTCGAATGGACAAAGAAATCAGTTGCAACAGCTAACAAACTTGCTACAAAATACAAACTTGGAAAACTATCCAGACAAGTGGAAATGGATGGTCAGTGGGGATGGGATATTTACGGTTAAGTCTACAAGGGCGGATTTGTGCCGTTTTGTGGTACCATATTGCCCATATGATTGGGTGAAATGGGCGCCAAAAGGTAAATATTTTCGGCTGGAGGGGGATCCAAAAAGGTAAAGAATACAGGTATATTATCAAGCTCTCCAATCTGCAGATTGTGTGACGATTATGAAGAGAACACATATCATCTTTTTACCGGATGTTATGTGGCATCTATTGTCTCGCAGAAGGTAAGTCTATGGTGCAAGATCCAACCGATCTTTGCCTATTCTACGAAGGAACTCTTGGAATTATACAGAAACATGGCTATGACAAAGTTAAAAGCACGTATATCCAATCGATAATTTTGGCATCTTGTTGGACCATATGGAAAGCAAGAAATGAGTCAATTTTTTAACAAAGCAAGAAATGAGTCAATTTTTTAACGGGAAGAAAGTAAACTAAACATCGAAGGGATCTTCGGCGAGATACAAGCTAGCTCTTTCTTGTGGATAAAAAGTCGGGCGAAGAAACATAATCTGGATTGGCGCCACTAGGTGAAGTTCGAGAATTTAAGCTGAATTTTATAATAATGCTTTAATTGTAATAGATGATTTAATTTTTGAGGTGGTTGGCTTAGTTGCTTACTAACCATGTTTATTAGCAAAACTTTTGAGTGTTGAATAAAATGTTGTTTGCCGTTTAAAAAAATAAAAAGTTTTTGAGTAATTTTATACATATGGGAAATGTAAGTTCAGATCAAACAAAGAAATTGTAACTTGAAATGCATGTTGGCAATAAATCAGTGTTTTTAACAAGCTCCCTTCACCGACTGGCAATAAAAGTTTTAGATGAAAGCATGAAACCGTGTTCTATGAGGTCAATTAAGCCAATTAACCGAACTTAATTATCAATGATTTGAAGACTCAAAAACTGACCTACTTCGTCTGGATAGAAGAGTCTCAGAAAAAGGTGTGAAAGTCCTGCACAAATTAAGGAAAACACACCGTTAGCCTCGTCACAGGGAGGGGGCCTCTCTGTGACCAAGCTCGGGCGTGAGAATAAGTATTTGGGAGAGAGTGATTAGAGAGGGAACGGAGAAGAGAGTGAGATTAGACGTTACCCCTTTTCTGGAGTAGGTTGGGAGGTATTTATAGTTTATTGATAGTCTGACGTGGCAAAGTTTGTTGGACTCGGACCAATCGCTGTCTTGGCATTAAAAGTGTGGGGCCCAAAGTTAGTTACAAAGATTCCTTCAATATCGGGCGATCCTTCAGCTCGGACGATACGATGTATCTATTCGTTCGGTGGTGATGGCGTTCGGTACAAATTATCTATCCTCTTCAAGTCCCTTAGTCCGTGCTATTGCTTGCAATGCAACGGGCTTTAAGTTGGAGAAAGAAAGAGCTTTTTGGGGGCTTTTTGAATTTCGAATTCTTTGAGTTGGTGCCAGCTGTGCATCGATTTTCATGCGGACGTTTGTACCACGTGGTCGTGCTGACGTGTCGTGCTTTCATTGGTGCTTTTTAGGCCGGTTACGCAACCATCTTGTCAGTCTTTTCATCTCCCCCTTTATAAAAGGGTTTCATTTTAGAGGGCAAAACTACAGTAAAAACTTTTTAAACTTCTTTTCTTCTCTCCTTTGCTTTCTTCAAGGTTTTTTTTAACTCTGTTGATCAGGTTTGTTCTCATATTCTTTTTCTTATGACGAACAAAGATAACCTTGCGTCAAGTTTCAACATTTTAACCCAATCTAGGTTGAACTAGCTTGTTGAGAAATATGAGATCCTTATGTCTCTCCATCCGGTTCTTCCGGAGAAGGATACACCAGCGTATCTGTTTGTTGATGGAAAGATATCGCTGTATACAAAGTTTTTTAATATTGCAATTACCGGATACCTTTTACGAAGTTTCTTATCGATGTTTTGATGTTTCACCAAGTACATATTTCCCAGATGAACCCCTTTGGCCTTGCCAAGGTGAACCAGTTTGAGCTATCGTGTCGGGCCCTCGAATCGGACCCCACTTAAATGTGTTCCAGGCTTTTTACAAACTGAATGGAGCGGGAGCTGGTATACTTTTGAAGTTAGGAACAAAAATGCTACGTGTTTTTCCTGGATAACCACTAGTATGAAGGATTGGAAAGATAATTTTTCTTAGTGGATGATCGATGCATTCCTTCCGAGATGACTTGGAGATTTAAGAGGTCCGCGCTTCCTAGTTATCTTCCCGACGATTTTGATTATAATCAAACTCTTTTGCTTCCTTAATTAATTAAGCTGGTCGTATACAAAATTGCCGAACACCTTCTTGTTATGGGAAAGATAAGAACAATTTGGCCCGAACCGAAGCATCATCCCACGCTTCGATGGGATGGAAAGGGTTAGTATGCTATAGGGTGGAATGTATTTAGATGAGCACAGATTGTTTATGATATGTTGTCGTGTTCATTTGCCTGTTTGTTTATATACACAAATAGATTTTTTACGTATGTCGATAATTTCCTTTTTTACTTTTTTGCAGCTATGGGTTTGAAAGATGCTCTTCGGCTGAAGTCTTTTAACGTAGGTGAGCTCGAATTTGTTGCAGCTAGGATGAAACAGGATCCCCTTTCTTGATCTTGTGAAGGAGAATCTATATCCCATCCGCGCTCCTGTCTCGAATACCGAACAAGGAGCTTCCGGAGCTGAGAGTTCTGTTCCGCAAGCTGGGAGGGATACCCTTTCGGCTGATGATAACGGGAAAGGAGTGCAATCGCTCGAGGGCCCTGGATCCAGGAAGAGCGACTCGGTCAGCAAGGTGATTCTGGTTGGTAGTGAACACTTGTCCATCGAAGATGAGGTTAATCGTGATGCTGTTGCGGATACGACGGATGTTTCGATTGGTTCTTTAAAGAGACGTCGTGATGCGGATTCAAAAGAAGATAAACAATCAAAAAGTTCCAAGAAAGCAAGTCAGGGTCGGTTTCTCGTTCGGTTAATATTTTGAATGATGAAGGTGGAGCGGGTTTTTCTGCGTCCGGCGGTTTACTTAAGAATCTTTCGGCTCACTTGACTGGTGTAAGACTCCTCGAGATCGACCCTTCAAATCTTCCAGCCCTCTTTATTTTGGTAACGTTGATACCAAACTCATAGCAAGCGAAGGTGCGGATGCTGTTCCATCCTCGTCTCCACAAAAGTCGGTACCTACCCAATCGAGCAAGAAAACTCATGGCTTTACTTCTTCTATAGCTTCTCGACCGAGTCTGCAGCATATTGAGGGCGGGGATAGTGCTTCTTCCTCTCCTTCATGGTACAAGCTGAATCAAACTTTGTTGTTGGTGGTTTGGAGGTTTTGGTTGATCCCATGGATGTTGAGGTTGAAGCAGCTTCTGAGAAGTTCGTTCCGAAATGGTCGTTAAGGGAGGGCAATAGGGTTGTGGATGTTTTGTCGGCGAAAATGTCGTTGTTTCATATTGCCACTCCTGCCGGACCGTTTTTATTATAGAAAACTGAGTGGTCCTGAGCTTGGAAATGCTCTAATGATGAATCAAGCGCAATCGAACTTTCTACTGGTCGAAGCCTACAGTCGCTGGGTTATGGCTGATCCAATTGCAGGAAACTGGAGAAGAAGGTATCTATGCTCGAGGGCAAGGAGGCTTGAGCCCGGAGGTGAGAGAAAAGATTGCAGCCAAAGATGCCGCCATAGCTAAGCTACAAGGTCAGGTTCTCGAGGCACGAGAGTTCAGTAAATCGTCTCAGGCTTCGGCCCTTGCTGCCTTCGAAGCTAGGGATAAAGCTAATCAGGACCTTGAAGTGCTTCGCTTGAAACTTTCTGAGGAGGAGTCGAAATATTCTGAGATGGAGTCCAAGTGGATGAACGATAGATCAGAGATGCAAAAAACATATGATCGAATGCTTGCCGACTTTGTGAAGCTAGAGAATGGTTTTTATCCTTTTCGATTGCTTCTTATTTTCTTGTTGTGGTGAATGCTTTGTCTTTTGCTAACGCTTGCTTGATTATTTATGTTTTTTTAGACAAGGATGATATAGGAGAGGTCAAGGAACAGGGCTTTGAAGGTTAATGAAGATATGAAAGCCCAACTGTCCGAAGCGACGGTTCAGAATGAGCTCGAGGTGCAAGGACTTTACAGTCTTGTTTCTGAGCTGCTATTGACGAAGCAATGGCTTCTTAATGACGGAGCGCGTTGGATAGTTCGTCTTGTTCATCAAAGCCCGGAGCTAACAAAGGCAGTTGCTGATCTCACCAATTCGGTGAATGCTTATGGGTGAATGAGGGTATTAAACAGGGGTTTCGTGCGGCTAAAACTTCTGACCTGACGATTGTGGAAGTGCATGGCTATGATCCGGGCGCTGGGGATGCTGTAGAGGCTGCCACCAAAGTCTTTGATAAATTGAAGATTTCCTGCCTTTCTAAGGTTACAGCTCTTTGGAACGAACCTTTATCACGTCTTCAAGAGTTAAGCAAGACTGATATTGTCGTTGATGAACCGTAGGTTATCCTTAGGATTTATGTAATCTGGACAACTTTTTGAAAGTGTAACTTTTGTTTAAAACATTTAAATGCTTGCTCACTGGTTCTGATTTTGTCATGTTTTCTTTCAATGAGTGTTTCATGCATGCTTTTATTTTCTTTAGTCCCATCACGCGTCCGTGATTGACTTTTTTATTTCTTATTCGTTGTTTTTATAACAACTTTGCAGAATGGTTGTTAGTCATTCCATTATTATTCAATAATTTTTCAGGTTAATGAATCTTCTCGATCGGCGCGAGGCATGGGTCGAGGCCTGTAGTGCACTTTTTAACGATGTATTAACAGTTTTTTAGAGGAGAAAATAGGTCACCGCCAATAAACATTCGATCACTTTATTAATAACATAAAAGTAAATACAAATCTTTTTGACATTCGAGGCATACCCTCCCGAAGCCTTACATAAAAGATTTTTATTCTAAGCGGTGTCGAGGCAATCCCTCTCGACGTACAATGGAAATAAGTAAAGAGTGATCCTTGCGGTGGTGGCGGGAACTGGAGCTACATGAAGCAATGCTTTAAATGTACACCATTCCATGTTCTTGGAATCAGAGCTCCTGCTAGGGTCTCTAGGGTATATGAACCCTTTTCACTAGCTTGTTTGATGCGGTACGACCCCTCCCAATTTGGCGCTAATTTTCCATGGGGTTCCGACCGACTGGCGTTGTTGTTTCGAAAAACGTAGTCTCCTTCCTTGAATTTATACAACTTGGCTCGGGAGTTGTAAAATTTTTCCAACTTTTCTTTGTATCGAGCTTCTTTGATTGCTGCTATGTGTCTACATTCCTCCAATAAGTCAAGATTCGACCGCAGCTCCTCATTGTTTCGTTCTTCATCCTTGATGCTGGTTTGGGAGACCAATTTCTGCTGGTATTACGGCTTCGGTTCCGTAAGTTAAGCTAAATGGTGTTTCTCCGTTACTGGTTTTGTTCATCGTTCGGTGTGCCCATAAGACGTTTGGCAATTCATCTGCCCATCCTTTTCCTTCCGTTCCAAGCCTTCGTTTGATTCCATCTACTATTCGTCGATTGATTTGCTCCACTTGCCCATTTCCTTGTGGGTGGGCAACGAAGAAAAGACTTGGATTATTTTTAGATTTTGGCACCACCGTTTGAACAGATCATTGGCGAATTGCTTGGCGTTGTCGCTGATGATGTATAATGGTAGGCCGAATCGACACACAATTTGTTCCCAAAAGAATCTAGTTACGTTGTATCCAGATATCACCGTGAAGGGTCTTGCTTCGACCCATTTTGTGAAATAGTCCACAGCTACCAAGAGGTATTGTGCGCTTCCGCTCGAGCGTGGGAATGGCCCTACGATATCAACTCCCCACTTCTGAAAAGGCCAGGCGGCCGTGACTGGAATCATTTCGTTCTTTGCTCTAAGGCTGATTGGAGCATGTCTCTGGTACTCTTCGCATTGCTGAAGTTCTTTTACGGCGCTGTCGTGCATTCCAGGCCAATAATAACCAGCGTTCTTTATCTTCGCTACTACTATTTTTGGTCCGTCATGGATTCCACATATACCATAGTGTATTTCTCGTATGATGTAATTTGCTTCTTCAGGATCGAGACATTTTAACAATGGTCCGAGAAATGTTTTTCGGTATAAAGCCCCCTCCTGCATTTGATATTGGAGAGAGTTTATTCGAATTTTTCGAGCTTGGGATTTATCATTTGGGAGGATATCATGTAACAAGTAATTTGTGATAGGAGTCATCCACATGACGGCTTGCGATTCGATTTGAAGTGCTTCTGGAGGATTTATTGGTGGTGCGTTCACGATCTCAATCCGGACGTCTTTTGCCAGGTGACTGAACGACACGGAAGCTAGTTTGCTTAAGGCATCAGCTTTTTTGTTTTTGCTTCGTGGTACGTGTTGAATTTCACAAGAATCGAATGCTTCTATTGCTTTTTTAACTTGTTCCAAATATTTCATCATATTAGGCTCTCTGGCTTCGTATTCTCAGTTTACTTGATTTGCGACGAGCAAGGAGTCAACGTGGGCGATTATTTTTCGTGCTCCGACTTTATTTGTGAGTCAGAGCCCTACTAACAGTGCTTCTTATTCGGCTTCATTGTTAGTGCTTTTGAATTCAAGGCGTAGTGCATAAGTGATGTCGGATCCTTCTAGGTCCGTTAATATTAGCCCTGCTCCGGCTCCCTCTGCGCTTGATGCTCCGTCGGTGTATAACTTCCAAGTCTTATCTTTGCTTGACACGGAAGCTACGACTTCATCTTCAGGTATTTCTACAAAGAAATCCGCAATCACCTGCCCTTTTAGGGATCCTTTCGTACGGAAAGTTATGTCAAATGCTCTAAGCTCAATGGCCCATTTTGCCATTCGACCGATACCTCTGGTTTACGTAGGACATGCTGAATTCGCTGATCGGTTCCTACTTCGATTGGATGGGCCTGGAAATATCTCCGTAACCTTCGGAGGCGTGTACGAGCGCAAGCGCCAATTTTTCCAGGTTGGAATATCTCACCTCGTAATCGCGCAAAGTTCGACTGACATAATAAATTGGGATTTGCGATCCGGTTCGGTGCGCTACTAATACGGCGCTAATGGTGCCTTGTGATGCAGCCAAATATACTGTGAGAACTTCCTTTTCTTTTGGGACCGTAAGGGCTGGTAATGAACTTAAACATACTTTCAGATCTTCGTAAGCTTGAGCAGCTTCAGGAGACCATTTGAAATCAGTTTTGAAGCTTCGTCGGAGAACATTCATAAACGGGAGGGATTTATCCGCAGCATTTGATAAAAAACGATGTAGTGCTGCCAATCGGCCAGTTTAAAGACTGGATTTCTTTCACTGATGTGGGGGGTTTCATTGTGAGCACAGCGTCGACTTTGTCTGGATTGGCACGTAGGCGTTTGATCCAACCATGACTCCTAAGAACTTTCCTTCTTCTACGCCGAACGTACACTTTTTTGGATTCAATTTCATGTTGATCTTCGTAACCTGGTGAAGGTTTCGTGGATGTCTTTTAGCATGGCTGCTTCGGAATCACTTTTTATTACAATATCGTCGACATAAACCTCCAGATTTCGTTCGATTTGGTCTTTGAAAGCTTTGTTCATTAAGCGCTGATAAGTTGCTCCTGCGTTTTTTAAATCGAAAGGCATTTTAGTGAAGCAATACCCTCCCTCATTGAATGCAGTTTTGTCTCGTCCTCTACCACCATCTGTATCTGATGGTACCCCTTGTACGCATCTAGGAGACACTTTAAACGGAAGATTGCCACTGAATCGATCTTTTCATTGATTTCAGGGAGTGGATACAATCTTTGGGACAAGCGTTGTTTAAATCGGTGAAGTCAATACACATTCGCCAGGAGCTATCCTTCTTTTTAACCATCACTGGATTGGAAACCCAAGTTTGGTATCGTACTTCTCAAATGATGCCAGCGTCTAATAAATTTTGTATGTCCTGCGTAATTGCCTTTGCTCGATCCGGCGCTATGTGTCTCTTTCTTTGTGCTATTGGTTTAACCGAATCCTTCACATTTAAACGGTGCTGCGCTAGCGACCTTGGTACGCCCTTCATATCTGAGTGATGACAAGCGAATACGTCGATTGAGCTGGTTAGCAAGTTCCACAGAAGTTTCTCCGATGGCGATTTGTTGTTCTGGGAATTCTGGGTTGATTAACCAAAGCTCAGTGGGGGTCGGAGGCTTTCGGGTTAACATTAGTAGCTTGCCGGACTTCTGCAACGCATTGCACTGACTTAGTAAATATTGTGGCTACTCCTGACTCTGTTGGGAATTTAATTGCCCTCGTGTATGGTGGAGCTCACCGCCCCCAGGACTCGCATCCCTGGTCGTCGGAGTATGACGTTGTGGGTAGATTTAGATCCTACCACTACGAACGTTAACTGGACTGTTTGAAACCTTTCGCCGTCTTGAAATGTTACTGGTAATGTTATCTGCCCTAGTGGTTGAACAATTTCCCCGGAGAAGCTTACCAAAGGCGTAGCTACCTTGATAAGTTTGAGCTTAGTTTGCTCTGCGAGTTGTTGGAAACATTGCATGTACACGATTTCAAAAGCGCTACCTCCGTCGACATATACTCTTCGTACGTGATGCCCGGCTATGACTACCGAAATGACTATGGGTCCATCTCGGGCGTCTTTCGGGTTTATCGCTGGGAAATTGGTTGGTTGACACATCTGTTCTGCCATGCACTGGCTGGGTCTCTTTGTGCCTCGGTGTTCTACGGACCGGATCATGTTGATGTTTGGTTCGGTATTCGGATTTGGATTGGCTGTAGGCGTTTTCTTTCATTCTTTTACTTCTTTTACTAAATGGGATAGCTTTCCGGAGTGGACGGCCCGCTCGATTTCTTGCTTTAAAGCCCAACATTCGTCCGTCGTATGCCCCTTGTCTCCATGATACTCGCAATATTTTTTGGAGTTTTTATCTGTTGTCAGTCGCTGTTTTACTGGCGTAGGGAATCGGGTATTCTCTGTACTCAAGATCTCACTTGGGGATTTGGAAAGCTCGGAGTACGTGTTGAAACGAACATTACTACTTCGGCTGGTGTTACAGTCCGGTTTCTGGTATGGGTTTCTATTTCTGTTCCAATTTTGGCTGCGATCTTTTGGTGGGGAATTTCGCCTCCATGAAGTTGTTCGAGCTTTTGAGTTTCTAGATGCCGTGTCGTTTGTTTGCCCGCATGCCCTTTTTCCCCACACAAATGCTCGTGCACATTCCATGACGACTTCCATTGTTTTTGGGAGATCCTCATGGAGTTTCTCGACCAACTGATTGTTTCACACGCCATGACAGAATCCAGATACCCGCAACTGATCTACCGTACCACTGATCTGCATGCTCTCTTTGTTAAATCGATCGAGGAAATCCTCGAATGATTCTCCATTGTGCCGTTTGATGTGATGGACCTCCGTTATGTCCTTCGAGCAGCGTCGCTATTGACAAAAGTTTTAGAGGAATAAACGACGAAAGTCTTCGAAGTGACTGATCGAGCCCTCTGGTAGGCCATCAAACCAAACTCTAGCTGAGCCGGTGAGTGCTTGTGCGAACATGTGGCACCATGCTGGCATTGGCCACTGCTCGACTTTTGCTGCGCCGGCGAAGGAAAACATGTGGTCATCCGGGTCAGTTGTTCCATCGTAACTTTTTAAAGTTGGTGGCATTTTGAGTTTCGAAGGTAACGGAGCATTAGCAATTCTCGGAGTGAACTTCGATTGTGAGGACATGCAGACGGGACGATAAGGCATGACAAGCTCCTGGTCTTGTGGGTTGATACCCAAGGAATCCAAGGATCCGGAGGAGAAAATCCCGGTTGGCATAGCCATAGTCCCTTGAAGAGTGTTTCCGAATAAGTTTGACCGTAAAGTCTGGAGCATCTCGTCTCGTTGCTGATGTTGCTTGAGCTGTCTAAGAAGCTCCAAGTTGCGCTGTATGAAAGCATCATCAAACTCTGGGTGGTGAAGGTGACGGATGGGGGAACTGTCGAAGAAACAACAGAACTGACAGCTAATGGTGCTGTCTGAATGTTCTGTGCAGTTATAGCCTCAGTAACTATTGTTGACAAAGATGACTGAGGTGTATTTCCAGATGCAATGTCTTCGTAAGATGGGAAACCAGAAGCCATTTGAGAAGAGAAAGTGAAAGAAATTACTACGGAAGAGGAAATATTAATGGATTCGAGGGGATGGCACCACTGAAGACTCAAAAACTGACCTACTTCAGTCTGGATAGAAGAGTCTCAGAAAAAGGTGTTAAAGTCCTGCACAAATTAAGGAAAACACACCGTTAGCCTCGTCACAGGGAGGGGGCCTCTCTTTGACCAAGCTCGGGCGTGAGAATAAGTATTTGGGAGAGAGTGATTAGAGAGGGAACGGAGAAGAAAGTGAGATTAGACGTTACCCCTTCTCTGGAGTAGGTTGGGAGGTATTTATAGTTTATTGATAGTCTAACGTGGCAAAGTTTGTTGGACCCGGACCAATCGCTGTCTTGGCATTAAATGTGTGGGGCCCAAAGTTAGTTACAAAGATTCCTTCGATATCGGGTGATCCTTCAGCTCGGACCGATACGACATATCTATTCGTTCGGTGGTGATGGCGTTCGGTACAAAGTATCTATCCTCTTCAGATTCAGAAATAGTATTATCTTCTTTTTTTCTTTTAACGGCAAATTTGGATCACTGACGAACCATTAAAGTATCATTGTGCCACCAGCGAAACCACCCGATCATCTACCACTCAAAACTCAAACGTAATAGTTGGTTCATTTCCCCCACTTGATTGTAATATATACAACTCGGGATCAAAGCCACGCAAAGACCGTTGGATTTATGTTATTTTATGTCACTTGATTGTGCACGTGAATATTTTTTTAGTATAACAAATTCTTGGCAAAGTTGCTCAAACATGAACTTTTTTAAAAGTAATTGTCTGGAAGCAAATGAGTGATAATAGGTAGGGGTGTGTACGGGTCGGTTTATTCGGTTTTAGCTTAAAACCATAATCGAGATGTCGGTTAATAGAAAACCATAACCATAACTGAGCGGTTATGGTTAATCGATTTTGATGGTTATAACGGTCGGTTATGGGTCAGTTAACCGTTAATTTAAACATATCTAAAATTAGCTAAAAAATATAATTGGGCCTTATAAATGATAAGAACGCAATTATCAAGTGTTGTTTAGTTATACCAAACATATAATCTCTTATAAATTAATAAAAAAATCAGAATCAAACTCTATAATAATATTTACATTATAACATATATATTTACACTTCATAATTAGAATCACACAACATGAAGAAATCGTATGCATACACAAAAGTAGAAAAATTCTCAATTCATGTTTTATATCTTGGTTTTATATAGAAAACATACGAACTTACAAAAAAATAGCAATAATAGAACTATAATTAATTGAGAATATATAAGGATTTATGTCAATTTATTAGAAGTATGATTCAAATTTAGTGTTTATTATAACTGAAACATAACTAATTGAGAATACATTGTTTGAAACCTAGAAATTGCAACAACAGAAGTAACATGCGGGTCGGTTCGGTTATGATGGTTATGGAACAATGGAAAACCCTAATCAACCCATGTGTATCGGTTTTCAGAAAACCATTAACCGACTGATCGGATTTCTTTTTGGTTCATTTTTTCGATTAACTCAGTTTTATGCATACCCCTAAATTAATAGGTGGGTTAGAAGATTTTAAGGGAACTAGGTAGTCCACCACGGTGGATGGAGGACTTGTCAGGTTTTTTCTTTACTATTTACAGGCTTTGTAGAAGTTCACCATGAGTGTTGGCGGACTTGCAGAAGTCCTTTATGGTGGGTGATGGACTTCAACTGTTTTGCATAAGTCCCTTTATGGCAGGTGATGGATGTATATGATACCCTTTTAATTATCCGCATGCCATAAAGGGACTTCTGGAAAACGGTTAAGGACTTCTGTAAGTACGCCAACACACATGATGAACTTCTGCAAAGTCTGTAAACAGTCAGAAAAACCCGAACAAGTCCTCCATCCACGGTGGTGCACTGCCTAGTTTCACGTGTTAACGGTTGAAGTCCGCCATTCGACATCAAGGACTTCTGGAAGATTTTCAAATATCGATTAATTAATGTTGCTAAAGAGGTACAATTCAGAGAGTTACATTTTAAAAGACGAACAAATAATAGTATTTAGGAGTTAAATATTATAGTTCATGATTTTGCGATTTTTAGTGTAAAGCGGATATAATAATTACTGAAATTTTTATTGAAAATAATTATTTACGAAATGATTATTTATTTAACCGATTAATTAAAAGTCAATTAAATGATTATGAGTTAATTGCCCGGATAGTCCCTGTGGTTTTACGCTTTTTCACGTTTAGTCCCCATCTTTTAGAAAAAGCATGTATGTTCCCCGTGGTTTGATCGCTTGTTACTCGGATAGTCCCCTGAGTGGATGGCCACCAGTTTATGCAGTTAAGTTCATGTTAAATGACTAAATTACCCTTAAGAATAAAACAAATCAAAGTAAATTATTAAATATATATATATATATATATATATATATATATATATATGTATCTGTGTGGGGCACACTTATAATAATAAACCATCTTCCACCCACCTCTTTTTGTCTTCTGCCACAATACACAGGATGAAGAACCCACCCTCCCACCTCCTTCTTGCAACAACTAGTCACCACCATCAACACCATCGCCGGTCACCAAAACTTTGACGACACCCAAGGAACACCGGCCGGACCTGCAACCACCCGTCAAAACCTTCAACCAACCGTCACACCCGGGCACCCGGCGGCCTCTGTGACCACCTGTCACCACCGCAATCGAATAATTATAATATATCATCAACTCACAACAACAACAATGCCAGATTACGAGTTAAACAAGGACTCCAAAGGAAGCTATGAGAGATTTCCTTTGCTTTTCATCTGCCTTTGTTTTAGAATTCAGTTGGGTGGATGTGGTCGTGGACTCCGTTTAAGGAGAGAAGAAGATGGAAGGGGTGGACACTATTTGACCGAAGTTTACTGAGACCCGTCATCCATTACCAGTCCGACGGTTCACCACTGTCAACCATCATCACCACTACCATTTCATCCGTCTCTTTCTCTCTCTATATATCTCTCTCTGTCTAGGTTCTGTAATCAATCAAATCTAATTGGTGGCTTGATGGTGATGGTGTGGTGGGATCGATGGTGTTGATATGGTGGTGGTATGGCGGCGGCAAGGTGGAGTGGGTGGTGTTGATGAAGAAATGGTGGTGGGAGATCTTGTGGTGGGGGCGATGATGTTGAAGCAGTGGCGAAGCTTGCCGTCGAAAACCAGGGAGGCGAAAACGTATGTACCCAAAAATTTCTATAGAACCGGGGGCGAAGATGTATATACCCAAAAATTTCTATACGAAAACTACATATATAACACTAATGAGCGAAAAATTCGGGGGGGGGGGGGGGCGCCCCTACAATCCTACGCCCCTGTGTTGAAGGTTGATGAACAAAAAGAAACTGCTTCAAGTTTGTGGATTTTGACTTACATTGTTTTTAGGGTTAATTGCATGTTTACCCTTAAAAACTTCTTAATTGCATATTTACCCAAGCCTAAACTAAAATTGCATATTCCCCCACTTCATTAAATTCATTAAAATGACTAAATTACCCTTTTCAAAATCAAAATATTTTCTCTACACAAAACCATGGATTCAATCGGTCGGCGATTCAATCAGTTCCGGCGACTTCCATGTAACATTCAGTTAGTTCTGGCGATTTCAATTACTCACGATTTCATCATAGGGGCAATTAACATGTGCAACGTTGGTTAGTGATGAATGTACTCAATTTGTTGTTTTAACCTCGGAACTACTTTGTTAGTGATTTTATGATGAAATATGTGAAGCTTTAGTTGCTCTTTGTTAATTTATTTCATTTGCTTGAAGTCGATGTTGAAACTCTGTAGCCTAACTTTAAGATTTTTGACTTTGAATGGATGCATATGGTAAACCCACAAAAGCAAAAGCACAAAAGCAAAAGCAGGGAAGATGATAATGTAGATAGTTTTTTGACTTTGAATGGATGTTCTTTCTTGAGAAAGGCCATTTGCTTGTATACTGTTACATGGATTTTTGGTTGTTTTTTGGGATAATGATTTTCTTTTGTACCATAATGGATCAAAGTTTTGACATTTGCTTTCGTTTAGAAGATTGTTACTCATATTTTCTTTATGATCGTTGATCTAGCTCATGATCGACAAAAAAAACATTATTGAAAAACGGAAAAAAAAAATTTAACTTAGCATAGAGGCAATAAATGAAAAAAAAAACTAACTAGCGACTTGTGAAAAAGACGTAAAACTAGTAAAAGATGGGTAAATATGTATTTTTTAAGGTTTATTAAAATTAAGGGTAAAAGAGTCATTATATAATTTAATTTTAATAAAATAAATCAAAATGGGTAAATTTGCAATTTTATTAGTTAACGAAGGAAATATGCAATTTTATTTTAGGTTTGGGTAAATATGCAATAAACAAACTTTATAAGGGTAAATATGCAATTGTCCTGTTTTTATTATTTGTAGGTGGGGCTCATTGACTTTAATTAAATTTCTTTGTTTTAATTTTAATTTTTTTATGAAAAGGGTATTTTTGTAATTTTATACATATTTAACTGAATAACTTAACGTCCATCCAGTGTAGGGACTACCCGAGTAACAAGCAAGCAAACCACAGGGAACATACATGCTATTTCTAAAAGATGGGGACTAAACGTGAAAAAAACGTAAAATCACAAGGACTATCCCGGAAATTAACTCAATGATTATTAAATAATGGATGAATAATGATGTGATATATATATTAAATAGTAACTTTGTCATTTTAAGACAAAATGACTGTAGCTATTTTTGTGGCTGAAATGTTACAATGTGTGTTTGTCTTCTTCCTTCACATGTTGCTTTGTTGTATTACCTTTTTCTTTGGCATGTGTATTTCCCAGATGATAAAAACCATCTTTTTATCTCTTCATCATTCATTTTTACTCTCATTTAACTCCTTTCTTTTTCTTTCTAAGTACGAGTATCTCACACACATACAACTAGATTTGATCTTGAACACAATAATGAAAAGAGAAGATGCAGAAGCAAGGAAATTATGCTGTAAAATTATCTTAGATATTAATGAGGAAGATTACCATATGTACAAGTTTTTATGTAGGACGTACAATCATACAAGCCCTAGAAGCAACTATGATGCTTTGATGCAACCCACAGAGATGATAAGTTGTATAGGTCAAAGGCTTGGTTTTTTTAAAGCTTTGTAATATTTGAGTTCGCACTTCGCAAACAGAGGCTTAAGACTTTTGGTGGCTAGAGCTTTGGGAAAGTTAATGTTTACATGTATGGTGAGCTAGACCGGTTGTTTTGACCTTGCCGGAACCATAAACTTAACCGTCGGAAACCCGCTTCAGCCATGAATATCACATGTGTACCGGCGGTGGTTATACGGTTGTCGTGTGGTGGTGGTGGTGTTGTGTTGTGGTGGTGGTGGTTGTCGTGGTTGTTTGCAGAGAAAGGAGTGAATAAACAACTAAATATTGAATAAAGTTCTCTTTAAATACTTGGGAGATTAAAAAACCAAATGAAAGAAAACATTAAGGATGAGCACTTTAAACTATGTATGATCATCCGAAATCTTTGAAAGCTGTATTAGTGCATTTATATTTTTTGGATCCTTTATTTTGTTCAAAATGAGATACCTAATCATAATAAATGCATTAATTAATGGAGAAGGTTGCGATTGCGAATCCCCCAGACTCATTTGGAGCTACAAATAGCAATTGGGGCGGAGCTACAAATAGCAATTGGTGCGTTTTACAGGCGTTATGAAGCTCAACAAGAAAACAAAGAAGTAGACCAAGATGGAGCTACAACTAGCAAATGACATGCTTTACCCGTGTTATAAACCTCAACAAGAAATGGAAGAACTATATTTATGTTATTGTAGTTGATTGTATCTTTTGTTTGAAACTATCATACAATTTATCAAATATTTACTAGCTTTTAAATATTCTGAACTACAAGCATTTGCGTTAATATTTATCGTGCCACTATGTTTGATTAGAACTGTGTTCCCGCAGCGAAGCCCGGGTGGTTGAAATATAATAGGTGTGGTTAGTATAAATACACAGGTCCTTTGACCATAACAAGTTACAAGATTTTGTGAGAAAAAAAACCCACAACCACACCGCCGGACCACCCACACCGACCACCTCCGACCAGTTTCCATTGCCGCGCGTACCACCTTGCCCGATCCGCTCTCCTGATCGACCACTGCAGCCTGCTAGCCGCATTCACCGGTCTTCGCAGCTGCACATAACCACCGGCTAGCCTCCGCCACCACCCGCTTCGCCGGAAAACCAGGATTCACCTGTTTTCAGTTATGGTTTCCATTTTAACCGCGAAGATGCTCATGGTAGTTCGTGTGTCTTAAAGGTTCATGTCAAGAGTTGATTTGGGTGCCTCGGGTTTTGTGAACGTGTCAACTACGTGATGTTCGTTGCTTCCATCGTGTGTGTTCTTCAGTATTGGTGTGCGTTGAGCGTACTATATTTTTGTTATTATTTTAAGTTCATTTTACGCATTAGTCAAGTTTTAAATTTATAAAACACGATATTATACTAACACTAAACACACACTTGGGCAATTGCACCCATCGTGAGCGTAGTATAGCATTGGTAAGATACCGAGATCGTCCAAGGACACAGGAGCTTTTAATATCGGTTTATCGTCAACGTCTAATCAATCTAAATTTTTTATAAAAGTTTCAAATATAAAAAAAATTAAAAATAAAAATAAGAAGATAAATAAAATAAAAAAAAAGATAGACAAGATAGAATCACTTGGATCCAACTTATCTGTAATGTATCCTTTGATGATTTTCGCACTTTCGGACTTTTTAAGAGATTATCTTAGTTATAGTAGTAGGCCCCTCTTTTGAAGGTGATGTTACCCTCAACCCAGTGGTTTGAGTCAGCAGGGATACAATCCCCAAAGGATCGGAATATTGGAAGACAATTAAGTAAGTTATTAATGCGAAAAGTGGTAGGCCCCTCTTTTGAAGATGACGTTACCCTCGGCTAAGTGGTTTGAGTCAGCAAGGATACAATCTCAAGTAGCCGGTTTAAAATATTAATAGTAGTTTACATATGAGGGGTTCAACCCGATCGCACCCCCGCCATCCAATACCTTTGGGGTATTGAAGGAGGTCCTAATAAGCTCGAACCAAGTCCTCGCAGGATCTATACACTGAACGAGACAAGAATTTTACCAAACCACCCTTCTAACCCCCTACTAGGTTAGTTAACGTGCTTATATAGACCGTAAAGACACGAATAAGCAAATCAATGACATCATGAAGAAATGGTAGGAAAATTCACTTTCAACATAAGAAACTAGTTATTAAAGTCATTAATACATACCCAAATAAAAAGTGCCGAAAGATTAAAAATCAAAAGTAATACATTAAAGACTTGTCTTCACCAAGTGATGTAAGAGATTAGCCAAGCATGGCCTTTGATTGACAAAAACCCTTACAATCAATCTTGAATCCCAAGACTACTACACACTCTAAATATGAAAGATGGATGATGGTGGTGGGTGTTGGTGTTGTAGTGGTGGTGGAGTGGTGGCAAAGTAAGAGAGAAGTGGTTTGCCAAGGGATGCCTTTGAAGGGAACCAAACACCCCTATTTATAGTCAAAACAGAGGCCCGGCCACGGCCACGTGTCCAGTGGGCACGGCCCGTGGCCATCATCCTTCTCTTTCTTCATTAATTGTATCTAACAGCAGAGGGCCCCACACGACCCCGTGGCCTCTGGGCACGGCCCCGTGGTCAACTGTTCGCTGTACTATCTGGATTCTGCAAATCTTATAGTTGACCACGCCCCATGTTGGCCTGGGCACGACCCTGTGGTGGGCGTAGAAACTTCTGCATGTTTTGTCTTGAAGTGTAGGGTCTGACCACGCCCTATGTTGGATGGACACGGCCCGTGGTCGTCTTCTGTAACCTTGTTTTTGTCTTTTGGAGTGTTGTTGAGGGGTTGGGCATGGTTCGTTATTCCTTCTTTTCGTATTTATTTTTTTTTTGCTGCTTATTTGCTTCTTTCGTTCTTTTATGCTTTTTTTATCCTGAAAATACAAAGGAACAAAGAAACGTGCTTTTTTCCAACATTATTACTAAAAATGGTTAGTTTTATACCTCAATTGATGTAATTTATATGTTGCATTTTGCACACATCAAGTATTCGTCAAAAGGTACGATATTCTCAAACACCCTATGGTTGTGTTAATAGTTTATACGAATTGCTATTGTATCACTGACAGTATATTGTAATCAGTTAAAATTGTGTACATACTTCCGCCAGCATTAATATGGATATTAATAAACAAATAAAATTCAATTTTATTAAAAAAGTGTACACCAATAATCCGAAAAGTGGTATCATAACCGTTTTTGTATTCGTTTAAACATTATATTTAATTTGATCTATGTTTTATTTGTAAAAACTTTTGTTGACAAAGATCGAGCATTTATCGTTTATTGTGATTGTGATAAATAAATCGAGCTCTAGGCACTTTGAGTTGTTTTATGAAATTGTTTCCTTGGTTTTGGTTGTTTGATAAACGAGCGGTGGAATGGTAATTAGCACGTGTAAATGTTTAACGTTATGGGTCTTCTTATGTTTATTTAATTGGAATTGCATGACTATGGCTAAATGTCTTTTTGTAGGTTTGGAGGGCTTATAGGATGCTTAAACGAGGAATCAGAAGGTGAAACGGTTAAACATAGCAAAGGAACAAAAGTTGGAAAAGTGACCGGGCCGTAAGCCACTATCATAGGGCAATAGCTAGGTGTCGTAGGCATGCAATTTGGGAGTAGGGCACCATAAGGTGGGGTCGTAAGCTATTCCTAGTGCCGAAGCTTACGGAGATTCAAGTGGACGGAAGCCACTGCTGTAAGGCAGTGGCATTTTGACGTAAGGTGTGATCAGGGGCACCGTAGGCTACGGCTACCACCGTAGCTTACAACGCCAAGTCAGATTAATAAGTATAAAACATTTTTTTAGTTTATTTGAGCTATCCCTTGTTCTATTTATACTAGAATCCCTGATCTCACACAAGTTGTTCTATTTATACTAGAATCCCTGATCACACACAAGGATATGGGGGAAATGGTTTATACCATACAAATTTGGTTTGAATGAATATTCTCACAAATCATGAAAATTAAAGTGAATAAGAGAAGGTTTTTGCGATTTATCTGTTAGGTTTATACATACATTTAAACATAATTTTGACGATTCCTAATTAAAATGGATTTGTGATCGCAAGTTATCAGTTAGGTTTATACATGTAAACATAATTTTGACGATTCCTAATTAAACTGTTTTTCACAATGGACACTATGGTCTAAATATATTACAAACTAGTTCAAGAACCCGCGAATTTCACGGGTTGCTAAAAGTAAATTATATTACTTAACAATGTTGACTTAAACTTTGAAATGAAAGAAACATCTATGGAGTATAGCCTTCAAAGCATGTTGACCATGTTTTCTGATTGATCTGATACTCTTTCTCCTTCCTAACCTTAGGAGAAACAATAAGCTAGCTATTGACAATTGCATACATAAACTATGAAACAATTTGCATGCTTCCTCAAGTCGGGTATCAGTAGTGGTTGTTGGCAATTTATCAAAATGAAACACAAAACTAAAAAACAATTGTTCAAACACAAATTACAACAGCAACTTAAAATCCAAAAGATGGAGCAGCTTCAACATATTACCTTTAGATTCATGCAATTAGTTCAAAAACAAATTACAAATGCAAGAACTTGAGATGAAACACCATGAATTAGCTTTAATCTAGAGTGGAAAGTTCAACAATCAAACACAGATGCCCAATCCGTCATGGAAAACCCTAAAGCACAGACTTTTTTTAAAGGACATTTTATTCTCATGTGTTGCTAAGTACACTCTCATTTTCTCAATTTTTACTGGTTGCACTCATTCCTTAAAGTTTTTTAAATAAGTACAATCAAACCTTTTAATTTGTATTTTTTTAATTGCATTCTAATTTAAGTTTTAAAACATTTTGAAAAAGATAATTAAATTAGATAACCAAAACTTATCACAACAACTGAATCTACACATGCTTTTTTCACGTGAATAGTCATTTTGGTTTAGTTAAACTTCATAAATTGTTTTTAAAAAAATTCACAAACATTTGGACGAATGTTCAGTAAAAATGGTATTTCCCTCATATGTTCACTATTAAAATTCATTAGTCTTCATTTGGAACGAAAACTATAAATTAAGAGAGGGAATTTTAGTATTTGTTCTTATTAATTGCAATGTTAAAATTAACAGAGGGAATCTTATATTTTATTACAATACCAATGTACTATTACCATATATATATAAAGGACTCGTCTATTCACACAACGCACAAATCTATTTACACACACCAAAGCGTCCCGCTATGGGCAAAGCAGGGCGTTTCATTGTAAAGTAAAAAGACAAGAACTAGCCTGTCGGTCCTTGTCTGTTGACCCTAGTGTGAAACGCCCCGCTATGATCAAAGCGGGGCGCTTTGGGCTGCCAGACTTATTTGGTGGAATGGGTTAGGTTTTGATGATAAATGGGTTGTTGGTTGATTGTTTTTGTTGTATTTGGTTTTGTTGTTTTTTTGAAAACTTGTAGAGTTTTGTTTTATGTTTACAAAACATTTATATTAAAGTTGAAATAAGCACAATCAATCGTTTTATTTCTTACAAACGTATATAATTTAAAGTTGTTTGTTTAAATGTTATCCGATTTAATTTTTAATGAATTACACGAACATGTTTAATTAAAACACCGTACGACATGTCGCGAATTAATGGAATGAAATAAGCCAAACAATCCACACAAACATACATAAAAGATCAACTGCATATATACATAAAAAGACAGTTTGTACATACAAAACAAAACAAAATGTCTAGTACAGAAAAAAAACAATAAAAAGTAAATCTACTGATCCTCCGGCTGATCCTCCGGCGGTGGAGACGGTGGCAGTGGAATCTCCGGTAGTCCCAAATGTGCACTGATAGCCCTGAGCGTCTGGATAATCCACGTCTGCTGTCGCTCAGACCGTCGGAACGCCGATCGAAGTCCCTCGCCACCGCCTGCGCAGCTGGAGGTAGGTCGGCGATGACATGTTGTGGGTACTGGCGGATGTGGAGGCGGTGGCGGCGGCGGTGGCGCGTCACCCTGAGCTTGCTGAGGGGGGTCATGCTGAGGCGGTGGCGGCGGCGGTGGCAGACCCAGAGCCTCAAGCTGAGCTAGGTAAGCCGCCGCCTGAACATCCGGAGGCGCAAGTATGCCCTCCCTGACCTCAATAACAACGGGGATCACCTCTGGCAACGGCGGCTCCGGCTCCCAAATAACGCCCTCGCGGCTCCAAACCGGTAACTAACGTCGAACTGGTGAAGTATACCCATGGACGACGCTGACGCCCGGCCTAATGAAGTCGACGGAATGGTCGGGGTCAGAAGCGGATCCGTCTCGGGCACGAGCCCTAAAGAGCGGGCGATCACGGTGACGTAGCAACCGCCAAAAAGCCTGCCGCGCTCCTGCTTATGATAAGCAGAAGCATAGTAGTCCGCCAGGCAGTGAGCCAGGGGCACGGATGAGGCCGCAGCAGGCAGTACAGGAAAAACAAGGTCCCCCAAGTTGACCTTGTCCCGGCTGTGAAACCTGGGCACGATCAAGGACGCAATAATGCGATGCAGGTATCTGTACAGGGGTCTCTGATGGTGGAGGCCTTTTGCGAGGATTTCCCAAAGGGAACCCTCGCAATAAGCCTCCAGAAACTAATAAGGGTTCTGCCTGTCCAAGGCTCTGACCCCTGCGTATATAAGTCTGTATCTAGCTCGGGCTCGGTGTACAAACCTGCATGGACGGCGAACTCCCGAAGACTCATCTCAAACACCTGGTTGGCCAGGCGGAAGGTAACCTCGTGCTGAGGATGGGCCGGGTCCTCCACGTAATCCGCCAGATGCGTCTGGAATACAAAAGACGCGATAAACTCGACCGTAAGCTCACGGTACGAGTCCTCCGACGCCCCTGGAACAAGCGCGCCCACGGAGTATCCATCCCAATGATATCCCTCGCCCTAGCGGCCTCCCCGACTGTCTCCAAGAGGCCCCAGTCAATCCCCACATGCGCCCCTATCTCCATGACGCGCAACTTCGCGCACCTCTCATGCCTATCGTCCCTTCCGGGAACGCGAGATACTCGTGGTTCGGTGTTGGATCGAAACCGACCTGATCCATGTCGAAATCCATATCATCCATATCCGTATCTGCGTGTTAAAAAAACAAACAATAATTAAAATAACTAATAAACTAAAAAAATAAAAAAAAATACTCAAAGCGCGGCGCTTAGGGCGAAACGTCGCGCTTCACATGCGTTTTGGTTTATTTTTAAAATGGAACCCCCGCTTAGGTCAAAGCGGGCGCTTTGGCCATTTTTTTTTTTTTATTTTGATTCTAAATCAAAAACGCACCTATACATGTCGTATTATGACATAATTTGCCATTTTATGTATTTTTTGGGACTTTTGTGGTATATACCTCAATTTCCGGATAAGTTCGGTCATCTCGGGTGATGTATTCACGATTTCGTTTGATTCTCTTTTGATTTCACTTGTAGTCCGACGGGCGGAATTGCATTATAGCGCGCCATACGGGATCAGATTTTATAGATTGTGTCGTTAAAAGTTGTATTATAATGTTTACTATCTGTGTTATTCGGTGTTTTCGCGTATGTTGGCGTACCGTTCGTGTCGGAGACATTCGGTTATATCGCGTATTATGGATTCCATTGTAAATGACTCAACGTCGACGAATACAACTGCAACCACCTGGTGAGGATGCTCGGATTCGTCTGGCCCGCCCAATAGAGGGAAAATAGTATCGCTCCCAACGAATGTGTGAACAATCACACCGTATCGTTGGGCAATAAGAAACCCCGTCTCTGGCATTATCATGTAATTTTCAATTGGGGCTCGTCTCACCCCCTCGAAATGAATCCGTCTGACTAACGCCTCATAATGTCCTATGTTTTTCGGATCGAAAACCTACCTCCAAAGCGCTTCATTCATACGTAACTCCATTGTAAGTTGTTTCCGGATATTATTCCTTGGATTGAGAATTTGCTGAAACTTTTCAAAAAGCTCCTTTCACTTGAGGAGGTGTTGGATCGATCTGTTTTTTCAATTTTTCAATTCCGCGTCTACATCGATATCCTCTATATTATTCTTTGCCGGCTTGAGGTCAAGCTTCTTCCAGAACACGTCTATCGAATTTATACGGATTTGCTGACCTATGGACGAAACAAAAATTAGGTGGCAATATCAAAAACGGCAAAAGGTTAAAAATATTAATTACCGTTATTTTCAACTTCTCAAAGCGACAGACACATGGCAAACCACAACTGGTAAAAAGTTAGCAACCACAGCTTGAACGTAGGCTCTCAACCCGTCTTCCTTACGTTTTAGCTCCATATTCAAAAGCTCAATCGCAAATATTGAAACCTTTATGAGGTTGGGAATATCTTGCTCGGCCAGATGCTCAACCATTAATTTATCATCCGAAGAAAGCCTCCTCGCATACGCGTGATCTTCTGGTTTTCGGTTGGAGTGTGGTTGTTCTTCGCCTTCGTCACCTCGATCTTCCAAACCTTACCGTTTGATTCCGAAAACCCGATCATCTCGAACGGCAGCCTATTTTCTTGCTACCCGTTTTTCTCTGTGTACCTATGCTCTTATGCTTCCCACCAAGAGTGCATTGAAACCAAATCTTGTAATTCTTTCCTCTTTTATTCGACCTCTTGATCACAATGAGGTAACCATTGTCTTTTGCCGTGTCTTGTACCCAACGCACCAGCTCTTTACGTGACGAAAACTTCTGCGTTGTATCAAACAAAAATGTAACCGGGTAACAACCTTCCTCGTCAACTGACACATCCTCCTGCTCTCCATCGTCACCGAGTTCCGAATAGACTTGATGTTCAAAGCTCTGCTCACAACCGTGACCAAAGTCGGGATAGTTTGGAAGACCGTACGAATATTCAACCTAAGGATACGCTTCGACTCCGTATCCGAAATTCGAATAACCTTGTTGTGCGTACGGGTCCTCCACAGGGATATTCAAATCCAGCTCCACCGTGTTATCCCGATAACGAATACCAGATACAACCTCCTCCTCCTCCCTCAAGTTGGACAAGACCGGTTTCTCATACGTGTCGGAAATAGCGGTCCCCTCGTAAGAATCAGGAACAACTGACTCGTTAGAATATTCACCAAAAGATAGTTGCTTAACCACGACATCGTAACCGTGCGTTATTTTGAAGAAACACAAGTAACACAGAAAAAACCCACGTATGTCTAGAAACAATATAATGAGTTTTAGAAATCGAATGCGTTAACTCTTCTCCCGAGCAAGCTTTAAAGGCAAATATTTGGGGCCGAAGCGCCGCGCTTTGGCCAAAGCGCGACGCTTAGGGATCACGGGACAACATCGTACGAGGTCAAACCTCGTATCACCTTTATGTCACTCAGACATCAGTCACTTCACCTTTTGTCTGGTAAAGTAACCCTAAACGCCCCGCTTTGTCCAAAGCGGAGCGCTTTGGGATGTGAAAATAAGTTGATCCGTGTATGAGTAGCAAGATCCTATATAAAATTCAAAAATAATAATAACCATGTAAACAAAACTCATTTGTTAAGGGGTTAATAACCAAAAAAGGCATGCTTTGATTATTAAATTTTATTTTATTTTTAATGAGAGTTCCAAGGGTGATGCATGCCACGCACATATATACATTCAATTTTCAGTTAAATTAACTTACATTTTAGATTACTTTATAGAGCACCATGTGCTTTGAAAATGATGGCTTCTTTAAAACGATTAAAAAATCACTCATATATGAAAAAGGGTTTAGTTAAAATATTCGTATATATTTTATGTTTTTATTTTAGTATATGAGCTATATAAATATAGCACAAGAACTATACGGCGCTAAACACATTAGTAAGAACATATTTACGCAATATACGTTATTAATCAATTAAGAAGTTCTTAATCAAACATATTCATATGGACCCAAATCCCTACTTCTTATCCAACAGTAAGAACACATAAGAAAAAAAAATAGCAAAATTGATTGCTTAGAGCGTATTAGTAGGAAGTTCCCATCATGGTGTGGGTGCCTAGCCATGGATAAAAAGCCAAGTCAAAACCCATAACTACCCAATAAAAGACAATTCACAGTCAATAAATCCATGAAATCTTCAAATTCAAACAACCCCCCCCCCCCCCCCCCCCCAAACCTAACACGCAAAAACCACCAACACGTAAAGCTCGGCTCTTTTTTGATACCACGCAAAAACCACAAGCATGTAACAGACGAAGGATAAAACATCATCATCTTGAATAAACAAACATAACATATAAATGCAAAATTATATAAAGTCATGAAATACATGCCAAGCTCGGCTTTTTTTGGGACCACTTGCTAACAATTGTCGACAAACACCATTGACGCATAATATCAAACACCTTGTATTGACATATTAAAAAAACTTATTTGACCCATTTGGTAAATTTGAGATTAAATACAACTCAAATTGACCCATTCACAGATAAAAGGAAGTTCACTCTAGTGATTTACAAACCTCACACTTTAATCCGAAGATTCAACCTTAAATCATATACATAAGCAGCAAAATACAACCCAAGCTCCAATATAGTTAAGATGACTGAATTTATGGTCCATGCTAATTAATTGATTTACTTAGTTCCTATTAAACCTACATCTGAATCTATAAAAACTTAAAAAATAATACATAAAACCTTACACATCAAAATCCGCATTTCGTAGTTCTTATTTACAGGAATAAACAATAAAGACAAAATATTTCACCCATTCCCTTTTAAAGGTTGTTTCCAACGGGTTATCTATACAGCTAATGTTTTATACAAACAATCCCAAATACCCCTTGTCTTTTTTATATAATAGTTCTTATTGACAGGTAAAACACAATAAAATCAAACCATTTTTTAGTAAACGGGTCGAGTTGCGACCAATACTAAATCCTAATGAACAACTAACCATTTGAAGGAACTCGTTCCATGCATAGGATTTTATCCCCATAGAATCTGCTATTTTCTTCTCCTCCTCTTTCATTGAAGTAAAGCAAACAATCGCTGCAATCATATTAGAGAAAAAAAGTTAGTTTAATCATTTATTAATTATTTCAATTGCAACTCTTTATATATTAAGTTAGAACTATTATATAAAAAACTTGGATTAAAAAGTGCCAAGCACTCAAAAACAACGTCTTTCATCCCTTTTACATATCAACCTTCTACATATCAAGTAAACCTCTCATAATCTTTTCGTTATTTTGGTCACTTCTACATATCAGCCTCCTACGAACCCTGGATTCAGTAACTCCAGAAGCAAAGCTTCTAGTTCTTCATTACTTTGGCAACTGGATTCGGTAGCTACAAAAACATGCTTCCAGTTCTTCTTGTGTTGGTCCCAGATGTATTCTATAGTTCTTCTTGTGTTGGTCCCACATGTATTCTATAGACCGGAAAACTACAGGTAAGGCAGTTGAATATGAGATCAAGATTGACAAAAACAGTTAGAAGAGTAATCCAGATTTCATCATTGCGACAAATTCCTTAAAAAACAATTCGACCATCTTGAGAACAATGTTTGACCATCCATCAAAGTCAACAAATTGTTATGAATAATCCAATTCCGGTTGAAAGTACATGCTTTGACCCGTTATCCAACCCATTTAGCCATCACCATCCGAGTCCATCAATGTATACATATTTTAATTACTTCTACTTCTTCAATAGACAGGTGTCCTCCAATCACCTACATCATCCAACCAACACAACATAAACTAATCACTCTCAAATGTAAGAATCGCATATGGAACTACTGAGTTCTAAATAGAACTAACGTGCGGATAAAAATGGTCATGCTTACTCTTGATGCTTTCTTCTTTAATCTATTCATCACTGCAAATGGATTCCTAATTTTGACTCATTAATGTGTAAATAGAGATTGGGTTAAGCATTCTCCTAACTGGGTCAAGTGGGTAAACTTTAAATACTTAGCTCAAATGAAACCGGGTCAGACGGGTGATCGGATACTGCACTACAATCTCGACAATAGCTACAATCATGGTGAAACATTCATCTATGTCTAAACAATTGAAGCTTAACATCTTGGACATCAGGATCAGTAAATTACCTCAAATATAAAACTTAATAACTTTATTATATTAATGATTTAATGATGATAGTGACGTATGGAGGTGGAAACCGAGCAAGATGGATAACGGGTCAAAACTGGTAAGGTTTGTGAGGTCAGGTTGACCCAAAACACTTTTTTAGGCAAAATTCACTTTGAACAAAAATCAGTTTAAATCGCCAAACTGTTAAGCCGTCACCCAACCCGACCGGTTCGCTTTGCTATTACCTAAAACCATAGTTAGCGACGTGTAGCTTTATTGCTGCATAAAAAACCCAAATGCGCAACTTACTTGCTGCCAAAATGGTTCATAACATGTTGGGTGGCCCCACCAACTTTATGCTTGTTTAATCCATTCCTTTTAAGCTAAATTTTTTTACTCTCTGTTTGAGTTGCTATAGCTTAAAAACAACCCAATTTGATCTATGAATCAACAGGGTCAACATATTAGAATCAGAAGTCAGGCTTACCTTTGATAATATTCCAGTTGCGTTTAAAAGTAGTAGAAGTCCTTTTTGAGTTCCTCACCAGATTCTTTAAAAAAAATAAGAATTTGCACAATACTTGAATTAAAGATTTAGAAAGTAGCTGGTGGAAAATATATCAAATAATAAAGTGTGACTGACCTCTAAAAGCTTATTGAGGATGAAGAATGCAAGTGATTTGGCTATCTCATCAAAAGAATTTGCATAGTACTTGATTAAGGATTAGAAAGTAAACTACAAAACAGGTGATCGCTCAAGGTTTCCGCATAATATTCCCACATTGAGAAACCTCAGAAAACATCTTATAAGCACCCATCTTAAACAACCCGTTATACGGTGAAGTAACTCTACTCGGATTGAAATTCGATTGCGATTGCATTTGCAGAACTTCTTTAAGACAAAAAACAACCCTTTGAAAAGGCTTAGTTGGAACTGGAGCTGAAGCGAATTGGTGATTGAGCAGCGCCAATATCCCTTGCGCGTGTGAGAAGTTTACGGAGAGAGTTAGCTCAGCAGTGACAAATAGCTGGTCACAGATAAGATAGAAAACTTAATTGCTATTAGAGATGAGATCACTGAAACACATATAGTTATCCCTCCATTCCAATAAATAAATAAAAACAAATCTATTTTAGCTGGATTCCAAACATGATAGAAGCAAAATTAAAAAATAAAATAAAAGCTCTCAATGTAGTTTCATAAACAATTTCTTATAGCACTTCATAGATATGATGACGAACTTCAATAACGATCTAACTAAAAGGATTTAGGATGTATTTAAAGGATGCATGATGTTTAAAATACTCTTTTAAGAAAAGATAGCAAAACTGTGATTTGGTAACTAAATATGTGACTGTAGCTTGAAAACTTACAGTAGACAGTAAGCTTTCCGTGTATTATGTAGTTTTGCTTCCGTTACTTTCCATGCAACTATGCCCGTTACCACCTC
The DNA here is from genome assembly GCA_947069175.1 of Scalesia atractyloides. Classification (NCBI taxonomy): domain Eukaryota; kingdom Viridiplantae; phylum Streptophyta; class Magnoliopsida; order Asterales; family Asteraceae; genus Scalesia; species Scalesia atractyloides. Next base: position 32,408,998 of record CAMTDV010000021.1, read on the forward strand.
AAGAATACCAAAACTATAGACATCTGCCTTTACTGTTAAATGACCATGGGCTGAGTACTCTGGAGCCATATACCCACAAATGAATATATAAGAGGCCATCTATCGATTTGTATTAGAAGTGTAAAAATAGGTGCGTGGAGTAAGGTTTTAGTAGGGGCGGCAATTCGGGACATGACACAAAATAAATGGGTTAGATTTGGCACTAAACGGGTCAGGGTTGATCTATCACCTGGAAACCCGTTGCCAACTAACCAACCTGTTTAAATTAAGATAAAATGTAACGCCCTGCGTTTTCACTTTCTATATTTAGCAAGTCTTGTTGTACTTTCCATTTCGGGAAACTTTCTATTTTCAGAAACCTTGTACTTGCGTCATCTTTCAATTTTTGTAATCCGAGACCTTGATCGTAATGAAATTCATATTTTATACACACTTTTATACTTACAATTTAATCAACTTTTATACGCAATTGATACTTATTATACGTGCAAACATTTGTACATGCATTCGCGATATTCAATTTATACTTACACCCGTTCATTACACTTGAAAACATGTTAAATATAAAAGATTATGCATAAAATGATGAATTATAGGAAGTTTGGGGACCAAAATGAAAGAAATCAAACTTCAAACGGAAAACAGGGGCGCGGCCATACGCTAAGCCTAACCCCTTGGGGCTACGCGCTACGCCACGGCCCCCAATCCGCAGAATGTTGTTTCAGCTACGGGATTGGGCAATTTTGTGTGTTTTGTTGAGTTTGTTTTGTGTTTCTTGCATTTAATACTCAACTACACTTAACCCTAATCATCCCCTTCACAACCCGAAATATCAGAGCTGGCGTGACTGGACTGGTATCTTCATTGCACAGCGGAAGTATTAAAGTGCTAAGACTTCTAGGAAATGAACGCCTGCTAAGTACTCGAGTCCAAATGGGTTCTCCTATTCCAACCGTGCCATAGTTTGACAATATAACCTGAGAAAGAAACATGCGAAAAATCAACATAAAGTTGAGCGAGTTCATAGTTTGTTTGTTATGTATCGAATGAATCTAAAAACATTTGAGAATTTTGCTTTTGAAAACCGATTTGTGAGATCGTAAAATCTCAAAGCGTTTGAAATGCCATATATATAATTCGGTTTTGGAATGTTCTCTGTCATGTTTATAAACCGATGTATGCAAATGTTATGTTTGTAAACCGGTAATGAAATGTTTTCTGTCGTGTATGTAAAGCAGTAATAAATTGTTTTCTAATCTTTGAAAAGCCGGTGTTGAAATCATAGCATGTAGGATGGCTATGAAATCTAAGGATCAATCAGTGGGTAGCGAGCCCCCTAACATTATGTACCATAAGTAAATAACCTAACCGAGACAACTTTGTCATCAATTGGGCTCACAAAAGCACCCCACGGTTAACGAAGTAGGAGTGAAGCGTGTCTCAAGCTCAGTAGATCCACACCTTTTGCACCTTGGTCACTAAGTGATTAATGGTTACCAATGTCATAATCCTACTTACGTACATAGATCTATTGTCATCTAATTCCATAGCTACATACCGAATGTCATAATCTGTGTCGTTGGGCCTAGCCCATGTTATCTTGTCATCCGTGTTATTGGGCCTAGTCCATGTTATCTTGTTATCCATGTTGTTGGGCCTAGCCCATGTTATCTTGTTATCCATGTTGTTGGGCCTAGCCCATGTTATAAATTCAAGTATGTTTCGAAAACGCGTATAGTCTTGTAAAAACTGATATGTTTGGCATAAACTTTTCATAAACCATTTGTGTTAACTGGAATACGTTTGTAATATGGTTTAGAAATATATATTTTGCGTTTATCGAAATATTGTGTGCTTTCGCAAAACTTGCATGTCTTTCCACCCCGAAAACATTTATAAAAATGTAAAACTGTAAAAAAAAGTGGGGGTTATGAACTCACCTTGATATCCGTGTGCAAAGCTAGTTATGTGTGATTCTGTAGTGCCGTTCCAAGAACGTGAACTCGCTAGCGTGCAACTATAGCATTCCTATTAAGAAATCGAGCTTATAAGATTCTAATAAGACAACGTAGTTAAACTACGTGTCCGAGCTCTACCAAATCGTCAACAAACGATCCTAAAAGGTTGTTATTATCTTGACTTAGAATAACCGATCTATGGTTATTTGATCCCGTTTATAATCGGGATAAAAACTATGTCTTGAAAAGTGACTTAGTCTTCGAATGAATTAGGATATACATATATTTATATATTTAATATAAATATACTTACGAAGTCGTGTTAGTTGTCGTCATCAGAAATGTGTAGAAGAATAAAGGTAATACGATTTTCCATTGATTTTCGTAGATGTACGCGTATATATATACATATGTCCATATATGTAAAATGTTTCGTGTCCGAAAATAAGCGTCTTGTTTATAATTAATAAAAATTATAGAATTTACGCTAGTTCTAATCTCATAATAAAATGTCGTATTTGTTTATATGTTGAAAATAAATATACATAATTATTTTTATTTTTATGAAATCTCTGATTCGCCGTCATTTGAAATAAATATGAACCATTATATTTATAAAAGTATGCAAACCTTCGACATTTGAAATAAATATACAATATTATATTTATTTAAATAAGAGTGTCCGAATCGTCGACGTTTAGAATTAAGTATAAGGTATTATATTTGTTGAAGTGCATTCGAAACATCGGCGTTTATAATAATACAATATGTTATATTTATTTTATAAAATAATTTCGACGTTTAAAAGGAGTGTTTGGCTTCTCGAGGTTTGAAACGGATATAAAATAATATACTTATTTTGTATAGTTTTTGAATTCTAAATATGTTTCCGTTGGATCTTGAAATAATAAGTATAAATTATAAACTTATTTTTTAACGAAAATCGGACAGAGTTTCCCTGTTTTAGGGATAACCCGACAAAACAAGTTGTCGATATCATCAAAACGCAACAATTTGTATAACAATGCAATCACAATATATAAAATTTCTCATATTGTTTCAAAACATCAACTTTTGGTCGCGTGTAATTCAATACATACGCAACAATTTGTATATCAATGCAATCACAATATATAAAATTTCTCATCGTGTTTCAAAACATCAACTTTTGGTCGCGTGTAATTCAACACATATATATATATATATACACATTTCGTAACGAAACATTCAGTTATTAAATTAATATACGCGGTTTATAATAGTATGAGATGCACAAGTTCACGAAAATTACTAAGTTACTCGAAAGATAATTGTCGTTACGCTAGTTGGTCGGTTTGAGCTCGGTTACGCGATATAAGTAACACTAATATAATTATAAACGCTTTAACGTGTTCGTTAAATTTTACCGCTTCTCGTGTTGACCAACAGTTGACTGCGTTGACCAGCAGTTGACCAGTTGACTTATGTTGATTGAGTCAACTACTGGGTTTGGCTCGTTTGACCCGTCTGACCGAGTCCACGTAGTTGCCTAGCCGACATCTACAGGAACATTTATAGGAAGATTGTGAGTTTAAGAATTTTTCTAGGTGTCATGTGTCGTAAAAAGAATGAAAAATAACATAACTGACAATAATTTAACTACATCCATAAGATGTCTTGGGTTTGCTCATGTTTGGGCCTCCAAATGTCCCCCATACCATTGCCTGTGTAGTCATGTGGGCCCCCATGACTATTGGGCTTGGTAGGATTCACATTGGTGTCGGCGGGTTAACACTCGCACCACCCGAATGAAAATCGTAAAACATGATTGCGTGATGTATGGTCGGAGGGTGTCCAGGTGTAGACACAATGACAACTCAAAGTGGGGTTAGCTCGCACGACGTTTGGTATAGCATGCTTTGGCCTAATAGGTCCTTCGTACTCTCATCGTTAGTCCCCAGGTAGGCAAACTGGTCCTTTATTTTGATTTATACGAATGCCAAGCCTAGACAGGACGTTCCGACTACCGGTACTCGTACCCTTCCAGTTACTACATGCCCGTCATGAGAACTCACTTTGATGCGATTTGAAAAATACAAAAATCATTGCAAAAATCATGGGAATCTTGAGGTGTGTGCTCTCATGGATATGATATGTTATGAGGATATGATTCATTATGAGCATTGCATAATAACATGTATTTGTGAGCGTGCTTGCATAACATTGAGTGTGAAAATAAACATGAAACATATAAACATCATGAATTTTGCATGTAACGCATAAACAATTAAAATTTAATCAACTATAGTATAGGCTCTAAGGGTCTAATAACCTATCCTATTCCCTATAGTCACAAGCTCTGATACCAATCTGTCACACCCCGACCCGCAGCGGAATAAAAGTCGGGGCATAATTGGGTTATCACCAAAGCTCATGATATTTACTAAGATGTTTCATATTTATTAAATTCAAATTACAAACTTAAATATCCAAAACAAAATTCATACAATTACAAAGAAAAAGAAACTACATATTTATTCCAAAGCATAAACTTTCTAGGCCTTCCTAAGTGTTTCCTGTCTCAGCTGGATCACCTGTATCATGTGTAAAACGGGGGAGATTTTGGGTCAACAAAAGTTGGCGAGTGAACCTTGATAAAACATTTTAACTAATTTCTTGTTTTATTTAATAAAGAAAATTCGTGCATTAATCACATGTGAGCAAACATATATGTAAACAATCACAAACCACTTTGAATGAGTATATGACATGAAATGATGATGTATTTGAGATCAAGGCTCAATCAAACGGAGTCGATCTAATGAGGCTCCTGATGCTCAACCCGTATCCCACGGGGAACTGATGGGCCTAATGAAATGCGTGCACTGAAATGATGAAATTCAATCTACATATAATTCACACAATAATTGATACACATTTGATCACGGATATGATGTATGCACAAGTGTTTAAATAAAATAAAAGAATGGTACGACACATGATACACCCCAAAATATGATTAAAACGGGGAATTGGTAGAGATTCACTCACAGTGGATGCGTTTCTTGATGACGATGAATGCGCACGAATATTATGATTCAACCGACGAGGGAAAACTAACCTAAATAATAACGACATGATTCGATTAAATAAATAAATTTTATTTAAGATTATTTTTTTTAATTAGTGCTCTTTAATGAGATTTTTAGATTTAATTTTATGAGTTTAATGCAAATTTCTAACTTTAAAAACCTTATTTTTAAGTATTTTTAATAAATTTTTCAATTAAATAAATAAATAAAAAAGAAATAAAAAGGGTTGACTTTGTCAGGTTTGACCGGGTCTGACCGGTCAGACAGCAAGTATTCCAGGCGGCAAGTGAGGTTCGAACTCGGGACCCCTCGTATACGTGCACGCAGCTCTACCAACTGAGCTACGTGTCTAACCCGAAATATTCTTGGTTTTAATTATATTTATATACTAACTGACTCTAACCTTATTTAGTTTTTATTAAAAAATGTTTTAATATGGCCGAACCGGTTGCAAAGACCCGGAGTCGAACTCGGGACCTTCGGTTCCAGTGCGCACAGCCTAACCAGTTGGGCTGTGTGTCTAATCTGCTTAACTACTGGATTATATTCCTCTTATGTATATACTGTGACTTGATCTGATTAGGTTTTAAAAATGTTGGTTTTATTTCTGAAAGTCGGTAACATGTGCGATTCGAACCCGGGACGTGTGTTTTGTATTTGCACACAGTCCACCGCTGGACTGTGTGTCTAACCCGATTAAATACCCTATTTTAATTACATTAATATACATTTTAGTCTTCGTCTTCTTCACTTAAGAAAACACAGAACAGTGAATCCGACTGTTTTGCTTAATCGACCAACAAACTTATACTCGATTGAAATGGAATAGGAAAATAAAGATTAAGGAATATGATATACCAAAACAGAGAGTTTTCTTCAGAATTCCGGCAAATTTCGTCGGCCCTGATTTGCGATTTCCGGCTGACTGAACTGATTCAACAGTTTTGATTATTGAATTGAGCAATTAGATTATCAATCAAGAGATAGCAAGAAGGTTTAGACAATTATACCGTCTGAAGAACGAATGCGGTTTTCTGATCAGTGATTCCGGCGATATTCCGGCGAAAGTGAAGATCTCCGGCGACGAGCTTTGGAAGGAATAAAGCTTCGAAAGAGAGTGCGGTTCTGAGCGAAATGTTTACAAGAAGTTTGGGTGGGTATTTATAAGGAGGAACAGGCTGATTGGGTTCGAATTAAGGTCATGATTCGTGGTCAATGATTTCCAACGGTTTTGACTGAAATTGATTGTTAGGCATCGGTTATAACTGATGTCGAAATCAGTTTACGCGTTTCCGTCAAAGGAAAATAGCCACATTTGCGGAATTTCGGTTTTTTCCGGCGACTGCGAGTTCTGGGCGCGCTGATTTACCGGTTTTGATTTTGGGATTTTACTTTAACTGTTATTTGATTCTGTATTTAACACAAGTGAAGTGTGTGGCGGAGTGGTGTGGTGTGTGTTTGTGTTTGCGGGAGACCCGGGTTCGAGACCCGGCGACTCTATTTTATTTTTATTTACTTATTATTATTATTTATTAATTATGGTTTTTAAATTCTAAAATGTTTATAAATTATGTATTATTTAAAATTATCTGAACAATAAATACGCAACGAACTTATAACTGAATACTTGGTTATTAAACGAAGCGGGTTTTGAAACCCGTTTTTTCGACGAATGTTACAGTATCCCCTACTTTTAGGAATTTCGTCCCGAAATTTAAGTAGTAGTGGTAACTGGAAAGAGATGCGGGTATTTCTCGCGCATTGAGTCTTCACGTTCCCAAGTAAACTCGGGTCCTCGTTTCGACTCCCAACGTACCCTGACAATTGGAATACGACTTCGCCTTAAACGCTTCTCACCGAAGTCCATGATTTCTACTGGTCTTTCAACGAAGTGCATCGATTCATCGACTTGAATGTCTTCTAGAGGAATATGGAGATTTTCATCGGCAAGGCACTTTTTCAAGTTTGATACGTGGAATGTGGGATGAATTCTATTGAGTTCTTCTGGTAGGTCAAGCTTGTATGCTACAGGACCTACTCTTTCGAGTATCTTGAAAGGTCCTACGTAGCGTGGTGCTAGCTTGCCCTTCTGGTCAAAACGAACCACTCCCTTCCACGGTGATACTTTTAAAAGTACTTGATTACCAATGTCAAACTCCAAGGGCTTTCGTCGTTTGTCTGCATAACTCTTTTGACGACTTTGAGCCGCTAGAAGATTGTTTCGAATTTGAAGGATCTTGTCGGTTGTTTCTTGTATTAATTCTGGTCTGGTGATTTGCGCTTCCCCAATTTCGTGCCAACATACTGGAGATCGGCACTTACGACCATATAAAGCTTCGAAAGGAGCCATGCCGATACTTGAATGATAGCTATTGTTGTACGAAAATTCCACTAATGGTAGGTGAGCGTCCCAGTTCCCTTTGAAGTCTATGACACATGCTCGCAGCATGTCTTCAAGGGTTTGGATGGTGCGTTCAGATTGACCATCAGTTTGAGGATGAAAAGCGGTACTGAGGTCTAATCGTGTACCCAAGGCGGTTTGTACGGCTCGCCATGTTCGTGAAGTGAAACGACCATCACAGTCTGAAATGATGCTTAATGGTACACCATGACGGCTTACGATCTCGCTGATGTAGATACGAGCTAACTTCTCGTTCTTGAAGTCCTCGCGAATCGGAATGAAGTGAGATGACTTTGTAAGACGATCGATTAACCCATATGGTGTCATACCCACTGGAGGTGCGAGGTAACCCGGTAATGAAATCCATGGTTATGTTTTCCCACTTCCATACAGGTATTTCGGGTTGGACTAGAAGTCCTGAAGGTCTTTGATGTTCAGCTTTTACTTTGGAACAGGTAAGGCACTTGGAAACAAAAACAGCAATGTCCTTTTTCATGCCAGGCCACCAGTAGGTGTATCGTAGGTCTTGATACATCTTGTCGGCTCCTGGGTGTACAGAGTATCGTGTTTTGTGCGCCTCATTCATGAGGAAATCACGAAGGTTATCGCGATCAGGAATCCATATGCGGTTTAAATAGTATAGAATACCGTCGGATTGGTTTCGATTTTGAGTTCAGCTCCACATGACAGCTCATCGCGTACATCATTTTCTGTTACAGAAACATGTTGAGCTGCTCGGATTCGATCTTTGATGTCAGTTATGATTTGCGAACATAGAAGACGAATGGAGTTCGCATAACCTTTTCGACTGAGCGAATCAGCCACCACGTTTGCCTTGCCAGGATGATACTGAATTTCACAGTCGTAGTCGTTGAGAAGTTCGACCCATCTTCGTTGCCTCATATTCAACTCCTTTTGGTTGAAGATATGTTGGAGACTCTTGTGGTCAGTGTATATTTCACACTTAGTACCGTAGAGGTAATGTCTCCATATCTTGAGAGCGAACACAACGGCTCCAAGTTCCAGGTCGTGGGTGGTGTAATTCTTCTCGTGAACCTTGAGTTGCCTAGAGGCATAGGCTATCACTTTTCCTCTTTGCATCAATACACAGCCTAGCCCTTGCCCTGATGCGTCGCATTATACCACAAAGTCATCGCAACCCTCAGGGAGTGTGAGGATAGGTGCGTCACAAAGTTTTTGCTTTAGAGTTTGGAAGGCCTCCTCTTGTTTAGGTCCCCATATGAAGGGTTTTCCTTTATGAGTCAAGGCCGTGAGTGGTACAGCAATACGGGAAAAATTGGCAATGAAGCGTCAATAGTAACCAGCCAAACCAAGAAATGACCTTACTTCGGTAGGGGTACGTGGCGCTTGCCATTCCTGAACTGCCTTGATTTTTGAAGGATCGGCATGAATTCCCTTATCATTGACGACATGTCCAAGGAATTGTACTTCTCCTAACCAGAATTCGCATTTTGAGAACTTAGCGTAAAGCTTTTCAGTCCTTAAGAGTGTAAGGATGAGTCGAAGGTGTCGCTCATGATCAGATTTAGACTTGGAGTAGATAAGGATGTCGTCGATGAAGACTATGACGAAACGGTCGAGGTAGGGTTTGCATACCCTATTCATTAAATCCATGAAGACAGCAGGAGCGTTGGTTAAACCGAATGGCATGACCATGAACTCGTAATGACCATAACGAGTCCGGAAGGCGGTTTTTGGGATATCTTCTTCGTGCACCCTGAGCTGATGATAACCAGAACGAAGGTCGATTTTTGAAAAGCAGGTGGCGCCTTGAAGTTGGTCTAGGAGATCATCAATGAGAGGCAGTGGATAGCGATTTTTAACCGTTAACTTGTTGAGTTCTCTATAATCAATGCACATGCGAAACGTTCCATCTTTCTTCTTCACCAAAAGAACAGGTGCACCCCAAGGCGATGAGCTAGGACGTATGAATCCTTTGTCAGTCAGCTCTTGCAGTTGACTGGCCAGCTCTTGCATTTCGGATGGGGCTAACCTATAAGGAGATTTTGCGACTGGTGTAGCGCCAGGTATAAGATCGATGCGAAATTCGACTTCTCTCACCGGAGGAACTCCTGAAATGTCGTCGGGAAAGACTTGTGGGAATTCTTTCACAACTGGGATATCTTCGAGTTTCCTCTCCTAGTTTCCCTTTTTGACGACGTGAGTTAGGAATGCGACATAGTTCTTGCGGAGATATATTCGGGCTTGGAGGCAAGACATTAATTTGAGTCCTTTCGAAGGGGTTTCCCCAAAAATACGTAGTGTTTGACCGTCTGCAAGAGGAATGCGAATGAATTTTTCGTGGCACACCACTTCAGCGTGATGCTGGCTGAGCCAGTCCATACCGATTATAACATCGAAACTTCCCAAATTCATAGGAATAAGGTCAATTGGAAAATCGTGATCGTTTAGGGTGAGAGTACAATTGCGTATAATAGAATTTAATGAAACAGGTTTTCCGTCAGCAACTTCCACCCTTAGAGATTCGATGAGATTAACACGAGGTTGGTCGAGGATAGGTTCAAATTCTAAAGACACAAAGCTCTTATCCGCACCAGTATCGAATAATATGGATGCATAACTACCATTGATGAGAAACGTACCGTTGACCACGTTGTTGTTAGCCCTGGCTTGGTTGGCATTGATATTGAAAGCTCTCCCTCTGGCAGGTGGGGGAGCTTGGTTAGCTTGGTTTACCGGGTTTGCGTGAGCTTGGGCATGGATGATGTTCACTAGGCGTGGACATGTGTTCCTGAAGTGGTTTGGGTCCCCACAGTTGAAACAAGCTCGCATGGGTTGCATCATGGGGTAGTTGGGTTGGTAGTAAGTTTGGGCTGCGTGTGGTGCAGGTGGTAGAAGTAAGGGTTGTTGGGCTTGACCCACTATCTGATTTTGGGTTTGGGTTTGAGGTTGATTGCGGTTCATTCACTGAAGGGTACGACAGGTTTGGATGGTGTGACCTGCACGGCCACAGCTTGTGCAATGTTGGCAGGGATTTTCGGGAGGGTGATGGTATTGACAGCGGTTGCATTTTGGGTGTGGGCCAGTATATGGCTTTTTGAATGGTGCAGCTGGGGGAGCAATTTGGGTGATTGGTGCAACAGTGATAGGAGGGTTGGTTTGAGTGACAGCAAAATTTTTGCCATTTCGATTCCTCTTACCAGCAAACTTGAGGATGAGACTGGGTGGTTTGGAGTTGGGGTCTCAATGGGTGCTTTCTTCTTTTCATCTTTGAACTTGTCGTTTCGAATGCGATTTTCAGTGAGTTCTGTAGCTAACTCCATTGCGTCTTCAAGTGTTGCAGGCGATGTGCTTAAAACCGAATCTTGAATTTTCGAGGGGAGGCTTCGAATGTAGTGTTCAACTAAGCGGTACAAAGGGGTGAACAAATTAAGGATCATCTGGTTCAGCTCGAGAAATCTCTTATTATAGGAAGTGTGATCTCCTTCCTTTTGTTTCAGTGTGTGGAATTCGTCTTCCAGCTTTTTGATTTCGCTTCTTGGACAGAAGCGTCTTGTCATGAGTTCCCTTAACTCTTCCCATGTTAAGGCCATGGCATCTTCAACCCCTCGCTTACCCTTTTCCGTGTTCCACCAGGTAAGGGCTACCCCAAACAGTCTTCCAGTAGCGTAACGCACCTTACGGTCCTCGGGACAATCGCAATTGAGGAAAGTGTTTTCCATTTCTTCAAACCAGTGAAGGAGGGCGGTAACACCTTCGGTCCCTTCATACTTTGGGGGATCGCAGGATTTGAAGTGTTTGTAGGTGCACTTGGGGGTTTTGGAAGGAGGGGTGGCGACGCTCTGGTCTTCTTGGTTGGGAGGGTTGATGGGATTTGCGGTGAGAGCTTGTTGAACTTAAAGTACGATGTCAGGAAGTACTGCGGCCATTTGTTTAGCAATTTGTGTGGCCAAGCGTTCACTTGACTTTCCTGACTTTCTTCCTCCACGTAGTTGCCTAGCCGACATCTACAGGAACATATATAGGAAGATTGTGAGTTTAAGAATTTTTCTAGGTGTTATGTGTCGTAAAAAGAATGAAAAATAATATAACTGACAATAATTTAACTACATCCATAGGATGTCTTGGGTTTGCTCATGTTTGGGCCTCCAAATGTCCCCCATACCATTGCCTGTGTAGTCATGTGGGCCCCCATGACTATTGGGCTTGGTAGGATTCACATTGGTGTCGGCGGGTTAACACTCGCACCACCCGAATGAAAATCGTAAAACATGATTGCGTGATGTATGGTCGGAGGGTGTCCAGGTGTAGACACAATGACAACTCAAAGTGGGGTTAGCTCGCACGACGTTTGGTAGAGCATGCTTTGGCCTAATAGGTCCTTCGTACTCTCATCGTTAGTCCCCAGGTAGGCAAACTGGTCCTTTATTTTGATTTATACGAATGCCAAGCCTAGACAGGACGTTCCGACTACCGGTACTCGTACCCTTCCAGTTACTACATGCCCGTCATGAGAACTCACTTTGATGCGATTTGAAAAATACAAAATTCATTGCAAAAATCAGGGGAATCGTGAGGTGTGTGCTCTCATGGATATGATATGTTATGAGGATATGATTCATTATGAGCATTGCATAATAACATGTATTTGTGAGTGTGCTTGCATAACATTGAGTGTGAAAATAAACATGAAACATATAAACATCATGAATTTTGCATGTAACGCATAAACAATTAAAATTTAATCAACTATAGTATAGGCTCTAAGGGTCTAATAACCTATCCTATATCCCTATAGTCACAAGCTCTGATACCAATCTGTCACACCCCGACCCGCAGCGGAATAAAAGTCGGGGCATAATTGGGTTATCACCAAAGCTCATGATATTTACTAAGATGTTTCATATTTATTAAATTCAAATTACAAACTTAAATATCCAAAACAAAATTCATACAATTACAAAGAAAATGAAACTACATATTTATTCCAAAGCATAAACTTTCTAGGCCTTCCTAAGTGTTTCCTGTCTCAGCTGGATCACCTGTATCATGTGTAAAACGGGTGAGATTTTGGGTCAACAAAAGTTGGCGAGTGAACCTTGATAAAACATTTTAACTAATTTCTTGTTTTATTTAATAAAGAAAATTCGTGCATTAATCACATGTGAGCAAACATATATGTAAATAATCACAAACCACTTTGAATGAGTATATGACATGAAATGATGATGTATTTGAGATCAAGGCTCAATCAAACGGAGCCGATCTAATGAGGCTCCTGATGCTCAACCCGTATCCCACGGGGAACTGATGGGCCTAATGAAATGCGTGCACTGAAATGATGAAATTCAATCTACATATAATTCACACAATAATTGATACACATTTGATCACGAATATGATGTATGCACAAGTGTTTAAATAAAATAAAAGAATGGTACGACACATGATACACCCCAAAATATGATTAAAACGGGGAATTGGTAGAGATTCACTCACAGTGGATGCGTTTCTTGATGACGATGAATGCGCACGAATATTATGATTCAACCGACAAGGGAAAACTAACCTAAATAATAACGACATGATTCGATTAAATAAATAAATTTTATTTAAGATTATTTTTTTTAATTAGTGCTCTTTAATGAGATTTTTAGATTTAATTTTATGAGTTTAATGCAAATTTCTAACTTTAAAAACCTTATTTTTCAGTATTTTTAATAAATTTTTCAATTAAATAAATAAATAAATAAGAAATAAAAAGGGTTGACTTTGTCAGGTTTGACCGGGTCTGACCGGTCAGACAGCAAGTATTCCAGGCGGCAAGTGAGGTTCGAACTCGGGACCCCTCGTATACGTGCACGCAGCTCTACCAACTGAGCTACGTGTCTAACCCGAAATATTCTTGGTTTTAATTATATTTATATACTAACTGACTCTAACCTTATTTAGTTTTTATTAAAAAATGTTTTAATATGGCCGAACCGGTTGCAGAGACCCGAAGTCGAACTCGGGACCTTCGGTTCGAGTGCGCACAGCCTAACCAGTTGGGCTGTGTGTCTAATCTGCTTAACTACTGGATTATATTCCTCTTATGTATATACTGTGACTTGATCTGATTAGGTTTTAAAAATGTTGGTTTTATTTCTGAAAGTCGGTAACATGTGCGATTCGAACCCGGGACGTGTGTTTTGTATTTGCACACAGTCCACCGCTGGACTGTGTGTCTAACCCGATTAAATACCCGATTTTAATTACATTAATATACATTTTAGTCTTCGTCTTCTTCACTTAAGAAAACACAGAACAGTGAATCCGACTGTTTTGCTTAATCGACCAACAAACTTATACTCGATTGAAATGGAATAGGAAAATAAAGATTAAGGAATATGATATACCAAAACAGAGAGTTTTCTTCAGAATTCCGGCAAATTTTCGTCGGCCCTGATTTGCGATTTCCGGCTGACTGAACTGATTCAACAGTTTTGATTATTGAATTGAGCAATTAGATTATCAATCAAGAGATAGCAAGAAGGTTTAGACAATTATACCGTCTGAAGAACGAATGCAGTTTTCTGATCAGTGATTCCGGCGATATTCCGGCGAAAGTGAAGATCTCCGGCGACGAGCTTTGGAAGGAATAAAGCTTCGAAAGAGAGTGCGGTTCTGAGCGAAATGTTTACAAGAAGTTTGGGTGGGTATTTATAAGGAGGAACAGGCTGATTGGGTTCGAATTAAGGTCATGATTCGTGGTCAATGATTTCCGACGGTTTTGACTGAAATTGATTGTTAGGCATCGGTTATAACTGATGTCGAAATCAGTTTACGCGTTTCCGTCAAAGGAAAATAGCCACATTTGCGGAATTTCGGTTTTTCCGGCGACTGCGAGTTCTGGGCGCGCTGATTTACCGGTTTTGATTTTGGGATTTTACTTTAACTGTTATTTGATTCTGTATTTAACACAAGTGAAGTGTGTGGCGGAGTGGTGTGGTGTGTGTTTGTGTTTGCGGGAGACCCGGGTTCGAGACCCGGCGACTCTATTTTATTTTTTATTTACTTATTATTATTATTTATTAATTATGGTTTTTAAATTCTAAAATGTTTATAAATTATGTATTATTTAAAATTATCTGAACAATAAATACGCAACGAACTTATAACTGAATACTTGGTTATTAAACGAAGCGGGTTTTGAAACCCGTTTTTCGACGAATGTTACAGTATCCCCTACTTTTAGGAATTTCGTCCCGAAATTTAAGTAGTAGTGGTAACTGGAAAGAGATGCGGGTATTTCTCGCGCATTGAGTCTTCACGTTCCCAAGTAAACTCGGGTCCTCGTTTCGACTCCCAACGTACCCTGACAATTGGAATACGACTTCGCCTTAAACGCTTCTCACCGAAGTCCATGATTTCTACTGGTCTTTCAACGAAGTGCATCGATTCATCGACTTGAATGTCTTCTAGAGGAATATGGAGATTTTCATCGGCAAGGCACTTTTTCAAGTTTGATACGTGGAATGTGGGATGAATTCTATTGAGTTCTTCTGGTAGGTCAAGCTTGTATGCTACAGGACCTACTCTTTCGAGTATCTTGAAAGGTCCTACGTAGCGTGGTGCTAGCTTGCCCTTCTGGTCAAAACGAACCACTCCCTTCCACGGTGATACTTTTAAAAGTACTTGATTACCAATGTCAAACTCCAAGGGCTTTCGTCGTTTGTCTGCATAACTCTTTTGACGACTTTGAGCCGCTAGAAGATTGTTTCGAATTTGAAGGATCTTGTCGGTTGTTTCTTGTATTAATTCTGGTCTGGTGATTTGCGCTTCCCCAATTTCGTGCCAACATACTGGAGATCGGCACTTACGACCATATAAAGCTTCGAAAGGAGCCATGCCGATACTTGAATGATAGCTATTGTTGTACGAAAATTCCACTAATGGTAGGTGAGCGTCCCAGTTCCCTTTGAAGTCTATGACACATGCTCGCAGCATGTCTTCAAGGGTTTGGATGGTGCGTTCAGATTGACCATCAGTTTGAGGATGAAAAGCGGTACTGAGGTCTAATCGTGTACCCAAGGCGGTTTGTACGGCTCGCCATGTTCGTGAAGTGAAACGACCATCACAGTCTGAAATGATGCTTAATGGTACACCATGACGGCTTACGATCTCGCTGATGTAGATACGAGCTAACTTCTCGTTCTTGAAGTCCTCGCGAATCGGAATGAAGTGAGATGACTTTGTAAGACGATCGATTAACCCATATGGTGTCATACCCACTGGAGGTGCGAGGTAACCCGGTAATGAAATCCATGGTTATGTTTTCCCACTTCCATACAGGTATTTCGGGTTGGACTAGAAGTCCTGAAGGTCTTTGATGTTCAGCTTTTACTTTGGAACAGGTAAGGCACTTGGAAACAAAAACAGCAATGTCCTTTTTCATGCCAGGCCACCAGTAGGTGTATCGTAGGTCTTGATACATCTTGTCGGCTCCTGGGTGTA
This sequence comes from Scalesia atractyloides, assembly GCA_947069175.1. Classification (NCBI taxonomy): domain Eukaryota; kingdom Viridiplantae; phylum Streptophyta; class Magnoliopsida; order Asterales; family Asteraceae; genus Scalesia; species Scalesia atractyloides. The sequence continues at coordinate 32,424,906 of CAMTDV010000021.1, forward strand.
CAGAGTATCGTGTTTTGTGCGCCTCATTCATGAGGAAATCACGAAGGTTATCGCGATCAGGAATCCATATGCGGTTTAAATAGTATAGAATACCGTCGGATTGGTTTCGATTTTGAGTTCAGCTCCACATGACAGCTCATCGCGTACATCATTTTCTGTTACAGAAACATGTTGAGCTGCTCGGATTCGATCTTTGATGTCAGTTATGATTTGCGAACATAGAAGACGAATGGAGTTCGCATAACCTTTTCGACTGAGCGAATCAGCCACCACGTTTGCCTTGCCAGGATGATACTGAATTTCACAGTCGTAGTCGTTGAGAAGTTCGACCCATCTTCGTTGCCTCATATTCAACTCCTTTTGGTTGAAGATATGTTGGAGACTCTTGTGGTCAGTGTATATTTCACACTTAGTACCGTAGAGGTAATGTCTCCATATCTTGAGAGCGAACACAACGGCTCCAAGTTCCAGGTCGTGGGTGGTGTAATTCTTCTCGTGAACCTTGAGTTGCCTAGAGGCATAGGCTATCACTTTTCCTCTTTGCATCAATACACAGCCTAGCCCTTGCCCTGATGCGTCGCATTATACCACAAAGTCATCGCAACCCTCAGGGAGTGTGAGGATAGGTGCGTCACAAAGTTTTTGCTTTAGAGTTTGGAAGGCCTCCTCTTGTTTAGGTCCCCATATGAAGGGTTTTCCTTTATGAGTCAAGGCCGTGAGTGGTACAGCAATACGGGAAAAATTGGCAATGAAGCGTCAATAGTAACCAGCCAAACCAAGAAATGACCTTACTTCGGTAGGGGTACATGGCGCTTGCCATTCCTGAACTGCCTTGATTTTTGAAGGATCGGCATGAATTCCCTTATCATTGACGACATGTCCAAGGAATTGTACTTCTCCTAACCAGAATTCGCATTTTGAGAACTTAGCGTAAAGCTTTTCAGTCCTTAAGAGTGTAAGGATGAGTCGAAGGTGTCGCTCATGATCAGATTTAGACTTGGAGTAGATAAGGATGTCGTCGATGAAGACTATGACGAAACGGTCGAGGTAGGGTTTGCATACCCTATTCATTAAATCCATGAAGACAGCAGGAGCGTTGGTTAAACCGAATGGCATGACCATGAACTCGTAATGACCATAACGAGTCCGGAAGGCGGTTTTTGGGATATCTTCTTCGTGCACCCTGAGCTGATGATAACCAGAACGAAGGTCGATTTTTGAAAAGCAGGTGGCGCCTTGAAGTTGGTCTAGGAGATCATCAATGAGAGGCAGTGGATAGCGATTTTTAACCGTTAACTTGTTGAGTTCTCTATAATCAATGCACATGCGAAACGTTCCATCTTTCTTCTTCACCAAAAGAACAGGTGCACCCCAAGGCGATGAGCTAGGACGTATGAATCCTTTGTCAGTCAGCTCTTGCAGTTGACTGGCCAGCTCTTGCATTTCGGATGGGGCTAACCTATAAGGAGATTTTGCGACTGGTGTAGCGCCAGGTATAAGATCGATGCGAAATTCGACTTCTCTCACCGGAGGAACTCCTGAAATGTCGTCGGGAAAGACTTGTGGGAATTCTTTCACAACTGGGATATCTTCGAGTTTCCTCTCCTAGTTTCCCTTTTTGACGACGTGAGTTAGGAATGCGACATAGTTCTTGCGGAGATATATTCGGGCTTGGAGGCAAGACATTAATTTGAGTCCTTTCGAAGGGGTTTCCCCAAAAATACGTAGTGTTTGACCGTCTGCAAGAGGAATGCGAATGAATTTTTCGTGGCACACCACTTCAGCGTGATGCTGGCTGAGCCAGTCCATACCGATTATAACATCGAAACTTCCCAAATTCATAGGAATAAGGTCAATTGGAAAATCGTGATCGTTTAGGGTGAGAGTACAATTGCGTATAATAGAATTTAATGAAACAGGTTTTCCGTCAGCAACTTCCACCCTTAGAGATTCGATGAGATTAACACGAGGTTGGTCGAGGATAGGTTCAAATTCTAAAGACACAAAGCTCTTATCCGCACCAGTATCGAATAATATGGATGCATAACTACCATTGATGAGAAACGTACCGTTGACCACGTTGTTGTTAGCCCTGGCTTGGTTGGCATTGATATTGAAAGCTCTCCCTCTGGCAGGTGGGGGAGCTTGGTTAGCTTGGTTTACCGGGTTTGCGTGAGCTTGGGCATGGATGATGTTCACTAGGCGTGGACATGTGTTCCTGAAGTGGTTTGGGTCCCCACAGTTGAAACAAGCTCGCATGGGTTGCATCATGGGGTAGTTGGGTTGGTAGTAAGTTTGGGCTGCGTGTGGTGCAGGTGGTAGAAGTAAGGGTTGTTGGGCTTGACCCACTATCTGATTTTGGGTTTGGGTTTGAGGTTGATTGCGGTTCATTCACTGAAGGGTACGACAGGTTTGGATGGTGTGACCTGCACGGCCACAGCTTGTGCAATGTTGGCAGGGATTTTCGGGAGGGTGATGGTATTGACAGCGGTTGCATTTTGGGTGTGGGCCAGTATATGGCTTTTTGAATGGTGCAGCTGGGGGAGCAATTTGGGTGATTGGTGCAACAGTGATAGGAGGGTTGGTTTGAGTGACAGCAAAATTTTTGCCATTTCGATTCCTCTTACCAGCAAACTTTGAGGATGAGACTGGGTGGTTTGGAGTTGGGGTCTCAATGGGTGCTTTCTTCTTTTCATCTTTGAACTTGTCGTTTCGAATGCGATTTTCAGTGAGTTCTGTAGCTAACTCCATTGCGTCTTCAAGTGTTGCAGGCGATGTGCTTAAAACCGAATCTTGAATTTTCGAGGGGAGGCTTCGAATGTAGTGTTCAACTAAGCGGTACAAAGGGGTGAACAAATTAAGGATCATCTGGTTCAGCTCGAGAAATCTCTTATTATAGGAAGTGTGATCTCCTTCCTTTTGTTTCAGTGTGTGGAATTCGTCTTCCAGCTTTTTGATTTCGCTTCTTGGACAGAAGCGTCTTGTCATGAGTTCCCTTAACTCTTCCCATGTTAAGGCCATGGCATCTTCAACCCCTCGCTTACCCTTTTCCGTGTTCCACCAGGTAAGGGCTACCCCAAACAGTCTTCCAGTAGCGTAACGCACCTTACGGTCCTCGGGACAATCGCAATTGAGGAAAGTGTTTTCCATTTCTTCAAACCAGTGAAGGAGGGCGGTAACACCTTCGGTCCCTTCATACTTTGGGGGATCGCAGGATTTGAAGTGTTTGTAGGTGCACTTGGGGGTTTTGGAAGGAGGGGTGGCGACGCTCTGGTCTTCTTGGTTGGGAGGGTTGATGGGATTTGCGGTGAGAGCTTGTTGAACTTAAAGTACGATGTCAGGAAGTACTGCGGCCATTTGTTTAGCAATTTGTGTGGCCAAGCGTTCACTTGACTTTCCTGACTTTCTTCCTCCACGTAGTTGCCTAGCCGACATCTACAGGAACATATATAGGAAGATTGTGAGTTTAAGAATTTTTCTAGGTGTTATGTGTCGTAAAAAGAATGAAAAATAATATAACTGACAATAATTTAACTACATCCATAGGATGTCTTGGGTTTGCTCATGTTTGGGCCTCCAAATGTCCCCCATACCATTGCCTGTGTAGTCATGTGGGCCCCCATGACTATTGGGCTTGGTAGGATTCACATTGGTGTCGGCGGGTTAACACTCGCACCACCCGAATGAAAATCGTAAAACATGATTGCGTGATGTATGGTCGGAGGGTGTCCAGGTGTAGACACAATGACAACTCAAAGTGGGGTTAGCTCGCACGACGTTTGGTAGAGCATGCTTTGGCCTAATAGGTCCTTCGTACTCTCATCGTTAGTCCCCAGGTAGGCAAACTGGTCCTTTATTTTGATTTATACGAATGCCAAGCCTAGACAGGACGTTCCGACTACCGGTACTCGTACCCTTCCAGTTACTACATGCCCGTCATGAGAACTCACTTTGATGCGATTTGAAAAATACAAAATTCATTGCAAAAATCATGGGAATCGTGAGGTGTGTGCTCTCATGGATATGATATGTTATGAGGATATGATTCATTATGAGCATTGCATAATAACATGTATTTGTGAGTGTGCTTGCATAACATTGAGTGTGAAAATAAACATGAAACATATAAACATCATGAATTTTGCATGTAACGCATAAACAATTAAAATTTAATCAACTATAGTATAGGCTCTAAGGGTCTAATAACCTATCCTATATCCCTATAGTCACAAGCTCTGATACCAATCTGTCACACCCCGACCCGCAGCGGAATAAAAGTCGGGGCATAAATGCTTGGTTGGTCCCTGTGGTTTGCAAATCTTGCAGTTTTGGTCCCAGTGGTTCACTTATTACACACTTGGTCCCAGTAGTTTCAAATTTTGCACTCGGGTGGTCCTTACCACTAACCTTTGTTAGATTTCTCAGTTAAGTATATGCAAAATTACTATATTACCCTCGTCTTCTTCATCCTTTCTCTGCTACCACTGCAACTACTCTTCTAAAACTGTTGAAGTTTTGCGGCTTGAATTACCCACAACAGCATAGAGAGAGACTGCAGGAGAGAGAGAGAGACAGTGAGAGAGAGGGGAGCTGCAGCGGTTTTCTAGTTTAATCGTCATCGCACATCCGTTCTTCGGTAACAAAAGGTCGACTATAGCGACGGCCAAACACTGACCAGCCTTAGATCTTGCAGCGATTTCTTTATCTAAATTAAACCAATCTAATGTAACTTGGATCAATTCATCAAACCGCTCCAATTGCCATTTCCATTGCTACTTGTCCCGACATCTCCTTTCGATCTTCTGTACATGAAATTCGTACAGATTCAAACCAAACTACAAAACGCAAATATGCGAATTGGAATCTTTTGCCTTCTTTCTCGTGAATTGTTGCAATAAAACACCCTAAGAACGACAATTTGTTTCCTGCGTTTGGTCCCTGTTTTGCGTCCCTGAGTTCACGAAATCAAAACGCAACCATCTCATGATTTTCCGTAGCAACTCCGAAACCCAAGAACACACAATCGATCCGATAAACAACGACCCGAATTTGGAAACACATTCAGTAACCAAAGCGACTGAACATCACAAATTGAACACTAACAATAATGTTTGATCTTTGTTAGAAACTTACTCGATTGTAGAGCCGCATAGGACCGTAATTAAAACTGATACGACTTGGATTCTCTTGGAATCGTGACACACTTTCAGATCAAACATTTGATGGTACACTCAAAAGATTTGATCGGATAAGACCAAGAGTCATCAAGAACGAATTTGGTATATTCGTTAAGAAAATCTGGTGGATGGTTGTGGCAATGGGGAAGATGGCGGTGAAAGGCGGCGAGGGTATGGCTAAGTGGTATGGCGGTGAAAGGCGGCGAGGGTGAGGGTGGTGGTAGAAAAGTAGTTGCAGGTGGTAGCAGAGAAAGGATGCAGAAGACGAGGGTAATATAGTAATTTTGCATATACTTAACTGAGAAATCTAACAAAGGTTAGTGGTAAGGACCACCCGAGTGCAAAATTTGAAACTACTGGGACCAAGTGTGTAATAAGTGAACCACTGGGACCAAGACTGCAAGATTTGCAAACCACAGGGACCAACCAAGCATTTAACTCCTCATGATATTTACTAAGATGTTTCATATTTATTAAATTCAAATTACAAACTTAAATATCCAAAACAAAATTCATACAATTACAAAGAAAATGAAACTACATATTTATTCCAAAGCATAAACTTGTTTATTCTTCTAGGCCTTCCTAAGTGTTTCCTGTCTCAGCTGGATCACCTGTATCATTTGTAAAACGGGGGAGATTTTGGGTCAACAAAAGTTGGCGAGTGAACCTTGATAAAACATTTTAACTAATTTCTTGTTTTATTTAATAAAGAAAATTCGTGCATTAATCACATGTGAGCAAACATATATGTAAACAATCACAAACCACTTTGAATGAGTATATGACATGAAATGATGATGTATTTGAGATCAAGGCTCAATCAAACGGAGCCGATCTAATGAGGCTCCTGATGCTCAACCCGTATCCCACGGGGAACTGATGGGCCTAATGTAATGCATGCACTGAAATGATGAAATTCAACCTACATATAATTCACACAATAATTGATACACATTTGATCACGGATATGATGTATGCACAAGTGTTTAAATAAAATAAAAGAATGGTACGACACATGATACACCCCAAAATATGATTAAAACGGGGAATTGGTAGAGATTCGCTCACAGTGGATGCGTTTCTTGATGACGATGAATGCACACGAATATTATGATTCAACCGACGAGGGAAAACTAACCTAAATAATAACGACATGATTCGATTAAATAAATAAATTTTATTTAAGATTATTATTTTTAATTAGTGCTCTTTAATGAGATTTTTAGATTTAATTTTATGAGTTTAATGCAAATTTCTAACTTTAAAAACCTTATTTTTAAGTATTTTTAATAAATTTTTCAATTAAATAAATAAATAAAAAAGAAATAAAAAGGGTTGACTTTGTCAGGTTTGACCGGGTCTGACCGGTCAGACAGCAAGTATTCCAGGCGGCAAGTGAGGTTCGAACTCGGGACCTCTCGTATACGTGCACGCAGCTCTATCAACTGAGCTACGTGTCTAACCCGAAATATTCTTGGTTTTAGTTATATTTATATACTAACTGACTCTAACCTTATTTAGTTTTTATTAAAAAAAGTTTTAATATGGCCGAACCGGTTGCAGAGACCCGGAGTCAAACTCGGGACCTTCGGTTCGAGTGCGCACAGCCCAACCAGTTGGGCTGTGTGTCTAATCTGCTTAACTACTGGATTATATTCCTCTTATGTATATACTGTGACTTGATCTGATTAGGTTTTAAAAATGTTGGTTTTATTTCTGAAAGTCGGTAACATGTGCGATTCGAACCCGGGACGTGTGTTTTGTATTTGCACACAGTCCACCGCTGGACTGTGTGTCTAACCCGATTAAATACCCGATTTTAATTACATTAATATACATTTTAGTCTTCGTCTTCTTCACTTAAGAAAACACAGAACAGTGAATCCGACTGTTTTGCTTAATCGACCAACAAACTTATACTCGATTGAAATGGAATAGGAAAATAAAGATTAAGGAATATGATATACCAAAACAGAGAGTTTTCTTCAGAATTCCGGCAAATTTTCGTCGGCCCTGATTTGCGATTTCCGGCTGACTGAACTGATTCAACAGTTTTGATTATTGAATTGAGCAATTAGATTATCAATCAAGAGATAGCAAGAAGGTTTAGACAATTATACCGTCTGAAGAACGAATGCGGTTTTCTGATCAGTGATTCCGGCGATATTCCGGCGAAAGTGAAGATCTCCGGCGACGAGCTTTGGAAGGAATAAAGCTTCGAAAGAGAGTGCGGTTCTGAGCGAAATGTTTACAAGAAGTTTGGGTGGGTATTTATAAGAGAGGAACAGGCTGATTGGGTTCGAATTAAGGTCATGATTCGTGGTCAATGATTTCCGACGGTTTTGACTGAAATTGATTGTTAGGCATCGGTTATAACTGATGTCGAAATCAGTTTACGCGTTTCCGTCAAAGGAAAATAGCCACATTTGCGGAATTTCGGTTTTTCCGGCGACTGCGAGTTCTGGGCGCGCTGATTTACCGGTTTTGATTTTCGGATTTTACTTTAAGTGTTATTTGATTATGTATTTAACACAAGTGAAGTGTGTGGCGGAGTGGTGTGGTGTGTGTTTGTGTTTGCGGGAGACCCGGGTTCGAGACCCGGCGACTCTATTTTATTCTTTATTTACTTATTATTATTATTTATTAATTATGGTTTTTAAATTCTAAAATGTTTATAAATTATGTATTATTTAAAATTATCTGAACAATAAATACGCAACGAACTTATAACTGAATACTTTGTTATTAAACGAAGCGGGTTTTGAAACCCGTTTTTCAATGAATGTTACATTCGAGGTGCCTAAACGGAAGCATGTTCTTCCTACCTCCTACATGAAATCCATGATACTAGAGGTACCTAAATGGAGACTTTGTTATCCTACCTCATGCTTGATTTATTTATTATATGTATCCTATAATCTAAGTGTGTGTGTATATATATATATAACCATGTAACAAAGACTTAATAGTAACTTATTAGTTACCTGTTAAGAAACTAGCTACATCATCTAAGGGTCATACACTTGTTAACGACTCTAATGGATCTACGAATCCATGAAAACACACCAAACCCTTGAGGTTTCTAAGTGCCAGGAACAAGTGTCATGAGTACAAAGATGATTATTTTCATAATACTATTTTCACGTTATTTTAAATTCCAAATTTATAATCTTCCGTTAATTCCTAATACTCATACACCTTTGCTTCTTCGTGTAGAAGGACAAGGTGCTCCAAGATAATCAACCCAACCACTCTCGGAGTTCAAGTCGGATAAAGCTTGCAAAACCGTGAGTATACTCGATCCATTTTTCCTATTTTCACACTTTGGGTGCAACATGTACAAAATTCACAAACTACACTAAACTTGTTTGCACTATTTACTCTATCCATTATACATGAAACTTGTTTATATGCTACATTATCGCATGCTAGGTTAGACTTGTGTTATATGCTCATTAACTTAGCTAGCCTACCTTAACAAATATAGCGCTATAGGATTAACGCACCGCCCGTAAACTAGTGGTTTTGTTAAGTAAACTATGTTACACCCTCATTGTTTCAATGATGAACGGGTAATCAAAATTGCGTTAGACTATGGATTGACATATAATTTCACATGTTTAGCATGCTCAATTTTACTTATTTACAATGTTGCCATGTTGGATATGAGACAAAATTTTAATCTTTATTATGCTATGTATCAAACTTGTATGCTCGCCAACTTTTTGTTGATATATATTATTTTAATACATGTTGCAGGAAACTAAGTTAATGCCGATGAAGAAACATATTAGGGTGGATTAGATACACACCTAGTTTTAATTTCATGTATTTTGTTCCATGTATTGTCTTCGAAACTTGTCGTATTTCCCCTTTCGAACCATTGTATTACCGCTTTAGTATTAATGAAATTTTGAATTATTAAATATCGTCGCAAAGTAGTATTATGATGTTTTGAGCAATTTGTTCGTCTCATCTCGATATTTCTGTCATCGGTTACTGTTAAAGAGTGGCAAATTTAACCCGTGAAAGTGTCTACAACTTGTTATTTTGACCCGTTTACAAACCATTAGTAGGATCTATGCATGAAAAATTCATTTGGAGTTATTCTCCACCAATTTGCCACTATTTAACACGATAATATACTTACAGTGTTATGGAAATGGCTGTGCTAATACCTTTGGATTACATGATCAGATGAATCCAACTCCGAGTTTTCATCGCCCTCGCTCAGCAGCTCATGCAGCTTGATCTCCATTTATATTACACACACTTCAATATTTTAACACAAATATATATGTAATTAACTTATAAATTTCAAGATAATGCTCACATTTTCCTTCTTGCAAAGTTTTTATGGTGCATATATAACACACTGACAATAGACATTTTACTTTAATTTTTCCCTACAATCGAGATGGCAACTACGAAATTATATAGAAAAATCATTCCAAAGATAAAAAAGACATGTAAATGATAGTTAAGAACTAAACCATCATACTTAAGTGTTGAATAAAAATCAATTTAAGATTAGTTTTTTGGTAAAAAGGTTTGTCAAGTATTATTTTTACCAAACTATCAAGTATATAGTATCAGATCATCTTTAACCCCAAAATTTCAAGTTACAACCCGTAGAATTATGTATTCATTTAAAATCCACATAACCCCAACTTGGAAACTTTCAAAACTATACCAATTGGATGTTCACAATAGACAGCGGTACCTATTATGATACGGGTCATCCACCGATCTGTAAGATTTAATGACATTCAGACCCAGATCGGTAACCGGAAAAATCGTCAGAGCTTTACCGGAGTTCTAAGTTCTTAGACTGTTTCAAACAGAAGTATTAATATAATCAAACTTAGGTTCATCATGGGTAAATTTATAAAGAACATAAAAAGAAAGATTGTAGGTAATACTAACCTCATGTTGGCTAAAAACTGAGTTTTGAAATTGTTGATGCTTCTGCCTTCCTTGGCGTGATGAACAAATGTTCTTTGAAGGGGTCTTTTATCATCATTTAACTGCCAAGAAGAATAGAATGCGCTAAATTAGAAACAACATGAATTATAAAGAAGGATAAACAAAGTGACTAAAGAATCTTGACAATTGGAATTGTACTTCGATCTCGATGACCTGTATACCATATCAAATAATCAAAAGAACTGCAATTTTAAATTAGTTTTCTTTTTATCTAAATATCCTTGTTTCCTTGCAGTTATAAACCGATCCTATATTCTTTTATCAATGCGAAATAAAAAATTTAGCTCTTTTAGCAAGACCTGACCACAATCAAACAAAGTATTAAAGGAAATAACTATCGATTTAGGGCTCAACTTCTATGACATGGGTATAGATTTAGGGTTTATCAATTTCAAGAGAAATATGAGACAATAGGAGGTGCGACCTTACCTGCCCTTTCATCGGATAAGCCGCCGTTGTCCGCCGGAAACTCATCGGTATCTTTCTACACTGATCTCTAATTTGTCGAAACCTTTCTCTCTTTAATTTTGCATCTATGTATATATCAGCGTCCATTTATCATAGGAATAGGATGGATCTTCAAGATCTGAAAGCAAGTTGAAGATGATAAAGATACCTAGATGAGAGCTTTTGAATTTTAGACAATCGAAAGCAAGTTGAAGATGATAAAGATGCATGGATGAGAGATTTAGTGTTTGAGACAATCGAAGATGTATGAAATCGCCAGAGAATCACCTATATGATTGTCACACCCCAACCGATGAACATCGGAGTGAGACGAAATAGATTGCAAGAGACTTTATAACGCTAATTGTGACAATGATTTAATAATAACCAATTTCATTCCATAACATAGATTTTCGAATATCATAAGTTTCAATACAACAACAAAGTACAATGACATATTCAACATGTTTATCAAGTTAATCTAGGTGTGTTTCTATGTCGTCCTACTATGTTTCTTTCATAGCATCTTCGCCAACCTGTAACATGTTTAAAAATAAAGTCAATGCAAAAGCAAAGGCGAGTATACAAGTTTAAGCATAAGCATACGTATAAGTATAAGTTTAAAACGAATCCACATGGTAACCAAGTTCATACAAGAGCAAATACAAGGCATGCGATATTTCTAGTCAACTCTCTGTTTACGCAATATGTTTATGATAATTCAACATGACCTCACGTTCACGGGCGGTGCATTACTCCTATAGCGCTATACATGTCAAATAGAGGCTCAAAATAAGCTAATGACTATTGTATCACATACGTTCGGTCCTAGTATAAGCATCACATATGTATCAAAGTATTCATGTATAATGGATTGTTTTCGTGCAAGTAGTAAAGCATAAGTTTAGTGATTTTATGATAATGTAAACATGTTACACCCCAAAAGTGGTAAACGTAAAAGGGGGTTCGAGTATACTCACAAAATTGCCAAGTCTTCTTTGGAAATCCGTGACGAGTTAAAGAGTTGGAGGATGAGACACCGAGGTCACTTTATATGGCAAACAAAGGTGTATGAGTAAACGAAAGTAGGACGGATTCGAGTCGGAGTTGGATGTACGTATATATGTATAACATGGTTTATGTAACAATTCTAACTTTAATTTCGTCAAAAGCGTTATAGATGTGTTGTCAAAATAACAAATAAATATATAAACTTTTACATTTATTGTGATATAAAAATTATTTGAATTCGATACGTTACCTTTCGTTCTCGACTATAAACTATGTATATATATTTTTAACGAAAGGCATAATAGTTATATATAGTTTGTTGAAAGAATATATATATATATATAATATATATATATATAATTAGGTCGTTATATAAATATATTTTGTCGAAAAGTGTAGTATACATATATGTGTGTGTTGTCGTAGCGAAATATATTTGTCGAAAAGTGTATTATATATATATATTGTCGGAAAGTGTAATGTGTATATATATATATATGTTGTCAAAAAGATTTAATAAGTAAATATATATCTTGTCGAAAGGTATATTAAATAAATATATTTTGTAGATAAGTGTAATATGTATATATATTTTGTCGAATGTGTAATATATATATACATATATATATATATATATGTTTTTGACGCAAAATGGGCAGAGTTTCCCCTTGTTTATGGACGATCCCAACAACACAAGTTGTTGATTATTTTACAAAACGCAACAATTAATAACATAATATGATTATACATATATTTCTATGGATTTTATAAATAAAGCATATAAAGTTCGAGGTCGCGTTAACAAAATAAAATAAATAAAAAAAGAATATTAGTGTCCTTATAAGTCTCGTGTGCTACCCGAGTTGACCGAGTCGACCGGGTTTGACCCGACAGTTGACCGAGTTGACTGTTGATCGGTGTTGACCGACACCAAAACTGAACCGACTCGAAACTAGACTGAACGGAACTCTAAATCCGAGCCATACTCTACTCGATACCCGAACCGAAAGCAATACCGAACTGAGCTAACCCGTGTTGGACCTGAAACATAACAATCATGGCCGTAGACTTAGAACCGAGACTAAAAATTGAGGTTGAACCTGAAACCAGAGCTGAGAGCAAACGAGACCTGAACCAGTCTGACCGGAACTTGAACCGGCTACCATTACTGCTGTCGCCGTGAGCTGATGATGCCGCCCTGCTGTTACGGCGCCGCCGTTGCTTTTGTGTCATCTCTCTCTCCCCTTTCGCCTATATCGTCGCTGGGTGCCGCCACCACCACAGTGGTGGCAGGCCGTCGACTAGGCAGGGGCAAAAATTGGGAGGCGAGTTGAGATAGGTGTTGTGGTGGCCGGAGGAGTAGGAAGGCGGTCAGATGTGTGGTGGAGCTCTTCAGGTCGCCGGCGGTGGAAGGAGGGCCGACCGGAGGAGTGAGGAGTGGTGTTGATGGTGAGGGTAAAGGGGGTGTGAGTGGTGCTCGTCCGCCGAAAAACTGGCTGGAATTACTCCGGTTGCCGGAGTTTAGGAAGAGGGCAGAGAGTTTGGTTTGGGGGGCTAGGGTTTTGAGTGTGAAAAAATGAGTTAGGTTGTTTATATAGGCTAAGGTTTCTCAAGTGGGCTTGGGCCTAAGGCCCGTTAGCTGCCAAATCGTGTCTCTGGAGCCCGTTTTCACAATCCAACGTCGTGAATTTCCGTAGGATATTATTTTTATTATTATTTTTTATTGAAGAAAAAAATATTAAAATACGAGGCGTTACAATGATAATTAGGGTTTTTGAATTAGACGAATGAAAAGCGTGTTTGAGAAGCCGCGTGTGAGAGAATGAGATAAAAGGAGAACAGAGGAATAGAGGTTGGCCCCCAGAGGTGAATTCTCTTAACAGAGAGGATGTCCACATCATCAAAATGATTGGCTAAGAATATGTCATGTGCCTAAGATGTATTCTTTTAGTATAATAGATAGATTTAAACATGTTTTTAATTTGGTAAGGATTTTAAGAGTAAATTGCGATTTGGTACCTGTGGTTTAGTGTTTATTGCTATATTTTACAAAATCCAAATGTTTTGCTATTTACATATCAATGTTTCTATCTTATTGTGTTTTTGGTCACCACACTAACTCCTTCCAACTTATGATAGTTAATTCCTTATCACATGAGAGGCATGTGCTTGGTTTACCAATATGGTGAACCAAAACTACAATAAAATAGTAATTAGTTTTATATACCTTTATCTTCCAATTTTTTTTATCTATTTTAATTACTATACTTACTGCTATATATTTGAATATAAAAACATTAGATTTGTTCAAACAATTAAAAGAATAAATTGATACACATACAAATGATGTCGAAAACAAATTTAGAAAAAAATAAAAATTCCAGGTCGTCAAAGCACTAACTGTAGTTATAACTTTTTTTAATTAATAAATCAATAAAAACAAAAAAAAAAACTGGAAAGAAAAATGTATAATAATAATAATAATAATAATAATAATAATAATAAACTAATATAAAAGTTTTCTTGGTTATGTTAACATATTTTATCATCAAATGAAAAGAAATATAACTTATAGGATACTTTTCTTTTAAAAAAACATGTATTGATAAATATGAACAATAACATAAATTTAGAAAATATTAAATATGTATTTCTAAAGTTTATTTAGACAAAAAATGTTATCAAAAACTGAAAAAGATATCTTATATTATATTGTATGCTGATTAGTTTAAAGGGAAAAAAAGATAGCTATTTATACGAGTGCATTTAAGAGAAAAAAAATATATTATAGTATAGTATGTTGATGTTGATTAATTAAAAAAAGCATGTACTAAGATAAAATATAGCTATTTATACGAATGCATTAGACTTTTTATAGGTAAAAATGGGCATTAAAATCGTCCTTTTAGAAAAAATGTTTAATGTTTAATTAAGAAATAAATATTTGAAATATTAGAGAGAGAAGGAAATTTTGTGTAGAAACATATACATTGTGCATAGTATCATTTTGTATTCATTAATAAAACCATAATTTTACTACCACTAATTTATAAAAATGAAATCATTTAGTTTAAACCATTAATCACTTTTCATATATAGCATGTAACCTTCTTAAACTTGTATTGGATCTTCACAAACTTGTATCTTGATGATGGCGAAATTTTAAGAAGGTTGATTACAACAAATGTTTGCTGTTTTTTTTTTATTTGAATAATTAATTATCAAAAACACTCAACACATGCCTCTTATGTGACCAATAATTAACTATAAGTTAGATGGAGTTAGTATGTTGGACTAAGACTGTGATAAAATAGAATTTGTGATATGTAAATTGCAAGACATTTAGTTTTTATAAAATATAGCAATAACCACTAAACTACAGGGACCAAAACTGCAATTTAACAACACCATATAACGTATTTTTTTGAACGGCCAACTAAATTACCGGATAAGCATCCTGGGATGCCCTCAATCGAGCAAATGCATCCCCTCCTCCATAACGGTCAGAGTTGGATGCATACCCGAGCCACCAAGCCACCAGTTCCGGGGAAAACATGCCGCCCAAAGGCCCACTGCGTTAAAACCCGGTTCGGCTCGGTTTCGAACTGGCGACCTCCAGATAGGCCTAGTTCTAAACTTCATTGCCACTACCAATGTCCTTCAAAGTAATGTTAGTGGGAGTTGAACTTGAGACCTCAAGTAAAGAAACCAAGTGACTAACCACTAAACCATCTTGTCAGGACCCATATAACGTATAACCTTTTTTTATCTTCGATATTGCAAAAAGTAAAATAAACTTTTTAAAATTTAATGCAGGTTCAGCATATCCATACATATTCCACACGTGAGTTGGAAACAATACATGATAAAACAAATGTATCAATTTAGGTGTTAATATAAAATCTTCTACATTTTCTTGGTTGAATTATAAAAAAAATGTACAACATGTAAGAACAAACATTATTATTATGTATATTATTATAATCATTAGTCATAATATTTATAAAAAAAACTGTACAAAATGTTAAAAACTATCATTAAAAAGGTGGTATAAAAGTTAAGAGTGTATTAAACTAGATGATGCCCCGCCTGCGTTGCGGAGCAATAGGCCGAATATTTCTCAACCAATTAAAAAACATTACTATAGTTTTGGTAGAAAAAAAAAGACTAAAACGATGGCAAGACCGCAATTTTAAGGTCGGGGCAAAACTGTAATTTGCCAGGACTAATGAGCGAGTGTTTGACAGCTCCTTGACAAAAAAATTAAATCGAGTAAACCAATTAAAATTATAACAGAACACTTATTGTGAAAAACTAAAACGATGGTAATATTGTAATTTTGAACTGATGACAAAATTGTATTTTTTGACTGGGATAAAATCATACTTGTCAAAAGCGAAAACGATGGCAATATTGTACATTTGAACCAGGGACACAATCGTAATTTTGCACTGGAGCAACTTCATAATTTTGAACTTGGGTTAAAATTGTAATATACCCTTACCAATGGAAGAGTGCTACGCAGTAGCTTGTAATTCGAATTAAGAGCAAAATCGTAATTTAAGCTGGGGACAAAACCCGTAAATTTATTTTGAGCATGAGGCGAAATCAAAAATCTGAACTGAGGGCAAAATTGTATTTCTGAGCTAGGGCAAAAGCATAATTTTATTTTGAGCTGAGGGCAAAAACGTAATCGTGAACTTAAGGCGAAATCATAATTTTTAAAACGGGGGTAAAATCATATTTTTGAACAAAGGGCAAAATCGTAACTTTAAGCTGAGGGCAAAATCGTAATTTTATGTTGAACTGGGGGCAAAATTATAATTGTGAACCGAGGGCAAAATCTTAATTTTAGCTGGGGGCAAAAGTATAATTAGATTTTAAACTGGGGACGAGAAGCGTAATTCTGAACTTAGGGCAAAATTGTAAATTTAAACCCGGGACAAAATCGTCATTTGGAATCGATGGCGAAATCGTAATTTTTAGTTAAGGGCAAAAGCATAATTTTATTTTCAATTCGAAGCAAAAGCGTAATTTAAACTGATGGCGAAATCGTAATTTTAAACTAGATATAAAATAGTAAATTGATTAGTCCTATAAGGAAGTGCTAGACAAACTGTCTGACACTATTGCCCTCACTTGTGATTTGTATGTAGGGAATAGATACGTAATTTGCAAAAGTAAAAGACAAACAACGGTAAAAAGCACTTTTAGAGTTTAAGAATTATTTTTTAATGGCAAATTGTACTCATACTATATTTTACATTAAATGGTATTCTTACTCTATTTTTATAATTATTCTTACAAATGATTATACTATTATCCGTGATGACGCACAAGGATATTGAAAAATGGTTTGGTTGCACCATACAAATTAGGTTTAAATGAATATTTGATAAATCGTGTCAAAACGTAGCTTGTTCTCCGCTTACTTGCCTCTATGTTGTGACTGAAAAATGTTTTAAGGAATATAACTAAAGAATTTACATAAAAAAATAAATACATAAAAATAAATGAAGTTCTTTGTGATATCTAAGTTAAGGTCAGGATATACCAGAAGATGGTTTTTGCTAGAAATGTTAGGAAGCAATCATATCCATTAGATCTAAAATAAATGGCTAAGATTAAGTGAGTGAAATTCAAAAAAAAAAAAGAGGCGCGTGAATTTGATTAAGGGTATTCTATTCCATCCAAAAAATAGTTTCTCGCTCCTCCAATCCACCCTCCCCCATTTTTAAAATGTTAATAATTTTTCATACGATATTGTTTTTTTATAAAAATTGCACCATAAAAACGAGCGTTTTTTTATCTTTAAAACGACTATACTATTGCTATACTTTTGAAAAAAAATCGAAAACCCAGATACGTAAAACGTAATGAACATAAAGCAAAAAAAATGATTTTTTCCTAAAACGCAATGGACTAAAAACATAAAAGAAAGTGGTTTTTCTAAAACGCAATTGATAAAAAACACAAAATAAAATGTTCTTTCTAAAACGCAATGGATAAAAAACACAAAATGAAAGTGTTCTTCTAAAATGCAATAGATAAAAAAAACACAAAAGAAAGTGTTTTTTTTTTCTAAAACGCAATGGATTAAAAACACAAAACAGAACGCAATGAACGAAAGGCACAAAAGAAAGTGTTAATTCTGAAACGCAATGGAATAAAAACTCAAAAAAAATGTTCTTTCTAGAATGTAATGAACTAAAAGCACAAAAGTAAAGTATCTTTTTAAAACGAAATAGATTAAAAACAAATAAAAATGAGTTTTTTCATTGTGTTATAAAATGCAATAAACTAAAAACACGCAAAAAATATGTTTTTTGTCGTGTTATAAAACGCAATAGAAAAAAAAACACAATAAATTGTGTTTTTTCAATATATTAGAAAATTGCGTTTTACAAATACATATTGAAAATGTTGACATATTCAATAATTAGTAATTGTGTTTTACAAATACTTAAAAAAATCAACCCAGTTATGCAAAACTTGAAATTGCGTTTTCACCTCACATTTATCCTCATCATCATCTGATGTAATTATCATTCCATGTAGTCACCATCAATATAATTTTTGCAAAAAGGAACTTACATAATGAACACACAGTAAATTAGATAATATTATAAAAGAAATTGTAAACTTACTTCAAAGGGATATCGATTATTACACCAAGGTCACATAGCCAACAAATTCTTTGTATTTCAGGTCTGTTTTCAAGGCCTTTTTTTCAGTTACGGAGGTAATGCAACAAGAGGTGGTTACGCCGCTCTAGTGGCGGAGGGAGTGGTGCTGGGGTGGTGGTGGTGCAGGGGTGGGATGAATCAGAAAAGAGAAAGACTTGCTGGGTTTTTTTATCTAGGGTTTCATGTTACTAATTTGTGGTTGACTAAAATGTCTCTTCCTATGTTTTTTAATATTTTTTATGTGTCACTCTAGTATTGCTTCTTACACTTCTCACCTAAAACAAACTTTTTATTTGATCTTTTATCAAATAATTAGGCTTATGCATTTAAAGGTATTTTTGATGATTCCTTACCTAAAATTACAATGGATTTTCACAACGTACGGACACTATGGTCTAAATATATTTGAAATAAACATAATTTTTATTTTAAGAAAATGGTCTAAATATATTTAAAATAAACATAATTTTTATTTTAAGAAAATAAATTAGATTGTTAACGATTTTAACAACACAGTATTCAGTAACGTATAACCTTTTTATCTTCGATATTGCAAAAAATAAAATAAATATTTTATAAATTAGTGCAAGTCCATGTCATACAAATTCCACACCGCGAAACACATGAGTTGAGTTGGGAAATTGGAAATAATGATGATAAAAGAAAGAGTTAATTGTCAAAATCGTCTTTGAGATTTGGACATGTTTGTTATTTTCGTCTAAAATGACTTTTTGTACCAAATCGTTCCCCACGTTTGTAACTTTTTGCCATTTTCATTCAAATGTCTAACTTGATTTACTTTTTTGTTAACTAAGGGTAATTTATACATAATTTAAACCTCTTCCACTATTCTCTCTCTCCAAAACTCTGTAAACCTCAACCCATAGAACTCTCTCTCTCTCTGACCTAGATGGTGCCAAACTACTACCACCATCATACTACACCAATTCCGGTAACCGCCATCGCCATCAACACCGACTTTGTAAACCTAAATTTGGAGTACTTGAAACCCTAGACCACAAACCTCCAGAGTGATATCCTCTTCCCATCCGTTGAACAAATTTGATGTGTGGCGGCGGACCAGACGATCATAAAACGAGGAGGTGGTGTTGGTGAACCAGACAAAGGATTGGAGCATTTTGGAGAGGCGGTCGACGAGTTTACTGACTTTGGTTCACTTGTGCTTGTAGGATTTAGAGTCTTCGACATCGTGACGGATTTGGTCAGAGAGAAGGATCGAGAAGGAGATGATGTGGTCGATGAAATTTCTGCAAACATCCAATTGAGTTCTTATGTTTGTGACCTGTCACACCCCTAATTTCCACGTGTAACCCGGTGGGCCCGGTTGGAGAATATCGTGACGTAAGTTGATATCATCATTACCAAACAATACAATATAACACAGCGGAAGTCTGGATAATTACTATTACAAACGTTCGAATGGTCAAGTTCAAAATAATAAATATAACGCTTGTAACTTGATCCACAGGCGGATCGAAATGTAATTACAGAAGGAAATTTAACAGACTAAGGGCTTCTAAGCAAAGGGTTGCAATTCCTCTTAAGCTTCGCCGAGCACTTCCAGCCTAATTACGTATACTTGTCACATGCGCTTAGTCTTAGAAAATACTTCAGTTTTCACTGGTAAATACATTTAACCGACTCATTTTGAAAATATTTTGAAAACATTTAGTGTAGCAATGGTACTTAGTTTTAATAAATAACTTGGGATAAATAATTTTCATGTTATCAGTTTTACATGCTAATAATACATTTAGAGCCCGAAAACTATGCCGGGATCATGATTAATCGACACACCACTTTAACACCTTTAATAGGTGCATCCCTAATGGGTCATAATTTTAATTTAGCATCTGACGGGTGTATGCCTACACCCCGTGCTTAGGTCGTGGCTATTTGCAATTAAATGAACCATGGATATCCAGGACACGGTCGTTTTAACCCCCAAATGTTTAATATTAAGCAATACGAATTAAAATGGATTATTTGAATTCCCGACTCATTGGTCTTTGATCCCATGTCCAACCATGCGGTATTAGTATCCGTATCCCAAGCCCGTATAAGGGAAAATAAGTTAAAGTATTTACCTGGCTTGCAAAGTTCTTAGTAATAAGAAAATAAGCAAAGCACAGCCGTAATCAGAATAAACTAGCTTGGCGACAATCTACCGGAAATCTCTAGTCTGGAATGGATGGTTTTATTAACCGATTAGATAGCTAGCGGGTCTTTATTTAGTCAATGACTTAGACCGGCTAACTTTAAAGTAAAGATAACGATACGAAACGCTAGATTATGCGATGACCGGAAGAGAATGCATTTTGGACCCGACAAGTACTAGGACTTGTATAATATGCGTTACCATCCTACATTCTGGAATTTGAGAATATTTTGATATGGTTAAACCCGTTTCGGTTAAATTGCGTAAACTAGTCACGTAGGCTTAACCGAACGCATATAAGTGAAACTAGGTAACCGGGTGAGTCTTATACAAAGTCCATATGCCATTAAGTTTAAAATATGTTATTATAACAGTAGGTTACTGATATGTTAGCCCGTTAGGGTTTTAAAAGTAACTTATGCCTTAAAAGGGCAATTTCGTCATTTTAAAACATAAATAAACGAGTTTATATGTAAACTGATGTTAAGTTCATAAACATTCTATAAAAACACTTATTTTATGATGTTATATCAGTAGGATATCAATTATATGTGTGGTTTATAGTTTAAGATCAAACTATGTCCCGAAAGGCCATTTTGGTCATTTCACATATAATTCGATAACTTATTTGGGAATCTGAGTTTGGGACATGTACCTACTGTTAATAAGTTGAAAATACGTTTTGAATTCAGTAGGCAACAAGTCTCAATGCTCCAATATGGCTTTGAACCATATTATGCGTCGAAACGGCGATTAAGTCGCTAAATGACGATTTAAACGATATTTAAATGAAACTGTTGTTGTGACCAGGTTTGAATGACCAAAATATGTTAATATATATATATATATACTACATCAGTAGGCATAAGGTTTTGGTTCATAAAAATGTTTAACACTCATTTTAAGTGCCGAAAGGGCGATATCGTCATTTACGGACATAATGTGTAAACTAGAGATTAAACTTAGTTTGCAACCTGAATAAATATCTCAAATAACCTTAATAATGATATTCATCAGTAGGTAATGATTTTTGATGTAAAGTTTATTATTTAAACTATTTTATACGTGAAAATGGCGTTTTAGGCATATTTATTGGATACTTGCATAATGACTCGGATTACTACATGACCATGTCCTATAACTCCAGAGGGTTATAGTATAATATAACATGATCATAATGCAACTTAGGGACAGTAGCTAATGTTGCTAAATCGGGTCAGAACTGAAAGTCAACGCAGAAGTCAAACTTTGCGACTTTCGGTTGCGAACCGACGTTAGACCTGGAATTGACGAGCCGAACATGTTCCTACATGTTCTTATGATTATTACCAAGTTATTAGAGTGTCAAAACAGGTTTTATAACATCTACATTGCTAATTATGATTTTATTTCAAAACTGACCCGTTTAACTTTTTATTAACAAAACTTTGACCCGTCAATTGACCAAGCAAACGTGGTAATCAGGAGGTGCCCTCTTGAGGAGTTAACACCTACCTTATTACGATCACGTAGCCATGTTTGATACGAACATTGGCTGGACCATTATGGTCTTAGCCCAAAGTCAAAGCGTTTTTACGTCAACGCTTTGACATTGGCTTAAAGCCTATTAAAAAGGAAAGAACTGAGTTGGAACACTTACTAGTGAACCAAAGAAAGACTTAGAACTCAGGGGAATGCTCCAAGATAAGCAGGAGCTTTCCAAGTGAATGAGAGGAATGAGCAAGTTTGGAGCTTCACTCAAGGGTGCTATTTATAGCAATGGAGGAAGCATGGGATCACTCCAGGTGTGAAGAGTTGATCTAGGATGAGTACAAGTGGCTAGGGTCATGGCACAAGCAGGAGGAGGGTGGCAATGGCGAGCAAGGTGGCAGGCACAACAGGCTGCCATGTTTCTGTCGCTAGCACCCCCTTACGGACCGTAAGGGTTATGCCTTGCGGTCCGTAAGGACCTCTGGCGCCCACAGATTTGAATTGGTTACGGACCATACCCATAAAGGCTTGCGGTCCGTAACCGCCTTACTGAGACCAAGGTTTATTTAACCTTACGGTCCGTAACCGGAAGTGGTTACGGTCCGTAAGGACCTCCAGACTATTGAAGTTTGGCATTT
Organism: Scalesia atractyloides; assembly: GCA_947069175.1. Classification (NCBI taxonomy): domain Eukaryota; kingdom Viridiplantae; phylum Streptophyta; class Magnoliopsida; order Asterales; family Asteraceae; genus Scalesia; species Scalesia atractyloides. The sequence goes on from CAMTDV010000021.1 coordinate 32,447,503, forward strand.
CACCACTTTGGTCCCCCAACTTTCCTATATGCTCGTTCAGAGGTTATTAGAATAACATGACGGCGTCGTTGGTCCCCTCTCGGCTACATGGTAACCAAGAATTTTTGGGACACGTGTCGGAATTTTATTGGACGAAATTTTCGAGGTGTCACATCTTCACCCCCTTAAAAAAAATCTCGACCTCGAGATTTATACGAATAGATAAGGGTACTTTTGTCGCATATTGGATACGACTTCCCAAGTATATTCGGGACCTCGACGGGCATCTCATTTGACCTTCACAATAGGTACGTGCTTCCTATGACGCTTTTTAACCTGCCGATCTTTGATCGCAATTGGTTTCTCTAGGAAACGCAAGTTTTCATCAATTTGAATATCTACATGAGGCATTGCTAACGACTCGTCACGAGGCATTTTTTCAAATTGCTGATGTGGAAAACATCATGGATTCTACTGAGCTTTTCCGGTAGCTTAAGCCTATAAGCTACGGGTCCGACACATTCGATTATTTCGAATGGTCCGATGTATCTCGGGCTTAACTTGCCCTTTTTCCCAAAGCACCTTACACCCTTCCAAGGTGATACTTTTAACATAACCTTGTCCCCAACTTGGAACTGTAAAGGTTTACGCCTTTTGTCTATCACGAGCTGCCTTAAGTCGATCACGGATTTGTACAATCTTTTCCGTGGTTTAGAGGACGATTTCATGTCCAGATAGTTGGGCTTCTCCAACTTCTGCCCAACATACAGGCGTCCTACATTTTCTTCCATATAAGGCTTCAAAAGGAGCGACCTTAATACTTGTGTGATAACTGTTGTTATAAGAGAACTCGATTAGGGGTAAGTGATCATCCCAACTTCCGCCTAAATCGATCACACAAGCTCGAAGCATATCCTCCAAGGTTTGAATGGTACGCTCACTTTTTCCGTCCGTCTGAGGATGGTAAGCCGTACTAAAGTTTAATCTCGTGCCTAGAGATTGTTGGAAGCTTTTCCAAAAGTGAGATGTGTATCTTGTATCTCTATCAGATACAATGGATACTGGCACACCGTGCAAGGACACAATCTCATCAACATAAAGCTTAGCCAGCTTGTCAGAGTTGCATGTTTCCTTAATTGGCAAGAAGTGAGCGGATTTGGTTAATCTATCTACGATAACCCAAATCGTGTCATTGCCACGCTTGGTCTTGGGCAACTTAGTGATGAAGTCCATTGTTATCATTTCCCATTTCCACACTGGGATCTCAAGTTTTTGTAGAAGTCCTGACGGTTTCTGGTGTTTGGCCTTAATTTGAGAACACGTCAAGCACTTTGCTACATGATTAGCTATATCTTTCTTCATACCCATCCACTAATAATTGGGTTTAAGATCTTGGTACATCTTGTTACTTCCTGGGTGAACCGAATATTTAGAATAATGCGTTTCTTGAAGGATTACATCTTTAAGTCCTCCAAAGATCGGAACCCAGATTCTATTATTAAGCCTAAACATTCTGTCCTTTCCAGATGCTAACTGATCAATGGTTGCACCTAATCCTTCTCTTGCGATATTTTCCTCTGACATGGCTTCCTTTTGTATAAATAATAGCTTTTCATTCAAGCTGTTCTTTAGTTCAATGCTCTTGGCATTGATCCTTAAAGGTTTTATTCTTTCCTTGCGACTAAGCGCATCAGCGACTACATTCGCCTTTCCTGGATGATATCGAATCTCGCAATCATAGTCGTTGAGTGTTTCCATCCAACGACGTTGCCTCATGTTCAAATACTTTTGATTGAACAAGTGTTGCAGACTTTTATGGTCAGTGTAGATGATACACTTTGTTCCATATAAATAGTGCCTCCAAAGTTTAAGTGCGAATACTACCGGACCAAATTCTAAATCATGGGTGGTGTAGTTTCTCTCGTGCACTTTTAGTTGTCGTGATGCATAAGCAATCACTTTGCCTTTCTGCATAAGCACATATCCCATGCCTGTGTGTGATGCATCACAATAAACTATGAACTCCTCCACACCTTCTGGCAGGGTTAACACAGGGGCATTGCTCAACTTATGCTTTAGCGTCTCTAAGGATTCTTGTTGTTTCGGACCCCAGTTGAATTTAGCATCCTTACGAGTTAGGATGGTCAAAGGAGTGGCTATTCGTGAGAAGTTCTCAATGAACCTTCGGTAATAACCAGCCAGTCCTAAGAAACTACGTATCTCGGAAGGCGTCTATGGGGCTTCCCAATTCATTATTGCTTCTATCTTTGATGGATCTACTTTGATACCATGTTCAGTTACTATGTGACCAAGGAACTGAACCTCACGTAGCCAGAATTCGCATTTAGAAAATTTTGTGTATAGCTTCTCTTGACTCACAATTTCAAGAATGCACCTCAGATGTTTCTCGTGATCAGATTGATTACGAGAGTAGATAAGTATGTCGTCTATGAAGACAATGACAAACTTATCTAAGTACTGTTTGCAGACTCTATTAATGAGATCCATGAATGCTGCTGGTGCATTAGTGAGCCCAAAAGGCATCACTAGGAATTCGTAATGTCCATATCTTGTTTTGAAACCAGTTTTCAGAACATCTTCATCTCTAACTTTTAGTTGATGATATCCTGATCTCAAATCAATTTTCAAGAAGAAACTCGCACCTTGCAACTGATCGAACAAATCATCGATCCTGGGTAAAGGATAACGATTCTTGATTGTTATCTTATTGAGTTCACGGTAATCAATGCACATCCGCATTGATCCGTCCTTCTTTTTAAGGAAAAGGATAGGAGCTCCCCAAGGCGAAGAGCTAGGTTGGATAAAACCTTTCTCTAAAAGTTCGTCCAGTTGGGTTCTCAATTCTTTCATCTCGGTTGGCGCTAAACGGTATGGAGCATTAGCTATGGGAGCTGCTCCAGGTATGATATCAATTCGAAACTTTGCCTGCCTATCAGGAGGTAGGCCAGATAATTCTTCTGGGAACACGTCTGGGTATTCAGAGATGATAGGTATATCTTCAATCTTCGATTTACGTCCATCAACGGTGACTTGTGCCATATAGATGACACATCCTTTCGTCATTCATCTAGATGCTTTAAGCAAAACTACTTTAACCGGCAATCCAAAGTATTTGTCTCCATGAATGGTGAGGATTTTACCAGACGGGGATTTGAGTTCAATGAGTTTCTTATCACAGGCAATGCATGCTTGGTTATGCGATAACCAATCCATGCCTAAGACTACATCGAATCCCGCTAGTTTCATGGGTAAAAGAGAGACAGGGATAGAATGATTCTTGATGGTTATGAAGCATCCGTCAAGAATGGAAGAAGCGGTTTCTATAGTTCCATTAGCAAGCTCTACTTCATAGGTTATGTCTAGAGTTCTTACGGGCAAGTTTAATAGTTCATAAATTTATGATCTACAAACGTTTTATCGACGCGCCAATCGAAAAAAACTCTAGCAAAAGCGTCGTTGATAAGGAACGTACCCATTATGACATTGTTATCCTTCACAGCTTCCTTAGCATTCATTTGAAAAGCTCTGGCAGTGGCTTTCTTTGCCTCTGAGGTTTAAGGTTTACCCTCGGTATTTGCCTTTGGGCAACTTGTTTTGATGTGGCTCTTCTCACCACATCCAAAGCAAGTAGCATCTTTTATGTTTCGGCACTCATGTGACCGATGCCCAGTCTACTTGCAGATATTGCATTGTTTCGGTTCTGGTCTAAGCGACACTGTCCGTAGTGTTGCTTTCGACACGTCTTGCACGTGGGTTTGTTGCTCGACTTTTGATTATCCTTACTAAACCCATGTTTTCCTTTCTTGTTAAATTTCTAGGAGTTTCCGTCCTCCCGTTTTCGCTTCCCATCATTGTCAGTCTTAACTGACATTTGCCTCACATAATCTTGTGTGAGGGAGAGGGATAGTTCTACAACAGATTTGTAGGTGCCAGGCTGCACCGCCTTAACCATACTCCTAATTTCAGGAGCTAGCCCATTGATGAAACATGCGATACGTTTGTGCTCCGGGGTGACTAAATAAGGCACTAGCCTTGAGAGAGAGTTGTAGTCGGTAACAAATTTTCGACAATCCATGTTCTTCATAGTCAGATTTAAGAAATCTGACTCAATTTTCTCTACCTCATGGGGCGGACAGTAGGTATCTTTCACCAAGTCCACAAACTTGGACCAACTTAAGTTGTAGAGATGAACTTTGCCTGTAGATTGAACCAAGGCTTTCCACCAGATAAGGGCATCGCCCTTGAATGACTGAGACACATACTTAACCACATTTTTATCAGCGCAGCCGCTGATATCCACCACCGTCTCCATCTCGTCCGACCATCTCAAGCACTCAACAGCTCCTTTTTCCCCATTAAAATCACGGGGTCTACAAGACACGAAGTACTTGTAGGAACAACCATCGCCATCGACATTCGGTTTCTTAGGATGTTCATCACTCTTTGCTATACTCCTCACATTCGAGGAGTATGCCTCACTCTTTTTCGTCCTTGAGTGGCTAGGCTGAGTTTTAGGTTTAGAGACGGGCTTAGAGCGAGAAGCGCTCGACTCTGATCGTGATCAGATTTGTCCTTTAAGGCTTTGCCAATCTCTGTGGCAATAAGTTCTCTCAAGTCATTCTTACTTATGATGATATTCTCATTGGCGTCGTCATCGATGCGTTTGCTATTTACTTCGTTTGATTCCGCCATTGTTGCAAATTTTACTTCTAAATTCTGAGATGAATTTTGTTTAGATGTTATGGCGTACCCTTATTCACAACATGGTTCTATGACCATACGGAATTTTAAATATTAAATGTGGTATACTTATATATAACCTAGGTCTCAAAGGACCATCATAGGCATTTATAGATTGGACATAGTCCAGAATATATCAGTTAGGGCGTCATGCGTCACTACTATATTATTGCTCATTGGCTTTACACTACTATTGGTGTTTGAACATTTTAGCCAGGATCTAACTTAATCACTTAGGCGATAGGGTTTGACACAGAGAAATGATAAATTCGGAAGTTGAACATTCTTCACCTTTGCTAGACAGAAGGCTACTTCCGAAATTTTCATTTGCCAATCTATTATAGCCATTGGCTGATGGATTTTTGGGTTAATATAGCGGATCAATAACTCTTGAATAAAATCATGATGATTGATTGGATGAAGTAAATAATAATAAGGAAATTTTACTAAAAGGAACATTACAAAATTGCCTAATATAGGACTTAAAATAACAAAAATAGTTCACGCAGGAACTTAACAGAAATAACAATGTCCACGCAGGGACTTTTGGAATTTAAATTACATATATGAAAGTACAAAGTTAGTCATCCTTCCTTCCTTTTACTGCTTTGTAAAGCTTCTTGATAAATTTCATTGTTTTCTTCTCTGATTTCTTGACCTGTTGTCGCATTTCCCTTACTTGATCCTAGGCCTCATTAATGGCCTCGAGTGGTACTGGTGGTTGGGGTTGCGGCTGAGGTGGAGGTGGTTGCGGCTGAGGCGCAACTGGATACGGATATCCATAAGGTGGATACCCGGTAGAGGTATAAGGAGGTAGGTAGGAAGGGTAAGAGGAATGATAAAGATGATTATGAATAATTGCATCATAATATGGATCTTGCTCTAAACCATGGTGAATGTAATTATACAAGCCAGGAGGGTCAACAGTGTGAAACCCTGATGGTCCTGTATATGCAGGTATTGGATTGGCAAAATCCAGCGGTGGTAGAGGTGGTTGAGGCAAAGGCTCAACAGCTGGTTGTGGCGGGGGTTCCGCCACTGGCGAGGTGTTTGAGGGTCCACCCATTTGTGGGTCCTCAGGGATGATGGGGTAAGAGGGTGGCAAAGATGGTAGCGAACCCGACCTTTGACCAGCACGTAGTGTCATACGTGCTCCACGCCTTCGGCATGGTTGTGATGATGATTCAGGTGGTGGCTGAGGTTGATCCACCTGTTGCATTTCAACATCCTCTTGGTGAGGATGGGGTGATGGGTTTTGGTGTTGGGGAGTGCTATGGTATGAGGGCGTGTTGAGGAACACATATTGTGCCCATCTTTGGTCAAATTCATCGGGACATCTAAATGGAGATCCTGCCACGGAGTTCGAGCCACTAGACAGCTCAATAGGATGACTATACGATTCGGTTTGCGGGAATTCCTCTGGGTCGGAATCTTCCTCCATATGTGTGAGTGAGTCAACTGGAGGGGTTTCTGGTGCGGGTTGGTTGACTGGGTTATCGAAATAGGAGTTGAAGTATTCTTGTTAGGAATGGGAGTGTGAATGGTGAGATTGATGGGAATGGTGAGAATGGTAGGAATGCTGATAATGTGAATGAGGTGGGGAGTATTCATGTGATATCGAATGTCGGTAAGGTTCAAAGGGGGATGAAGAATCTCCGGATCCTTCGTAAGGGTTGTTTTCAGGTAAGTTGGCTGCTCCAGCTAAAGAGGGTCTGTATGGAGGCCTGAAGGATGGTCTAGTGAAAGATGGTCCAGTCATTGAGGGTCCACCCCTCATGGGTCCTTTACCCTTTCCTCCACGTCTAAACTTAGGCGGCATTGTTCCTGTTTCAAAAACAAGTTAAACAAAATACAAGCTAGAATAATAAGATGGAAATGATTACACCTAGGTCAAAGTCTAGACTCGAAAGTCGAAGAGATATGTGTTAATATGTATTCTCGAGATTAAACACAAAAGGCTAGTGTTTAATTCACTCGAGAGTTGGCTCTGATACCAACCTTTCACACCCCTAATTTCCACGTGTAACCCGGTGGGCCCGGTTGGGGAATATCGTGACGTAAGTTGATATCATCATTACCAAACAATACAATATAACACAGCGGAAGTCTGGATAATTACTATTACAAACGTTCGAATGTTCAAAGTTCAAAATAATAAATACAACGCTTGTAACTAGATCCACAGGCAGATCGAAATGTAATTACAAAAGGAAATTTAACAGACTAAGGGCTTCTAAGCAAAGGGTTTCAATTCCTCTTAAGCTTCGCCGAGCACTTCCAGCCTAATTACGTATACTTGTCACCTGCGCTTAGTCTTTTGAAAATACGTCAGTTTTCACTGGTAAATACATTTAACCGACTCATTTTGAAAATATTTTGAAAACTTTTGGTGTACGCAATGGTACTTAGTTTTAATAAATAACTTGGGATAAATAATTTTCATGTTATCAGTTTTACATGCTAATACTACATTTAGAGCCCGAAAACTATGTTGGGATGATGATTAATCGACACACCACTTTAACACCTTTAATAGGTGCACCCCTAATGGGTCATAATTTTAATTTAGCATCTGACGGGTGTATGCCTACACCCTGTGCTTAGGTCGTGGCCATTTGCAATTAAATGAGCCGTGGATATCCAGGACACGGTTGTTTTAACCCCCAAATGTTTAATATTAAGCAATACGAATTAAAATGGATTATTTGAATTCCCGACTCATTGGTCTTTGATCCCATATCCAACCATGCGGTATTAGTATACCGTATCCCAAGCCCGTATAAGGGAAAATAAGTTAAAGTATTTACCTGGCTTGCAAAGTCCTTAGTAATAAGAAAATAAGCAAAGCACATCCGTAATCAGAATAAACTAGCTTGGTGACAATCTACCGGAAGTCTCTAGTCTGGAATGGATGGTTTTATTAACCGATTAGATAGCTAGCGGGTCTTTATTTAGTCATTGACTTAGACCGGCTAACTTTAAAATAAAGATAACGATACGAAACGCTAGATTATGCGATGACCGGAAGAGAATGCATTTTGGACCCGACAAGTATTAGGACTTGTATAATATGCGTTACCATCCTACATTCTGGAATTTGAGAATATTTTGATATGGTTAAACCCGTTTCGGTTAAATTGCGTAAACTAGTCACTTAGGCTTAACCGAACGCATATAAGTGAAACTAGGTAACCGGGTGAGTCTTATACAAAGTCCATATTCCATTAAGTTTAAAATATGTTATTATAACAGTAGGTTACTGATATGTTAGCCCGTTAGGGTTTTAAAAGTAACTTATGCCTTAAAAGGGCAATTTCGTCATTTTAAAACATAAATAAACGAGTTTATATGTAAACTGATGTTAAGTTCATAAACATTCTATAAAAACACTTATTTTATGATGTTATATCAGTAGGATATCAATTATATGTGTGGTTTATAGTTTAAGATCAAACTATGTCCCGAAAGGCCATTTTGGTCATTTCACATATAATTCGATAACTTATTTGGGAGTCTGAGTTTGGGACATGTACCTACTGTTAATAAGTTGAAAATATGTTTTGAATTCAGTAGGCAACAAGTCTCAATGCTCTAATATGGCTTTGAACCATATTATGCGTCGAAACGGCGATTAAGTCGCTAAATGACGATTTAAACGATATTTAAATGAAACTGTTGTTGTGACCAGGTTTGAATGACCAAAATATGTTAATATATATATATATACTACATCAGTAGGCATAAGGTTTTGGTTCATAAAAATGTTTAAAACTCATTTTAAGTGCCGAAAGGGCGATATCGTCATTTAAGGACAAAATGTGTAAACTAGAGATTAAACTTAGTTTGCAACCTGAATAAATATCCCAAATAACCTTAATAATGATATTCATCAGTAGGTAATGAGTTTTGATGTCAAGTTTATTATTTAAACTATTTTATACGTGAAAAGGGCGTTTTAGGCATATTTATTGGATACTTGCATAATGACTCGGATTACTACATGACCATGTCCTATAACTCCAGAGAGTTATAGTATAATATAACATGGTCATAATGCAACTTAGGGATAGTAGCTAATATGGCTAAATCGGTCAGAACTGAAAGTCAACGCAGAAGTCAAACTTTGCGACTTTCGGTTGCGAACTGACTTTAGACCTGGAATTGACGAACCGAACATGTTCCTACATGTTCTTATGATTATTAACAAGTTATTAGAGTGTCAAAACAGGTTCTATAACATCTACATTGCTAATTATGATTTTATTTCAAAACTGACTCGTTTGACTTTTTATTAACATAACTTTGACCCGTCAATTGACCAAGCAAACGTGGTAATCAGGAGGTGCCCTCTTGAGGGCTTAACACCTACCTTATTACGATCACGTAGCCATGTTTGATACGAACATTGGCTGGACCATTATGGTCTTAGCCCAAAGCGTTTTTACGTCAACGCTTTGACATTGGCTTAAAGCCTATTAAAAAGGAAAGAACTGATTTGGAACACTTACTAGTGAACCAAAGAAAGACTTAGAACTTAGGTGAATGCTCCAAGATAAGAAGGAGCTTTCCAAGTGTGCAAGAGAGGTGAATGAGAGGAATGAGCAAGTTGGAGCTTCACTCAAGGGTGCTATTTATAGCAATGGAGGAAGCATGGGATCACTCCAGGTGTTAGGAGTTGATCTAGGATGAATACAAGTGGCTAGGGTCGTGGCACAAGCAGGAGGAGGTGGCAATGGCGAGCAAGGTGGCAGGCACAACAGGCTGCCATGTTTCTGTCGCTGGCACCCCCTTACGGACCGTAAGGGTTTTGCCTTGCGGTCCGTAAGGATCTCTGGCGCCCACAGATTTGAATTGGTTACGGACCGTAACCATAAAGGCTTGCGGTCCGTAACCGGAAGTGGTTACGGTCCGTAAGGACCTCCAGACTATTGAAGTTTGGCATTTTCACCACTTTGGTCCCCCGACTTTCCTCGATGCTCGTTCAGAGGTTATTAGAATAACATGACGGCGTCGTTGGTCCCCTCTCGGCTACATGGTAACCAAGAATTTTCGGGACACGTGTCGGAATTTTATTGGACGAAATTTTCGAGGTGTCACATCTTCACCCCCTTAATAAAAATCTCGACCTCGAGATTTATTCGAATAGATAAGGGTACTTTTGTCGCATATTGGATTCGACTTCCCAAGTATATTCGGGACCTCGACGGGCATCCCATTTGACCTTCACAATAGGTACGTGCTTCCTACGAAACTTTTTAACCTGCCGATCTTCGATCGTAATTGGTTTCTCTATGAAATGCAAGTTTTCATCAATTTGAATATATTCATGAGGCATTGCTATCGACTCATCCACGAGGCATTTCTTCAAATTGGTGATGTGGAAAACATCATGGATTCCACTGAGCTTTTCCGGTAGCTTAAGCCTATAAGCTACGGGTCCGACACATTCGATTATTTCGAATGGTCCAATGTATCTCGGGCTTAACTTGCCCTTTTTCCCAAAGCACCTTACACCCTTCCAAGGTGATACTTTTAACAGAACCTTGTCCCCAACTTGGAACTGTAAAGGTTTACGCCTTTTGTCTATCACGAGCTGCCTTAAGTCGATCACGGATTGTACAATCTTTTCCGTGGTTTCGAGGACGATTTCATGTCCAGATAGTTGGGCTTCTCCAACTTCTGTCCAACATACAGGCGTCCTACATTTTCTTCCATATAAGGCTTCAAAAGGAGCGGCCTTAATACTTGTGTGATAACTGTTGTTATAAGAGAACTCGATTAGGGGTAAGTGATCATCCAAACTTCCGCCTAAATCGATCACACAAGCTCGAAGCATATCCTCCAAGGTTTGAATGGTACGCTCACTTTGTCCGTCCGTCTGAGGATGGTAAGCCGTACTAAAGTTTAATCTCATGCCTAGAGATTGTTGGAAGCTTTTCCAAAAGTGAGATGTGTATCTTGTATCTCTATCAGATACAATGGATACCGGCACACCGTGCAAGGACACAATCTCATCAACATAAAGCTTAGCCAGCTTGTCAGAGTCGCATGTTTCCTTAATTGGCAAGAAGTGAGCAGATTTGGTTAATCTATATACGATAACCCAAATCGTGTCATTGCCACGCTTGGTCTTGGGTAACTTAGTGATGAAGTCCATTGTTATCATTTCCCGATTCCACACTGGGATCTCAAGTTGTTGTTGAAGTCCTGACGGTTTCTCGTGTTCGGCCTTAATTTGAGAACATGTCACGCACTTTGCTACATAATTAGCTATATCTTTCTTCATACCCATCCACCAATAATTGGGTTTAAGATCTTGGTACATCTTGTCGCTTCCTGGGTGAACCGAATATTTAGAATTATGCGCTTCTTGGAGGATTACATCTTTAAGTCCTCCAAAGATCGGAACCCAGATTCTATTATTAAGCCTAAACATTCCGTCCTTTCCAGATGCTAACTGATCAAATGGTTGCACCTAATCCTTCTCTTGCGATATTTTCCTCTGACATGGCTTCCTTTTGTATAAATAATAGCTTTTCATTCAAGCTGTTCTTCAGTTCAATGCTCTTGGCATTGATCCTTAAAGGTTTGATTCTTTCCTTGCGACTAAGCGCATCAGCGACTACATTCGCCTTTCCTGGATGATATCAAATCTCGCAATCATAGTCGTTGAGTGTTTCCATCCAACGACGTTGCCTCATGTTCAAATCCTTTTGATTGAACAAGTGTTGCAGACTTTTATGGTCAGTGTAGATGATACACTTTGTTCCATATAAATAGTGCCTCCAAAGTTTAAGTGCGAATACTACCGCACCCAATTCTAAATCATGGGTGGTGTAGTTTCTCTCGTGCACTTTTAGTTGTCGTGATGCATAAGCAATCACTTTGCCTTTCTGTATAAGCACACATCCCATGCCTGTGTGCGATGCATCACAATAAACTACGAACTCCTCCATACCTTCTGGCAGGGTTTACACCTTCGTCACTAGGAATTCGTAATGCCCATATCTTGTTCTAAAAGCAGTTTTCGGAACATCTTCGTCTCTAACTTTTAGTTGATGATATCCTGATCTCAAATCAATTTTCAAGAAGAAACTCGCACCTTGCAACTGATCGAACAAATCATCGATCGTGGGTAAAGGATAACGATTCTTGATTGTTATCCTATTGAGTTCACGGTAATCAATGCACACCCGCATTGATCCGTCCTTCTTTTTAACGAAAAGGATAGGAGCTCCCCAAGGCGAAGAGCTAGGTTGGATAAAAACCTTTCTCTAAAAGTTCGTCCAGTTGGATTCTCAATTCTTTCATCTCGGTTGGCGCTAAACGGTATGGAGCTTTAGCTATGGGAGCTGCTCCAGGTATGATATTAATTCGAAACTCTACCTGCCTATCAGGAGGTAGGCCAGGTAATTCTTCTGGGAGCACGTCTGGGTATTCAGAGATGATAGGTATATCTTCAAGCTTCGATTTAGGTCCATCAATGGTGACTTGTGCCATATAGATGACACATCATTTCGTCATACATCTAGATGCTTTAAGCAAAAACTACTTTATCCGGCAATCCAAAGTATTTGTCTCCATGAATGGTGAGGATTTTACCAGACGGGGATTTGAGTTCAATAAGTTTCTTATCACAGGCATTGCATGCTTGGTTATGCGATAACCAATCCATGCCTAAGACTACATCGAATCCCGCTAGTTTCATGGGTAAAAGAGAGACAGGGATAGAATGATTCTTGATGGTTATGAAGCATCCGTCAAGAATGGAAGAAGCGGTTTCTATAGTTCCATCAGCGAGCTCTACTTCATAGGTTATGTCTAGAGTTCTTACGGACAAGTTTAATAGTTCACTAAATTTATGATCTACAAACGATTTATCGGCTCCCGAATTGAAAAGAACTCTAGCAAAAGCGTCGTTGATATGGAACATACCTGTTATGACATTTTTATCCTTCACAGCTTCCTTAGCATTCATTTGAAAAGCTCTGGCAATGGCTTTCTTTGCCTCTGAGGTTTTGGGTTTACCCTCGGTATTTGCCTTTGGGCAACTTGTTTTGATGTGGCCCTTCTCACCACATCCAAAGCAAATAGCAGCTTTTATGTTTCGGCACTCATGTGACCGATGCCCAGTCTACTTGCAGATATTGCATTGTTTCGGTTTCTGATCTAAGCGACACTGTCCTAGTGTTGCTTTCCACACGTCTTGCACGTGGGTTTGTTGCTCGACTTTTGATTATCCTTACTAAACCCATGTTTTCCTTTCTTGTTAAATTTCTGGGAGTTTCTGTCCTCCCGTTTTTGCTTCCATCATTGTCAGTCTTAACTGACATTTACCTCACAAAATCTTGTGTGAGGGAGAGGGATAGTTCTACAGCAGATTTGTAGGTGCCAGGCTGCACTGCCTTAACCATACTCCTGATTTCAGGAGCTAGCCCATTGATGAAACGTGCGATACGTTTGGGCTCCGGGGTGACTAAATAAGGCACTAGCCTTGAGAGAGAGTTGTAGTCGGTAACAAATTTCCGACAATCCATGTTCTTCATAGTCAGATTTAAGAAATCTGACTCATTTTTCTCTACCTCATGGGTTAAAAAAAGTTACAAACGTGGGGGACGATTTGGTTAAAAAAAGTCATTTTGGATGAAAATGGCAAACATGCCCAAATCTCAGGGACGGTTTTGGCAATTAACTCTAAAAGAAATGTGTCAGTTTAGATGTTAATATAAAATCTTCTACATTTACTTGGTTGAATTATAAAAAATATAATATGAAAGAACATTAAGTAGAGTGTATCTGATCGCCGGAATGGGTTGTGTACATTGCCTGATAACGTCTAATACAACTGGGATTAGCATAGGCGCAGAAGTTGATTAATTCTCGTCATGTTAACTTAATTTTTATTATTTAGTAAGCACAAGTTAACGTCTTTCTTTGTTGTGTACAATCGGATTTGTTTTACCATTATACAACTATAGTACCCGTTTTATGTCCAAAAGGTGGAACTATAGATTTATTTTTACGCAATTCTTTCTCTACTTGAAACTGATTATACTAAACGCATTATGCAAAGCCAGCCCGGAAGGGTGCAGGGTGGGCGACGGCACAAAACCCAAATCCTCCAGGGGCCCAAATCTTTTTAATCTTGTATAGAATTTACGTTGTATAAGCTAGAACATATATACACTGAATCGATCACAAACAAATTCTTGTCAGGGTGGTTATTGTCTTGCTTAAATAACAAGGAGACGTGAGTTCTAATCCGGGTGTCTCCAAATTCTCTAATTTAGCTTCATTTTTGGTTTCTTTTGTTAGGTGCATTTAATGCCTAATTTTGTCAACTACATCTTTCCATTTATTTAATAAATTACTGCCTAAATTTAGCTAAAAATAACTATTAAAATTACTTTCACATAAATTTTAGTGATTAAATAATTGATGAGTTTATAATACATGAAAATTTGCGAATAGAGCCCAAATTCGGAGACGGTGTTGGTATTGGGTAAACAGATTATCCGTCTTGTAGTGTTAAAATTTTAAAAAATGAAATAACTAAAAAGAATTAAAGGTTAGAAAATTCGTTTTCAACATTGACCTCTAATGCTAGGTTATGGTTAAGGCTTAAGATGCTTTTCATTAGTCAAAAAAGTTAAAGACGAAACACTTTTCAAAAATATTTAATAGTTAAATTATTAAAAAAATGATATATACTTTAATAATAGGAAAAAGGTTGAGTGAACAAAAGTTAACAAATATATAATAATCAAAAGTTAGGTAAGTAAGAGTTATTTAAACGTGTTAATTATATCTTAATTATTATGATATATTAGTTATATTAGATATTCGTGAATGATTTCCTAATAGGTGGCGTAGGTGGATTTATGGGATTCTATCTTTGGCGAGATCTTCGGTATTAATGAATGGTTCTCCTAAGTTCGAGTTTTAGTGCTTCAAAGGTATGAGACAACGTAACCCGATCTCTCTGTTTCTTTTTATTATTGTTATTGAGGCATTTTCATGTATGATAAAGAGAGCGAGTAATGAAGGTTGTTTAAGGGGACCGCACTTCCGAATAATGGCTTGATTGTCTCTCATTTGTTTTATGCGGATGATTGTGTTATCTTGGGAGAATGGTCGGCGTCGAATCTTAAAGGTGTGGCTAGACTTTTGAGATATTTTTATTTATGCTCAGGTCTTAAAATTAATATGCGGAAATCCAATCTTGTTGGCATTGCTTAAAATTAATATGCGGAAATCTAATCTTGTTGGCATTGGCATGACGGGTGTGGAAGTGGAGGAAATGGCTAAAGTTATTAATTGTAAATCGGTTGCGGTTCCGTTAAGCATTTGGGTGTTCTAGTGGGAGCTAACATGAATAGAGTGGCCAATTGGAAATTTTAGATATATTTGAAGCGCGATTGTCTAGGTGGAAGGAGATGACATTGTTTATTGGTGGAAGAGTCACTTTTATTAAATCGGTCATGGAAAGCTTTCCTAACTATATTTTTTCATTGTATAAAGCTCCAGTACATGTTCTCAAAAGGCTGGAACAATTAACAACCAGTACCGACTTTCCATGAAAATTCTTATGTCAATATACAACGATGGTGACCCAAGAGGTTGGATTCTGCAAGCGAAGTAATATTTAAGTATTATGATGTTCCTGATGAAGATAAGGTTGGCATGGCGGCAATGCACCTGGAAGGGGATGCAATGTAACAACTCCGATTTTCTCGTTGTTATCTTTATCCTTGTATTTTCATTTATTCTGAGATTCGAATTATAAGAAAAGTTTATGTTAATTAATTAAGTTTATGTATGTTGTATCGCATCTAAACGCCTATTAATCGCATGTCAAATCGCATCGCGTATCTCATCGCAATCGCAACGCAATTACTTCTTTGGTTAATTGGAATTATGTGGTAATATTAGTTACGTGTTTATATGATAATTACGTGTTCGTGTGTGTGTTTGGTTATGATTACAATCGCTATCGCATCGCCCTCGCACTCTCGAATCGTGGAATCGCACTATTACATCAAGTATAACGCTTAACGCTTTACTAAAACGCTTAATATAACTAACTAATATTAACCAAATCGCCAAACCAACACTAAACGCGAAATCGGCAAACGAAACTTGGTCACCAGGCCAAGTTCGGCCGAACTTGACTACCACTAGTTCGCCCGAACTTGCCTTAGACACAAGAATCTTTTGTTTTTCCTCAAGTTTGCTCGAACTTGTACATACATGTACAAGTTCGGCCGAACTTAGCTATCCACCCTTAAAATCTGTACAAGTTCGCGCGAGCTTGTACAATTTTTTACAAGTTTGGCCGAACTTGACTCCACCAACTCACCTTTTTGCCTTCACCTATAAATACCCAGCTCATTCCTCTCATTTGAACTTGCTGTAAGTTTGCCCAGAGCTCTTAAAACCCGAAACCTTCGTGTTCTAAGTAAGAATCAACCCGATTTCAACTACAACAACGTTTATCAACGATTTACAAAGGTTTACAACGATTTTGGCACCGGGCGTAGCCTTCGTTTTCATCAAAACTCTTCTATTTTCGAAAATCTTCATCTTTTTACATAACACTTCTGTTTTTTACTAAGATATATGCTTAGATCTGAGCAAAACCTTTTGAACATTGATTTTTACACAAAATATGGACTTTTGATGATGTTTTGTTCATTTTCTAATATGAAACGAAGCATCCATCATTCAAGATCCCAGATCTGGAAGCACAAGGACGTTTATGTTGGTTTACACAAACGGGACTAACCCGAACGAACCCCGAGTTCGTCCGGATTAGCCCACGCTTTTGTAAAACGGCTAAAACCGCTCTAAAAGACCTCTCCGACCTAAGTTTGCTCAGTAGCACAGGGTTGGAGGGATGAACACTCGATTTCCTCAGCAAACGACGTGAAAACGCAAGATTTTGGACCCGACAACATCAAGTTCGCTCGAGATTTCACTGATTTTTGACAACAAAGTAGTCAAGTTCGCTCGAACTTGCCCTCTAGGGGTCAAGTTTGGCCAAACTTGAGTGGAGATGCACAGAATTCTCTTCAGGAACCCCCAAGTTCGCTCGAACTTGTCAAGTTTCTCAGGAAACTTCACAAGTTCGGCCGAACTTGTATCACCTGTCAAGATTAACCACAAGTTCGCTCGAACTTGTCAAGTTTTCTTGAGAAACTGGCAAGTTCGCCCGAACTTGACTCTCAACTCACCAAAACCATGCAAGTTCGCTCGAACGTGTATGTTTACATACAAGTTCGCCCGAACTTACCTACTGCTCAACTCAAACTTCACCATTTTGGGTTTTCGGAAGACTGGTGCACTTGTGTTCGTTTACAGGCTGATCCGGCGCACTCCGCAACCCTCCTCAGAATCTTAAGTCTTACTAAAACGCACCCACGGTGAGTATACTTGACTCATTTTCACTTTAATGCACTTTTTGGGTGTTACATACGTTCCTATATCAAAATCACTTCACAAAACAAAATTGTTTATCGCACGCGAATAATCTGATTGTATATGCTCGATACGTGATACTAGAAACATGTGACTAGGACTTATTTTCGTTAACTTGCCTCCTTAGCTAGTATGGTACTATAGTTTGGCTAACACCCGACGGGGTCTAGTTAGGACTTATTTAGTATTTTGCTTATCTTGTTTAGAACGGTTGTAATAAAAATCTAGGGGAAATCAAACCATGTTGTTTTTATGAGAAAATCAGAATTTCCGTAATGGTTGTTTTAAATGTTATGTTTAATAGTATGGGATGTTAAACGTATGTTATTGGATAATTGTTACGGGATTTCTCGTGAGACAATCTGGTCGCCTAGTGCTACTAACCCTGATGTTTTCGCCATCGGTTGGGGTGTGACAGATTGGTATCAGAGCTAATTCCTTAGGATAATGGGTAGAATTGCCATGTTTGACCTAGTAGCATGTTTAAGTACCCTATTGACCAATCTTTGAATTAAATGATAATCTACTTGCCATAAATTCTTAAATATGCCTTTCCTAAAGTTAATACAATACACACGATTATGAAATGCTCATATCCTACAAACGAGGATCAAGTTGAGATTATGTGTGATAACCAAGAACTCTCAATAAGATCGCTCATTCCGCGTATTACTCATCACGAGATATCATCGTTGAGTTAGGAGTGATATCCAAACCTCGACGAACATCTCCCTTTCTATCTAATGGAATGCCCGATGTGATCGGTGAGCGTGGCCACAACTAGGACTGATGTTGTTAAGTTAGGGGTGAAACCCGTATCTTAATAACTAATTCTGTGCTTCGATTTTCAATCTCACCAAAGTCTCGGTTATACCGATGGTTTGGAACACATATTAACTCGAAGGGTAAACGTCGTTAGCCGCTTGCGGTGAGAACGTTTATCTATTAGGCCAAAGCATGGGTCCAAATGCAAAGGGTAGTCGAATCACTTTGGATAGTCAACGTCTCAAAACCCCGGACACTCCCAATTGATTTAAGCCTATATCGTCGATTTACGCATCATCGAGTTTATTATCATTTATGTGTTAAAATTTTGAAAATTTTCGCTTTATTCGATTTCTCGCTTAATTGTTTATTTCTCGCATTATCGATTTCTCGCTTTATCGCTTTACACTCCCTAAACGCATGCACTACTCGCACAGCTCTCGTAACCTAAAACACTAAATCAATACACCAACCAAACTAATCGCTTAACTCACTTACGCCTATGAGGACATGTGGACCTCATGAGCGGTATGACTCGCTTATATATATCGCTTATATCTCGCTATTATATCACACCTCGAACGCGTTACGCTTTACTTATAAGAAGGTGAATATGTGCAAAGTGTATGCTTATGTGCTTACGTGCTTATGTGCTTACGTGCTTATGTGCTTACGTGCTTACGTGTTTACGTGCCTACGTGTTTATGTGATTTTGTGCCTTGAATGAATGATAACAATAATAAATATTTAAAAATAACTCTATTATAATCGAAGCTCATCTAATCTAAATCCTTCGTGTAGATGTCTTCTATGGGATCGCACACCCGAAGGAATCTCCAGCACAGCAACTCCGACAAGCGTATCGCTACAATGGTAGCCAAGGAGATAGCTAAAGTCATTCCGCAAATCGTCTCAGAAATTCATGTTGTGAGCAGTAACTCATCAGTCGACTCAAAAACTGAGAATCCCAAGCCGCGATTCAGCTTCAAGAACTTCAAGGCTTGTGGACCTCTCGCCTTCACGGGCAATGACGGACCGACTTCTATGTTTCACTGGTTCGATGCTATTGAGGTCACTTTTAGGCAAAGTAGATGCCCCGATGACCTCCGCACTGTGAACGCTACTGGAGTCTTCCAGTCCCGTGCTCTCGACTGGTGGACAGCTGAAAGAAACAAGCGTGGAAATGATGAAGCCTACAATCTATCTTGGGAGGAACTCAAGGAAGTAATGATGAAGGAGTTATGTCCTCCGCATGAAATGCAAAAGCTCGAGAATGAGTATTGGGGTATCAAACAAGATGGTCCCGACAATACTGGTTTTACTGCTCGGTTTAAGATTTTGAGCATCATCTGTCCAGCCAGGTTGATACGACGGAGAAAGCTATCAACAAGTACATCCGTGGTTTACCCGAGTGTGTTGCAAGTTTCATGAAATGTGCTCGTACTACAACCATCAAAGAAACCTACATGCTCACCGCTGAGATCAACGATCAGCGAGTTCAGGATGGTTATTTCAAGAACTCTGCTAAAGTCGCCAATCAAGTCGTCGTCGAACCAACCGCAGCTAGCGAATCATCAAGGGAACCAAAGGGAAAGCGTCAGGGACGCAAGAGAGAAAACCCGAGCAAGAACTATGCCCTCGCCGCTCCAGCAAACCCTCAGCCGCTTCAGTCAGCCGCTCCGAACGCACCCCCAGCTAAGCGTGCGTATACCGGACCTCACCCTCTGTGCCATAAGTGCACATATCATCATGTCGTTGGTGGAAACTGCAGTTTTTGCACAAACTGCAATATCTACGGCCATTTTACTGTGAGTTACCGATCAGGTCCTCGTCAGCCAGCTCCTTAGGCTCCAGCAGCTCCAGCATTACCCGCTCCTCCTCAAGCCAATCAGCCGCAAGCTCCAAAAGCACGTGTGTGCTATGTGTGTGGTGATCCGAATCACTTCGCCAATGTCTGTCTGAATCGTCCTGTCAAGCAAGAGCA
This sequence comes from Scalesia atractyloides, assembly GCA_947069175.1. NCBI lineage: Eukaryota > Viridiplantae > Streptophyta > Magnoliopsida > Asterales > Asteraceae > Scalesia > Scalesia atractyloides. Next base: position 32,467,469 of record CAMTDV010000021.1, read on the forward strand.
GCCAGCACTGCAGCCTCAGCAGCAGCCTCAGCCGCCGCAGCAGCAACCACAAGCTGCGCGTGGCAGAGCCTTCAATCTCAACCACCGCCAGGCCCAGAATGACAACAATGTTGTCAATGGTACGTTTCTCGTTAATGGTATTTATGCTTCATGTTTATTTGATACTGGTGCCGATAAATGCTTTGTATCGTTAGAATTCGAAAAGCTTTTTAAATGTAAGCGCGCTAAACTCCAAAAGACTTTCGATGTGGAAGTCGCCACCGGAAGAACCGTTACCGTCAATTCCGTCTTACGTGGTTGTTCCCTCGATCTCAACAGCCACATCTTCTCGATCAATCTCATACCTATGCAGTTAGGTAGTTTCGATATCATAGTAGGCATGGATTTTCTTCGTGAGAATCATGCTGAAGTTGTTTGCTTCGATAAAATGATTCGTTTCCCTCTCCCAAACGGTGATCAACATCATGTTTATGGTGAAACTCCCTCAAAGAAGTTGATGCTTTTTTCATGTACTCGAGCACACAAATGCTTGCAAAAGCGATATGTTGCTTTCCTCGCCCATATCGTGAACCGGAGAAAGAAAAGAAGACTTATAAAGACGTTCCCGTTGTTTCTGAATTTCCAAAAGTCTTCCCCGACGATTTACCAAGTTTACCCCCTACTCGAGATGTTGAATTCCGTATCGATTTGATTCCAGGTGCTACTCCCGTTGCTAAAGCTCCTTATCGTCTCGCGCCATCCGAAATGCGCGAGCTATCTAGCCAACTTCAAGAACTTCATGATAAAGGTTTCATACGCCCGAGCACTTCGCCATGGGGTGCACCCGTTCTTTTCGTGAAAAAGAAGGATGGATCGTTTCGTATGTGCATCGATTATCGTGAACTTAATAAACTTACGATAAAGAACCGCTACCCTCTTCCTCGTATCGACGACTTATTTGATTAGCTTCAAGGTGCTACTTGTTTTTCTAAGATCGGTTTACGTTCCGGTTATCATCAATTGCGCGTATTGGAAGAACATATTCCGAAAACCGCCTTTCGTACCCGTTATGGCCATTTCGAATTCGTGGTCATGCCTTTTGGTCTTACCAATTCACCCACGGTCTTCATGGATTTGATGAACCGTGTGTGTAAAGTTTTTCTAGATCGTTTCTTTATTGTGTTTATCGATGATATCCTTATTTATTCGAAGTCGAGAGACGAACACGCGCGTCATCTCTGTTTAGTCCTCGAACTTCCCCTAGGGCAATCGCCTTTATGCTAAGTTAGAGAATGTGAATTCTGGCTCGAAGAACTCCAATTTCTCAGCCACATCGTTAATAGTCAAGGAATTCACGTCGACTCTGCAAAGATTGAAGCCATCAAGAGTTAGATTACGCCGAAGAATGCATCCAAAATCCGTTCATTTCTTGGATTGGCGGGTTACTATCGTCGTTTCATCGCCGACTTTTCGAAAATCGTCGTTCCGCTTACCGCTTTAACTCATAAAGACAAACCTTTCGTTTGGGAAACCAAGCAAGAGGAAGCTTTTCAAACCCTCAAGCGTATGCTATGCAACGTACTCGCTTTACCCAACGGAAACAACGATTTCGTTGTTTATTGCGATGCCTCTAACCTTGGTCTCAGTTGTGTTCTCATGCAGCGAGACAGGGTTATCGCGTATGCGTCTCGACAACTCAAGATCCACGAGAAGAACTACACAACCCACGATCTCGAACTCGGTGCAGTTGTTTTTGCATTGAAGATATGGCGACACTACCTTTATGGTACTAAGTGTACGGTCTTCACCGACCATAGAGATTACAACATATCTTCAATCAAAAGGAACTGAATATGCGCCAACGACGATGGGTTGAACTTCTCAACGATTACGATTGTGAGATACGCTACCATCCCGGCAAAGCGAACGTCGTCGCCGATGCTCTAAGTCGAAGAAGTTATGTATACAGTGTTCGTGGCTCTCAAGCTTTGAACGATCTCGAACTCATGATTCGCTACGCTCAATTCGCCTGTTTTAACGAGAATACTTTGGAGGAAGAAATGAAATGTGGTGCCAAAACTCAGCTCGCATCTAAGCCTAATGGTATTTATTACTATCTCGATCGTATTTGGATTCCTACTCGCGATAATCTTTGTAATTTGTTAATGACCGAAGCTCATAAATTTCGATATTCCATTCACCCCGGTGCCGACAAGATGTACCAGGACCTTCGTCCAAACTACTGGTGGCCGGGCATGAAAAAGGATATCGCCATCTACATCTCAAAGTGCTTGTTTCGAAAGTTAAAGCCAAACATCAAAGGCCCTCTGGCTTACTCTAACAACCCGAAATCCCTATGTGGAAATGGGAGAGTATAGCTATTAACTTTATTACGAAACTTCCCCGCACTTCCTCTGGTCACGATAGCATTTGGGTTATCGTTGATCGTCTTACTAAATCTGCGCACTTTATTGCTATACGAGGAGACTTTAAGGTTGAACGGTTAGCCCGAATCTATACCGCCGAAGTTATATGTCGACACGGGACGCCTCGTGACATCATCTCTGACCGAGATGGTCGTTTTACCTCGCGTCTCTGGGAGACCTTTCAATCCGCTCTCAGTACTACGCTTAATCTAAGTACCGCTTTTCACCCTCAAACCGACGGTCAGAGTGAGCGCATGATCCGCACCCTCAAGACATGCTTCGTGCGTGCATCATAGATTTTGGTGGTAACTGGGATACTCATTTACCTTTAATCGAATTCTCGTACAATAATAGTTATCATACCAGCATTCAAATGGCTCCTTTTGAGGCACTATATGGAAGAAAATGTCGATCGCCTATTGCATAGCACGAGATCGGAGAAGCACAAATCACCGGTCCCGAACTAATTCAAGAAACGACGGACAAGATCCTCCAGATAAGAGACAATCTCTTGAAAGCTCGGAGTCGGCAAAAGAGTTATGCCGACAAACACCGCAAGCCCCTACAGTTCAAAGTGGGAGATCACATTCTCTTAAAGGTTGCACCTTGGAAGGGAGTGGTCCGCTTCGGAAAGAAAGGAAAGCTAGCGCCTCGATACGTTGGAGCCTTTAAGATTCTGGAAAGGATCGGTAAAGTAGCCTATCGTCTCGAACTACCGGCGGAACTTAACAACGTACATCCGACTTTCCACGTGTCTAACCTTAAAAAGTGCCTAGCCAAAGAAAATCTCCATGTCCCTCTCGAAGATCTACAAATCAACGAGACTCTCTATTTCGTGGAAAAACCCGTTGAAATCATGGATCGGGAAACCAAGGTTTACAACGAGATTCCTCCCGATTTCAACTACAACAACGTTTATCAACGACTTACAAAGGTTTACAACGATTTTGGCACAGGGCGTAGTCTTCGTTTTCATCAAAACTCTTCTATTTACGAAAATCTTCATCTTTTTACATAAAACTTCTGTTTTTCACTCAGATCTATGCTTAGATCTGAGCAAAACCTTTTGAACATTGATTTTTACACAAAATACGGACTTTTGATGTTGTTTTGTTCATTTTCTGATATGAAACGAAGCATCCATCATTCAAGATCCCAGATCTGGAAGCACAAGGACGTTTATGTTGGTTTACACAAGCCGGACTAACCCGAACGAACCCCGAGTTCGTCCGGATTAGCCCACGCTTTTGTAAAACGGCTAAAACCGCTCTAAAAGACCTCTCCGACCTAAGTTTGCTCAGTAGCACAGGGTTGGAGGGATGAACACTCGATTTCCTCAGCAAATGACGTGAAAATGCAAGATTTTGGACCCGACAACATCAAGTTCGCTTGAGATTTCACTGATTTTTGACAACACAGCAGTCAAGTTCGCTCGAACTTGCCCTCTAGGGGTTAAGTTCGGCCGAACTTGAGTGGAGATGCACAGAATTCTCTTCAGGAACCCCCAAGTTCGCTCGAACTTGTCAAGTTTCTCAGGAAACTTCACAAGTTCGGCCAAACTTGTATCACCTGTCAAGATTAACCACAAGTTCGCTCGAACTTGTCAAGTTTCCTTGAGAAACTTGCAAGTTCGCCCGAACTTGACTCTCAACTCACCAAAACCATGCAAGTTCGCTCGAACATGTATGTTTACATACCAGTTCGCCCTAACTTACCTACTGCTCAACTCAAACTTCATCGTCTTGGCTTTTCAGAAGACTGATGCAATTGTGTTCGTTTACAGGCTGATCCGGCGCACTCCGCAACCCTCCTCAGAATCTTAAGTCTTACCAAAACACACCCACGGTGAGTATATTTGACCCGTTTTCACTTAATGCACTTTTTGGGTGTTACATACGTTCCTATATCAAAATCACTTCACAAAACAAAACTGTTTATCGCACGCGAATAATCTGATGGTATATTCTCGATACGTGATACTAGAAACATGTGACTAGGACTTATTTTTGTTAACTTGCCTTCTTAGCTAGTATGGTACTATAGTTTGGCTAACACCCGACAGGGTCTAGTTAGGATGGTCGCGCAAGCCTTTTCACGGTAGTAAGCATGAGAAATGAGCCTATGTTATGTTAAGTGTTTTGGTGTATCATGATATGTAAGTAGATTGTTTCGCAAACGCTTTCTCGACTATGCTAGTATTATTCAAACTCATATGCTCACCTTTACTTAATTGTATTGACTTGTATTTTAACGTATGTAACAGGTTGAGGATTTAGCTTATATTGCTTTAGAGTAGTTTTATTTAGTATTTTGCTTATCTTGTTTAGAACGGTTGTAATAAAAATCTAGGGGAAATCGAACCATGTTGTTTTTATGAGAAAATCAGAATTTCTGTAATGGTTGTTTTAAATGTTATGTTTAATAGTATGGGATGTTAAGCGTATGTTATTGGATAATTGTTACGGGATTTCTCATGAGACAATCTGGTCGCCTAGTGCCACTAACCCTGATGTTTCCGCCATCGGTTGGGGTGTGACATGCAATAGATCTATACTCATGGTTATCATCTAATCAGTTGTTGGTCTATTAGGAGGAGTTGGTACACGACCTACAAAAGAACTTTGGTCCGGCTGAGTTCCAAAACTCAGACTAACAACTTTGCATTATCAAACAAATAGGTACTATCCATGAGTATCAATAGAAATTTGCAAAACGATTAGCACGGGTGTCAAATTGGCCTGATTATTGCTTGCTAGGGGTGTTCCTAAATGGGCTCAAGGATGAATAAAAGGTTGATGTTTGAATTCACAAACCTCGAATAGTTGATAATGTTATGAGTTTGGTGGTAGAGTTCGAATTAAAATTGGGGCATGTTCGAACAACAAAAAGGATCTATTGAAGCTATTCATACCAAACCTTCATTCCTTGATAACAAGCCGAATGCAACTACGGTTACAAGTCCACCAGAGCCACCCTCTCGTATATCGGATACTGAAAAACAGGCTCGGTTCTTACGGAGAAAAGGTTTTCACTGTGGGGATAAACACGAGCTTGGACACCGATGTAAAACCGGTACGTTCAAAGTGTTGGAGGTTGAGGATATGCTGAAGAGAAACCATATACACTGAAGCAAGTAAAATTGACGGTAATTCAGATGATGTTCCCGAGATCAACCTTCATGCTATTCTAGAAAACTCACACTCAACTACTATGAAGGTACACGGTATGCTTAATACTATCGAGGTACTCATTTCGGTTGATGGTGGATCAACTCATAATTTTATTTTTAAAGTTCTTGTAAGCGAACTGAAAATTACCACCCAATTTGTTACCCCTTTCGGTGTCCAAATCGGAAATGGAGAGATTAACAGGTTTGCAAGGATGTCTCGTTATAAGTATTCGACCTCAAAATTGTTCAAGATTTCTACCATTTTTCTATAGGTGGGGCTGACATGGTTTTGGGTATTCAATGGTTAGCCACTCTCAATACTGTCCAAGCAAATTGGAATGAAATGTTTATGATTTTCAACATTGAGGGTAAAAGATACAAGCTTCAATGTATCTCTTCTGGCCCACAAAAGTCCGCTTATTTCCAGCACTGGGTCATGGATTCTGAATCCACACTCAATTTACTTTCCCACTTGCTACCCTTAATTTCTAAATATCAGAGGGTGTTTGAGGAACCAACATATTTACCTCCTTTTTGCTTGATATCACATTTAATTCCCCTGCTACCAATTTCAGCCCCACCCAACCTTCGCCCTTATCGTTATCCCTATTCCCAAAAGACAGAAGTAGAAAAACAGGTTGAAATACTTCTAGCTTCGGGGTTTATTCAACCTAGTAACAACCCTTTTTCAAGCCCTTGCTACTAGTGAAGAAGAAAGATAATTCATGGAGAATGTGTGTGGATTACCGTGCTTTGAACAAGATCACCATGGCCGATAAATATCTCACCCCCAATATCGACGAGCTTTTGGATAAATTACATGGATATGTATAATATAATAGGCTAAAAACATATACATATGCATATATATAATATAATAGGCTAAAAACAGGTATTTAACTGGCTACCGGGTATCGCGTTTTAATCCCGTTTTAAGGCATTTAAAATTATTTTTATCACTCTATAAAATAAACTCGCCATAATATTGCTGAAATAGATTTATTTGCCTAGACTGGTGGCGTTGCCTGTATTTTATAAGATACGCGCGGTATTGCGCAGTAAACGCTTAAACTCGCAAAATAGAGTTTTTAAGCGTTTTAATTAATTTTTCCTCACGAATATGAATATATGATTAAAAATAACATTTTAATCATAATGGAATATTTTTAGGATTTTAACATTAATCGGGCGGTCACCGACGTTTATTTTGCATTTTGTTCGTTACGCGATAAGAGTTTATCTTATTATTGCCAGCCTAACTTTTAACAAAGTTTGGATTTACCAACACATCAATACTATATATTAACACCAAATTCAATAAAATATTGCCTTTATTTATTCATAATACGTATCACACTTGTACGGTACAGACTCAAAATAGCCGAGTGTCACTAAAAAATAATCCACATACAAGTAATATTCTAAAGAAGTTGGAAGCTGACCAATCATCATGTCCAGGTTATTCTATTGTGGGTCAGTTATTATTTTTCAAAAATCAAGTGGTAATTCCTGATGTTTTGGACATAAAGAATAAACATTTGCATGAAGCCCATTCCACACCAATGGACGGTCATGGGGGATTTCTGAAAACATTTAAAAGGCTATCCGCTCAATATTTTTGGCCCGAATTGAAGCAAGAAATTCGAGTTTTTACAGCAATGTCTAGTTTGCCAACAACAAAAGTATGAGACGTTAGCTCCAGCAAGATTGTTGCAACCTTTACATATTCTAAAGCAGGTTTGGGAGGACATTTCAATGGACTTCATAGTGGGTTTGCTAAATTCTGACAGGTTTGATACTATACACGTTGTGGTTGGTCACCTAAGTAAGTGTGGCCACTTTATTTCGTTATCACAACCTTTACATGTTCCACTTTAGCCAAACTAAGTTAAAGTTGAGTACTAGTTACCACCCCTAAATGGATGGCCAAACCGAGGTTGTGAATCAGTTCTTGGAGGTGTACTTATGTTGTTTTCCCATGAGCAACCAACAAAATGGAGTGATTATTTATCCTGGTCAGAATACTCCTACAACACCCGCCACCATACGTCTATGAGCAGGGAACCTCCTCATAGTGCACCATATGTTGCAGGGGAAATAAAGAATAGCGTGTTAGAGCAACAACTGTTTGTTATGGATGATATGTTGAAGTTACTACGAACCAATATTCAAAACGCTCAAGATTGCATGCGAAACCAAGCTAATTCCAAGCGACGTGAGCTATCATTCCAGGTTGGTGATTATGTGTTTTTAAGAATCCAACCTTACCGCCAAAAGAGTTTAGCTAAACACAGGTACGAGAAGTTATCCCCAATAATCTATGGCTCTTACCGTATCAAGCGTACAGTTGGATCAACAGCTTATGAACTTGAGCTACCCCATGATGCCAGAGTACACCCAGTCTTTCATGTGTCCATGCTTGAGCCTACTCACGATTGGTTTTCTACTCAGCCAAGGCCCCTTTACCAATTACTAAGGATTAGGAAGTGGATCTACAACCAGCTTCAATTATTAGTCATCGATGGGTCTATGAAGCTGGTGAACAAGTCTTGGAACTCCTAGTCTCGTGGTGTCATCGCCCTTTGGAAGAAGCAAGCTGGGAATCTTGTGGGAATCTCGAGGACAAGGCGTTTTACCATGCAGGAAGTAATAATACACGCCCCTTAAAAGTATATTCTAGGAGACACCACCATGCCAAATCAGTTGTTGATGTGAGCATTTTAATTCTGTTTTCGAAGTTGGAAGGGGGATCAGGCCATGAACCTTCTAAATTCTAGGGACCAATTATCTTCCGTTATAAAGATGCTAGAAGGTGGATCATCGGAGGAGCCTTTCGATTTGTAGTGGAACAGTTATCCTTCACTATATATATATATATATATATATATAAAGAGAGAGCGCGCACTATGCTTTTACTTTTGATCATTCATGTTTTTTAATCAGCAAACTCAATTTGTATTGGAGACTTTCCCTTCTCTAATTGGGGCTATCATTTTAATTCCAAGTATTGTTTTATGTTTCTGTTCTATAGAAACTATCATATGGTAATGATCTTCTAGCACTTCTCACCTTATTACTGGTTTCTATCATAATCAGTTTAAATTCATAAAAACGTCTAGATGGATTCTGATCCTAACTGGTTTTTCTTTCTCATATTTTATTTCCTAATACATTTTTTCAGTCTTTTGTTTCTCAATCATTTTTCCAAATCATTAATACTAGGTAAAATATTACTTAAGGGTTTAATATTAAAAGTTATCGTGTCCTATGATTGATACTTGGTAACTTACCTGAACTATAATGTACTATGACAGGTACATTTGTGTGTTACATGTGTAATTAGTATTTTTAGCTCTTTTACCTTAAATTTGATATGTGTATTGCTTCAAAATTATTTGTTACTATTTAAACACGTCAGTGAGTTATTGGTGAAGGAGAGTATCTAGATCTGTACTTGTAATTGTTGATTATTAAATGAATTTGCAATAACTTACCATATTATTGTGGTTGTATTTGTGTGAATTGATCATGTTTTATTTCCGGTTGCAAATTAATGTTTGATTGATTCTGAAAACACAAGACATTCATAGGAAAACCCTCAAATCCTAACAATTAGTATAAGAGCTATATATATTAATTCAACTTAACAATAAATTTTGAACAAATTTCTAAGCTCAATTAATCTATATTCAAATCATTTATGGTTAATTACTCTGAAATTGTCACTCAGCTTGCAAAAGCGTTTGTACTCTGTTTTCCGAGATCTTCAAAAACCCAGCGAAGATTTTAATTCCACACGATCCTCATAACATCGGATCATCAATAATCTGATGCTTGTACATGATGAATATAACATTTGGCAACGTCGGATGAGTCATTTTCTACCACATCACAACGTACAAGTGCCTAAGGATCCCAAAATTACTCTATACAGGACTTCCAAAATTTTAAACTCGATGCCAAAGCATTTGTTATGCTTGCTATGGCTTTATCTAACGAAATCTATGTTGGTTTATTGCACTGTTATATTGCAAAAGAGTTATAGGATGCCTTAAAAAACAGTTTGGTAGAACCTCTAAGGTGATTGAAAACAACAAGGAGATTTTGAATCACCAATGTGAAACGTTTGGACATGTTTAAAGTTAAACTCTTAACACAACAATTTTAGACGTTTAACTGTTTGATAAGTGAAATAAAATTGGTTGATTAAACTTACTCGAATAATGCTTTAAATCATAGATTTCTACATGAGAGATGGGAAACATATGCAACAATGTTGAGAAATACCCTTGGTTTTAAGGATCTATCATTGACTTAACTTCATGATAAAAATTCTCACTTATGAGAGAGAAATTAACCAGAAAAGGAAACTATAATCCTTTGAGAAAATTGTTTTAAGAATCTATTATTAACACATCATATAACGCTTGGAATAATCCATTTGATGTTTGCAATGGGCCCACGACACATATTCTATGGGTCATATATTACTAGTTATATATTATTTACTTATTTTTTATCATAAATTTATATAATAATTAAATAAAATACATATAAATAAATGGCTCGTTTCTCGAATTCGATAAGTGAAGCTCCGACTCAGGCTCGTCTCATTTATAAAACTAGCTTACTTTAAGCTTGAGCTCAAGCTCGCTTAAGTTCACCTGATTCAAGCTTCAAGTCGACCTAACACTCTTAACTATCGCATTTTGAAAGCCACTATGAACATGTTTACACATCACCCACTCAAACTACTAGTTGTGTGTGCACCACTTTGACCCACCTACCCCAACTCTAGCATATGGACTCTTCGTGTGATTGATCAATGTCTCATTGTGAAATTCAATATTTTGTAAATAACTTGTAGGTTGTTTATTATTAATTGACCAACCTACCCCAACACTAGCTATGTACTTACGTACCACCCCCTGGTCATTAACTATGCTAACTAGGGTTTACTATGCATGATCAGGTGACGTACTATATACCGTTTGTCAAATCACAAAACGAGTCAATCACACCAAAACAAATACAAATCATATGCCAAAGGTTAACACACGTATAGATGCTTAAACATAACTATCTTTCAATAAAGTTGGATTGCAACCGCTTAAGTTAATCTTTGATATAACTATATAAGTATTCGATTTAAACAAAATTGTTTTTTTTCAAATTTAAATACACACTCCCTCCCCTATTTTATACCACTTTTCACCATTTTCTCCCCACTTTCAACCCAAAACACTCTTTTTTTATATCCAACTTTTTAAAAAAAAATATATTTTTTCACTCACAATGAATTCTTGGTGGTCCTCGTCTTCGGGGAAGGAGAGATGTTTTTCGCAAACTGTGTGATGCGGGCGACTCAGATTATTGCTGAAGAACAGGAGGAAGAGGATGAGGTCTCGTCTGAAAGACGAACTAGGCAACAACAGATTAACAGAGACCGTGAAGAGATATCTTTAATAACCTTTTTAAACATATTTGTTATTTCATCATTTAATAATTTTTTACGATAGGAGCGCACGAAAAATTGGTGAACGATTATTTTTCGGATGCACCCCTATACGATTGCGAGATTTTCAGGCGTAGGTTCCGAATGAGTCGCCGGTTATTCACACGGATTGCCGATGATTTGGCGGCGTTCGACCCTTTTTTCACGTTACTATACGATGCTCGTGGCAAACGGGTTCACCACTTTACAAAAGTGTACTGCGGCCATTCGGCAACTTGCGTACGGGACAGTGGCGACGCTTTGGACGAGTACTTACAGATGTCGGAAAGAACTGCACGGGAATGCTTGTACAAGTTTTGCGAGTTTGTGGTGAAACTGTATAGCAAAAAATATTTGCGGAAACCAAACGCTAATGATGTTCAACAATTGTACCAAGCACATGAAGCACGACACGGATTTCCAGGAATGCTTGGTAGCATTGATTGTATGCATTGGGAGTGGCACAGTTGCCCGAATGCGTTGAGAGGACAATATACACGAGGCGATCAAGGCCATCCAACATTATTACTAGAGGCTGTGGCATCACAAGATTTGTGGATCTGGCATGCTTTCTTTGGTCTTCCCGGTTCACTTAATGACCTTAACGTGTTATACCAATCAGCGATCTTCACAGACATCGTAAACGGAACTGGTCCAGACACTAGTTTTTCTGTTTCCGGGGTGGAATATAGGCACGGTTATTATCTTGCTGACGGATATACCCGTCTTACTCTACAATAGTCAAGACTCTTCCATACCCGGAAGACGAAAAAAGGAAAAAATTTGCCAAGCATCAAGAAGCGGCAAGAAAAGACATCGAGCGTTGTTTTGGTGTTCTACAAAAAAGGGGCATCATTCAACAACCGGCACGTGCATTCACACCAAAGAGGTTACGCCTTTGTATGTACGCTTGCATTTTGCTCCATAACATGATTATCGAAGACGAAGGTCGGGCGATTTGTGAGTATAACGAGAATGCATCTATCGGCAATACTGTCCTGGTTGATCAGGGGCAACAGGATTTAAAATCGTTCTCGCTAACCAACGAATACGTCCATGCAAACCTTCAAGCCGACTTGATAGAACACATATGGAACAACGTAAAGACGGGGGCGATGACGAAGACAATAACGAGTAGTATTTATATTTGTGTTAATTTTTAATTTTAGGATTCGAAATTTTTATTTTTAGGATTCATAATTTTATTTTTTATTTTATGTAATTTTTTAAATTTTATGTAGTGGATCTAATTATCTTGTTTCATGTTTTATTTTTATTTAATATATGTAGTGTTTTTATAAAACTAAATTAATAAAAACTAAAAATTAATTTAATATTAAAGTGGGGTATGCCCATCCTCCACCCCCTTCATTTTGGTGGGAGGTCCATCCTTTTGAGGATGGGGATGTGGCGCTGACGTGGCGGTCCATCCCCATGAGGATGGGCCTCTCCATACCCCCTAGTCTAAGAGGCCAACGTCCATTCCATCGGTCGCTTTTTTTTCATTTCTTCAAAACCTGAAACCGCTTTTTGTACGTTGGTAAAAGACTATAACTATCAAAATTCACATGTGCTAAATTCACATTTGTTCAGCAAGGTCGGCTCAACTTTTTAAGAGTACCAAAGCGGACTCCAAAATTTGGGCCCTTTTTAGAGTTCACTAACACGGGTGGGCGGGCCAAGTAGTGGTCATAACATGTTCTTTTTAGGAATTGAGTCATTAACAAAGATCATATCCTTAGGCAATTAGCAACACCAAAAAGATAAACTTAGACTCAAAACCGTCATCAATCCAAAGCAACAAGCTTCTAAAAGAAAATTTATAAAGCAACCATTGTTAAAAAAATTGTACCTTAAAGATGGGAATAAAAAAAATACAATGACCGTTGCGAAAAAAACGAGAGTTTTTGTTAAAATCCTTTGCCTTAGTCCTCCCGTAGTAGGGAAAGATATGGCGCCACTAGCCACCATAGTGCCCCATGATGCCTCCCCACACTGCCCCAAGGGGCGATATAGCCCTTGAATCTGGATCCCTCTCGAAAATTATAACGGGGTGAACAATTTGCCTCTCTCACACACATACATATATACGTATATAACCCCATCTCTACATAATCCCTCACTGCACTCACATGTTATATAACCCTCACAATTCACTTTTTTTCATTTGTCACATAACCCTATAAAAAGTGTTACCACTACACATTGTTGTTAGACCACCCGTACTCGGGCGTCTTTTTCGAAAATTTTGATAAATCGCGCCCCAAACCCCCCACCCCCGGCGCCATTGGGCGTTATTACCCAAAAACTTTGTTGACCACGTGATTTCAAAAACGTCCGGATTTGTATTTTGGTCAATTTAGACCGTTGGGAAACTGTCACATTTCATAAACTTCAAATTTTTTTTATTTTTATTTTTTCAAAACACACATATATATATATATATATATATATATATTTTATATATATATATATATATATATATATATATATATATATATATAAACTTCCTTATTTTTTTCATACTTTTTACAACTCAAAACACCAACTATCTCACATACAAAAAAATGGATTCCCCAAACTCTTCGTCCATCACAAATTATTACTACAGAGAGTTTTTAGCGGATGACGGTGAGTCCACTGATGAGGAGATCGAGCAAGAGGCGGTTACAAGTGCTTGTCAACTGGCCGTGCGATATATGGCGCAATCTAGTTGTGCCAATAGTGTAACTAGAACAAGGGATTATATCCAACGAGACCGAAGTGCGGCAAATGATCGGTTGATGCAAGACTATTTCGTTGAATCGCCAACATATCCAAACCCGGAAACGTTTAGGCGTCGCTTCCGGATGAGCAAGGGTTTGTTTCTACGCATCGTCGAGGACCTTGAAGACAACTTTGATTATTTTAAACAAAAAGCGGATGTGAGGGGGAAACTTGGATTCACTGGTATTCAAAAGTGTACGTCGACGGTACGAGTCCTTGCTTATGGCAACATGACCGACATCAACGACGAGTATTTAAAAATGGCCGAGAAAACAACGCGAGACACGTTGGAGCATTTTTGTCGAGGTACATTCATAAAAAAATTAGATGACAATATTTATTTTATTTACTTATTGTTGTATACGTTTTTATAGGTATTATAGAATAGTACGGTGCACGTTATCTGAGAACACCCACAATATTTACGAGATACATTCTAGCGAGCATCGTTTGCCGGGTATGATAGGTAGTTTGGATTGCATGCATTGGCGTTGGGATAACTGCCCGACAGCATGGTGAGGTCAGCACATGCGGGGTGACCAAAAGGGACCAACTGTCATTCTTCAGGCGGTCGCCTCACAGGACCTTTGGGTTTGGTCGGCTTACTTTGGCGTAGTCGGGTCATGCAATGATATCAACGTTTTTGAACAATCTCCGTTGTTAGAGGACTACATTTCCGGCAGAGCTCCGAAAGCGTGTTTTTTACGCCAACGGAAACTACTATCCTCACGGATACTATTTGTGCGACGGAATATATCCTAAGTATTCGATTGTCGTGAAGACGTTTAGTGATCCTTTCGATGAAAAAAAAGCATACTTTAAGAAGGTCCAGGATTATGTCAGAATTATGTACCAGAAGCGGTTCAGGAGGAGCGTCCTCAAGCATCAATGGAAGAAAGAGTGAATAATGCACGAGAATTTCGTTACGAACCAAATCATTCCGCATTGACGGTAGATTTGGTGCACCACGCATGGTCTGTTTGGTACATCCCACCTGAGGGTGAAGAAGATACAGAGGAAGAGAAGACGAAGACGACGAGAGCGAAGACGAGAATTAGTTCCTTTTTTAATTTTTTTTGTTTCGGTGTATATTACTTTATTTTTTTTAGGATGTAATGTTTTTAATTTAATAAAATTATTAGTTTTAAATTAAAAAAAACATTAGTTTTAAATTTAAAAATAAACAAATAATTGTGTAATGATTGACGGGACGTTATTGGGCATTATCACCACTACGCCACTTTCTGAATAATGTCCCTTGCTGACTGAACTGCCACATAGCAGAAAATGCCTAAGGGTGGGGGCATTATCTTCCCCTCCCACTACGCATGGTCTTAGCTTTCAATCTGATTTATATGATATACTAGGCTACCACCCGGAAACTTCCCGGGCTAGAAAAATTCAACTTATAATAAAAAAAGTACATAAATAACACTTTGAACCTCTTAAGTATCATCTTTCCGTTCTCCACCACAAACTGTTAGTTCGGTTTCATAAATATCCAAAGTTTGCCTCCATATGTATTCAAAGTTTTCATGTAAAGCTAATCCCTTTTTAATTGATAATGAAATCTCAATATAAGAATGTTTTCTAAACCCATACGCATTGTTCTATTCATTTATGTTTTTTTTAAATTATATTAAAATATGCTGTTACTTTAATTTGCAATGAATGACTTTAAACAAGAAATTATAATTGATGTCTTTTATGAAATCATATGTATTTGGTTTTAGTTTTTCTTTTATTAAGATTAACCCATTAATGTTACACATAGTACTTTGATCATGGTGATCAAAGCCTTAAATGTTAACACAAACAAATAATTTGCTTTAAAAAGGATTTAAGTTACATGTGCCTACATGTGAATAAAACTCAAATAACTATGAAAATGAAAATAAATATGGCTATGAAAGCAATTAAACTCCAATGTTTCAAGACTGTTGTGAGTAACCAATCCTTTATCGACGTCACCGGCAATGGCGGAGAGCCATGTCGGCCAACTTGGAGCGGTGTTCATGCTATACTTCTGCTTCATCTTTCATGATTAGACACAAAAGTATTGTTATTCGAGCCAAGTTGATGAGGACTTTACCTTTCTGGAATTCACAACGTCCAGGTTCAAAAAAATGACTCGAGTGCTCCTGCATTTTGGTGGTAACTTTAGTAGTTATCACTGATATACTCTTTTGAATACCAAAAATGATAACTTTAGTTGTTAGAATCAATGTTTTCAGAACCGGACCGGACGTCGAACCGGTCTTCTTACCGGTTCAATGGTCCTGACCGGTCGGACCGGACGTACGAACCGGAATGTATCATAAATATTATAAAAATTAATACCATTAAATTTGAAAAAATATATAAAAAACCGGTCCAACCCTTCTAAAAACGGTCCGACCGGCTGGTTTCCCGGTCCAACCGCCGGGTCGCCGGTTCAACTCCGGTTCAATGCATTTCCGGCCCGATACATGACCCGGACCGGCTCAACCTCCGGTTCCCGGTCCGACCGGTCCGGTCCGGGTCTGAAAACACTGGTTAGAATAGGTAAACCTCAAGATCAAATAACAAACAAGGTAGAGATGAACTTAGTAAAAAAAACCCTCAAAGATAGAATATTAATTAAACTACATAAGAATTATTCAAACTATAAAAGGTTAAAACATGTAAAATAAAAAAAATAACTTAAAATAAAATGAGCCAAATAGGTCCAACATCGACCAAAATGTATTTAAATGCATAACATCCTCCTAAACTGTAAAATAGATTATTAATGAAACTACATAACAAATTGTTACCTCTTGAGGCTTTCGTTTTCATCTTCTCTCTTTACTTCCGGGTCTTTTCATTGTCTTCACCTCCCTGTTAAGTGGTATAAACCGATTAAAACCATATATACTAATCCAGTTTCGTAATAGAATGTGCAGGTGAGACCCATTATTTCGGATATCCGAATTTTCGGATACGAATTCGGATTTAACTATCAGAAATTTTCGGATATCCGAATTTCCGAATATACGGTTTTGAACACCCCTAAATTAGTGGTAACGAACGCCAATGGAATGTGCAGGCGAGACCCATTATTTTCAACCAATCGTATTTTTTCCTCTTTAATTTCATTTCTTTGTGTTTTGTTTAATATGGGGCTTTATCCCACACAGTGCAAGTTAACGATAAAGCCCCTCGTGTATGTGGTGCATACGTGGCTCTGGTGTGGCACTATATAACTCCGTAGGAATAGAGAGGCTGCTTCTAGTGAGACCCCCGGCTCGATAGTGGTTTTGCATCAAGCCTTGGACATAAGACATATAACACTCAGTAATTGAGACAAACGCCATTAGTGCATGTACCCCTTGTCATTCGGCTATCAACGCCACCACATGATGCTTCCTCTTGAAGGTTAAAACATGATTGCTAAATCCAAAAGGCTAAAAACTTAATACTTAATGAAGGAAAAAGTAAGTAAGAAACAATAAAGATACCTTAATGGCAGCACCTAAAGCATCAAGCACATTCCCATCCATACTAACCACAAGACCATCAATATATAGATCCCAACAAACCTTGCCGTCCACAATTGACAAAGATGAAAGATTAATTCCAGCACCTGCCATAAATGTTGTGACAACATTTGTTATAAACTTGTAATACGAAAACTGTTTGATTTGTATGAGGATTTGTGAAATTTCATACATGCCCCACTTTTACCTCCCAATAGACACTGTCTAAGGACTACAGATAGTTCCATTGACAGTTCTTCACCACCTCTCCCTTGTATAAATAAAACAAGGGTCCTAATAAAGATTTTCACACCCTGTATACAGGCCGTATAACGTTATACGGCCCCTATATATAGGGGCGGATCTACCATTCAATAAGGGGTAGCCCCCGCTACCGCTTGGCGAACTGGCGGTAGTGTAAATTTTGGTAAAAATTGATGTTTTTGACGTTTTTTTCGATTTCGTTTTACCTTTTTTTATAAAACGTTACCGCTACGAAGATTTTCTAGATCCGCCACTGCCTATATAATAATCTGACATGACAAATATTGGTTGCATATGCTCGTATAATATAATGTTATACGGCTCGTATAGATGGAAAAACTATTAGGTCGTATAACATTCTATACGGGTCGTATAACACTATGTAGGCCGTATAGCATTATATGAGGTTTGAGTAGTATAACATTATATGGGTCGTTAACATTCTATACGGGTATTATAATGTTATACGGCCGTATACATGGAGACAAAAAGACATTCTGTGACATTTTTTGTGCACAATCAGTTGGTCGTATACATGTAGGGCTGTGAAAATAAGATTTTAGAGGTATAGATATAGTGGGAGCCATAAAACAAACCCAATTTCGTAAAAAAAAAGTAGAATATCAAATTGAAGGAAGAGATTCAGAATTTCAAACACAGCCACTTTAATTAATAAAAATCTTGAAAATATAATAAAAGTTGAAACCTCAAACTGTGGTGCTGCAGTGGGACTGCAATCAACAAAGAGAGAAACTTTCCCTTTATCAGGAGCTGAAGTACTTGGTCATCCAAGCTCAGCCTACAATAAAAAATAATAAGTTGATATCAAAATTACACATAATCAAAAACAACATATAATAATATTACCTTAACAGTAGCTATGACTTCAGTTTTACCCATCTTAACTCTTGCAGAACCATTCGCCTGCAATTAATTAATAATAATAATCAGAAAACATTACATATAAATACTGAAACTTGAATACAACGACACGAAGGTGTTTACTTGAGCAATGACTCCGATTTCCACGAATATCGGACGATATGTTAATCTTTTGCGGCCATCAGTTCGGAGGTCTTGAGCAATTCCGCCTTGTATAAAATGCTTTTCTCCAACGGATAATCCCACCATCGCTACACCACCAGTTTGAATTCAGGAAAGTGCACTATTTTTTAACGTCAACTTTATCTGTATCACCAGCGTTAAGCATACCATTGAGTCACTAAACCGTCCATTGATGGAATCCATAGCTATCCGTGTCAAGTTTGACTCACCGGAACCCCACCCGTCTGTTCGTTGTCCACCTAGAACATCGTCAACCACCACTGAAACAAAAATTCACATCACCACAGTTACCTATGAAATGGATGAAAAAACCCTCAATTTTAATAAAAAATGAATGATGAGTGACTTGATTAGAACACTTTTGAAACTTGAGTGACCTAATTGAAACACTTTTAAAACTTGGTTACTATTCTACAAATATATATTATATAAACAAATAAGGTTTGGGACAGATGTTCCTTTGTGGTGCAACCATTTTAGGTTTTTGGCGGGAAAATGATGGAGAATTGTTTTTTTTATATGGATCCCGTGTGTGATATCCATACCCGGTGTTTTGAAACTTATATTATGTTATTGAACTCTTTCCTGATGGTGGTTTTTTCTCTTTAATTTGATGCTAACGTCCAGTGATGACGTGAATTTTAACTTGTTTTTTTTAATTTTAATGTAATTATAGTATTTTTGTTTTTAATAAATAAAATTTCATATATTAATATAATCCGACCCTAGCATCTTATGCTCCATTTTTCTCTTGACACATGGAAAAAAGGACATGACTCGATTTGAATGTTAAGTTATCTAATTGGACAAAAACGATACGATTGACCTAATTAGAACACTTTTGAAACTTGGTTACTATTATGTGACATTTTCCCTATATAGATTTAGGTCATTGATTACTTGGACCACCTAAACAATTTGGAATTTTCAATGTCCCTATCCTTAGCAATTAATTCCACCACATTAAGTGGTTCTAACTTGAAAAAAAGGAAATAAGTGCTGCTTCAAAAGTAAGTACATTCAAACAATAATGTTGGCATCTTGTTGGGCTTATGTAAAGCAAGAAACGATGCAATTTTTAACGGAAAGAGAGTAAATGTCGAAGGAGTCTTCGGAGAAATACAAGCTAACTCCTTTTTGTGGATAAAAAGCCGGGCGAAGAAACATAATCTGGACTGGCGACGTTGGATGAATTTCGAGAACTTGGGTTGAGTTTTTTTATTAAATGTTTTAACTATAATAGGTGAGTTATTATTCTTTTGAGGTGGTTGACTTAGTTGCTTACTAACCATTTGGTGTTTTTGTGTAAACTTTTGAGTGTTGAATAAAATGTTGTTTGCTGTTAAAAAAAAAGTGCTGCTTCTGAATCGAGTCTGGGTCACCGTGAAATTAAGGTGGATCTCCAATCATTAAGCTACCACAAAGTTATTTGTTAAATGAAATCAATAATAAACATAATATATATATTTTTTTGCTATTTATTTTAAAATGAGGCCCTAAAAATATGGAGCCTCTAAGTAGTAAGCACTACTAATCTTTGCTTGAATTAAACACGGCCTGTTGTTGAACAACAACAAGTTTACTGGTCCTCTAATCCTTTTTAGACCGGGGTATATCTTAATAATATACTATCGATTCTTAGTGTAAAAAACAAAAACACGAGCATGATAACAACCCACAATGCCGTTTAGTAGTATTATGTTTATCTAAAATTGATGTGAATTCAAATTTTTACAGATGTAAAATGTGTGATCCGTGATCCTAAGGTGTACAAAATGCAAAATGGTTAGTTAAAAAACTACTATGTATAATGCAAAATGGTTAGTTAAAAAACTACTATGTATGATTAGTTAAAAAAACTACTATGTATGAATTTTAATCTTGAATAAACCGATCAAATAATGACAAACTCAAGACATGATCTACCGTCATCAAATATTGTTACAATAAGTGTGTATGTATTTTAACACTTAGACCATGGGGTGTACCATAACATTTGGAGTGTTAATAGTGACATTGCATGTTAACCGACATTGCTAACCATTCTCCTTTTATGTATGTTAACGGGATGTTAAGAGTTTGAATTAATTAGTCTTTGTCTTTTTTAAACCAAAAACCATTAAAAGGATAGGATTAAACGGAGTTAATGGATTAAACAATTTCTTTGGAATAAGTGGAAGTGAACGGAGGAAAACAAGCAATGTGACACTTACTTGAAGTTAAAGAAGGTTAAAATACACTCCCAATGCCTTAGAAATTAATTATTTAAGAGTGGTATTTGAATCTTAAAACCCAAATAACAAAAAAAGTAAAATAAGAAAGGAGTATTTCAAGGGATTTGAATTTTGAGTACAAACTCCACCTTCCAAATCTGGACTGTCATTAACCAAAATATTCAATTTTATAACAACCAAAACTTTCAAATTCAAATATTTTAGAACTTTAACACTTTCAAATTTAAATTTTTAGTTGCCACCACAACCACAATTACACCCATACCCCCAAAATCCAAAAAACATTCCTTAAACACAAGGGTCATTATAGTCAATTGACTCACTTATAAATACAACAATAAACCCTAGTTTATGCCAGTTAACAAAACCCATGTTTTAAGTGTATATATACTCACCATATTATTCACCGGAAAAATAACAAACCACCACAACAACCACCGTATAAACACTAATTGCCGGAGAAAAAAACACAAATCCGCCATGAAAGCTTCAATGAAGTTCAGAGAGGATCAAAAACCTCTATTCCGAGCAAAAATACCGCTCAACATCCTCGGATCCCCCTTCCAATCCGGCATCGTCGCCGGAGAAACAAACGAACTCTCGTTGAATCTCAGCACGTTCTTCGAATCAGGTCCGTCGGTTAAAATCGCGTATCGTCCGAACGATTCTTCGAATCCGTTCAGTCTCGTGTTCAAAACCGGAATCGGAAGCTTCGGATCTCCGATCTCAAGCGCTTTTAACATGAGCACTGAATTTAACATGATCGGAGGATGTCAGAACCCTACCTTTTTCGTACACTTCAAACCACAATTCGGCGATTTCTCCGTGAAGAAAACACACTCGTCGTTGTTTAAAAAGCGGTTCCACGGTGGAAACGTCAGCGGCGGTGTCGGAGCGGTTTCCGATGAAGATGCGCCGGCGATCGTTGACATTTGACTCCGGCAAGAAGTTTTTGGCATTTTCGGCTTCTCCGGTAGCCGGAGTTGTGAAAACGGTGTTCTCTGACATCGAACTGGCTGCTACGACGGCGGTGCCACTGCGGAAAACGGCGACGTTGAATTTCCGGTGGGGACTCCGGCTGCCGGAGACGGAGAATACGGCGCGTTGATGAAGAAGAGTAACAAATCAACGGCTGAGATTTCGTTCCAGAAGCTTCCGGTATTGTTAATTAACAAGATCGGGATTGAACATGTGGCACGTGGTGATTGTAGGAGTGTTGGTAAAGTTGGCCAGGTGGATGCTGACGTGGCGGATGCGTTTTTGGGTGTTAAGAAACAGTTGGAGATTATTCAAGCGGAAAACGGGACGTTAAGGAAGAGTTTGGAGGGGTTGAAGAGTGAGTTTTCTGCTGTTAAGTTCGGGACTAACCGTGTTAAAGTTAAGGGAGATAAGAGCGGTAGTAGTAAGAACAATAAAAAGGAAGTGATTGCGAGTTTTGGCGGCAAGGGTGTTGAGGGTGAGATTGTGAACAATGAATAGAAGAAGAATGGTTTGATTGGTATTTGTTATGTTTGATTAAGTTAAATCAATCAAAATTGTGGTTTTGATTGATTAAGATAAAATTTTGTATTGTTGAAGGTGGTTAAAATAAGGGTGTTAATGTGCAACTGTTATGCATTTGGCATGTTTTTTTGAAAATTTATAGTAAATTATGAATTTTGTACCATCATTTCACATTTCTTTTTGAAAATCTTCAGTGAATTATGAATTTTGTACCTATCAGTGTGGTGTATCAGCTGACTGATTAAATATAGTATTCTTCCTTTGTTGGATGATTGTTTTTGAGACCGAACAATTAAACGGTGAGCCGCTTGAGCTAATGGTTAGGTTTTTAAAATATTCGTTCTCTACCTTAGGGACGAGGTTTGTTTTGGCATTATATTGAACTGGTACCATACCACATAGTAATTATATTGAAATTTAGAGAAACTCAAAACCGAAATATTATACCATATATGTTCGGCTGATACTAGTATTCTACGCCATTGTCAAAAGTCTCGAACTGGTACCGTCCTGCATAGTACTGATACCGAAGTTTGGCTAGATTTAAAACAACTAACAAACCATATATGTTTGGTTAGTACCGGTGTGAAACATTCCATCCCTAGTCTACTCTAATATAAAGGATATGTTTGGCATGAAGCTTTTAGAAGCTCTAACTTTAAGTTTTTAAGAAAAAACTACTACTCAATAATAAGTCTTGTTTGGTTGAAATAGCTTGAAATTTTTAGATTATGAGCTTGAAGCTTTTGGTTGAACGCTCCTACTAGGAGCGTTTAGGAGGAGCTACAAGCTTTTAGGAGAAAAATGACTATTTTAACCATTAAAGATAATGAACATTTTAATACACCAACTTTTTAATGTTCATTTTGGTCATTTTATACATTTTATTAAAAGCTTCAGCTACTATGCCAAACACCTAAATATATCTAAAAAGTTACAGTTATCAGTTACAACTGTCAACTGTCAGCTACCAGCCACCAGCCAGTGGCGGATACAAAACTTTTTTCTAGGGGGGCACAATACAGGTTGGTTAAAAATGGATCACGAAAAAAGTGATGATAAAATAACATAGTTTATTAAATAATAAAAGAGTAAACTGCCATTTTGGTCTTTGAGGTTTGGGCAGTTTTGCCACTTTAGTCCAAATCTCAAACTTTTTGCATCTGGGTCCCTGTGATTTCAGTTTTATTGTCATTTTGGTCCAAAAGTGATATTTGTCTTCTGAAATCCTACGATTTTGTCCTTTTCTTCAGGGGCAAAATGGTCATTTTAAGCATTAATATATATTATATATATAAATAAACATCAGACTCTGCTTAAAATGACCATTTAACCCTTGAGGAAAATAACAAAATAGCAGAATTTTAGAAGACAAAAATCACTTTTGGACCAAAATGGCAAAAAAACTGAAACCACAGTGACTCAGATGCAAAAAACTTGAGATTTGGACTAAAGTGGCAAAACTACTCAAACCTTAGGGACCAAAATGACAGTTTACTCATAATAAAATATAATAACGTCTCACATCCTCTATGGTTTTTTTTTTATTTTTGGAAACCCTTGATTACATATTCATTTAGAGTTCTTAGATAAAAAAATTAAAAAAAATATAAATTAACAAGACAAATAACATTAAGTCTCTATGAGTATATAAGACTATAAATGGGTAAAAAGAAATAGGCACCTCGTTTCAGGTTACGTGAAAACATCATCAAATTAGATTAAGCAAATACAATCGTCGAAGTAGGTTCATCATCTCGCTTACCAAATTTAAAAACCCTAGAAAGCATAAATTAAATTTTAAGTCAACATAAATAAAAAAAATTAAAAACCTAAAAAAAGGGTAATCACAAATATAAAAACATAGTGTCTAAGACTCTGATCCAGAAAATCCTTTGTTTGATGTTACTCTGATCCAGAAAATCCTTTGTTTGATGTTTGTTCTTGTTTCACAAAATCTTTTTTTTGGTTCTGTTGATGTACGTTTCAGGCAAATTATAGCCTATTGGGCTATTGGTGAATTGGGCCAAGGTAGCTCAAGCTCATGTAAAGGTTTAAGGCAGCAACAATATCAATTGGAAAGGAAAATACATAACATATATGTGCTTCTCATGTGGAACGACGGTGAGCATGTGTTGCTCACCCTCCTTTTCACTTGTCTCTTTTCACTTGTCTCTGTCAGTGTCACCAACCGTCAGCTACTTTTATCAAAAATACCAAAAAAATTAGAAGACATTTAGTTATTTTAAGAATCAAGACATGGTACGGCATAACAAATAGGAAACGTATCTAACAATTTTCCATTTGAAAGCACAAGCACCATAAAAAAACAATTTAAGAAAGTTACAAATGAGTCTAGTTTTTAGCTATATCTACAATTTGATACCCTGTATCTCATAAACTTCTATTATAGTGAGTTAAATACCATTTTAGTTCATGTGGTTGAGCCATTTTGTCAGTTTAGTCCAAAGGTTTCATTTTTCGTCTGCAGATCCAAAAAAATTTCACTGTTGCCATTTTAGTCCACTAGGTTAACTTCATATATTTTTTCTGTTAACGAGAAGGACAGTTCGGTCATTTTATATGTAATTCTGTTAACTAGAAGGGCAATTTGACCACATAAAATGACCAAATTGCCCTTCTCGTTAACAGAAAAAATGAATGAAGTTAACCAAGTGGACTAAAATAGCAATGATGAAATCTTTTTGGATCCACAGACAATAAATAAAACATTTGGACTAAACTAGTAAAATGAACCAAATCAAGCGACTAAAATGGCACTTAACTCTATTATAGTAATGAAAAGTATTCTACATTAGTTTTATACTTGTATATATAAACCTAACACTATTGCTATTATTAGAAAATTTCACAATCTTGAAAGAAATTACATTTACTTATCAAATAAGTAAAACACATGTTCTAAGTTGTAATATCAAATAAAAATCATACAAACGAAATGCTATCGCGTTACATACATAATGATCAAGTTATCTCAACACCTCTTGAACACGGTATACGGGAACTTCGGAGCATTCACATGAATCTCTTATATTTATGTGAGTGAGTTACTTATAATAGGAATGATTGTGAGTTGAGAAAATGAAAATGTTACTCTTTATCTGTAAATATATGAGAAACACTATTCATCCTTGTAACTTTTATAACATTTTTGAAAGCGCTTATGAATGAAGGAGAGAGAAAAAATAAATGATATAGGTATAAAAGTACTATTTAATTGAAAAAAAGAAAGAAAATTAATATTTTTTAAAGTAATTATAGGAATGTGGATTAGAGATTAAATGTGAAAGCTCTCATACATCATGTTTGTAATTAGTGTTATGATCCGCCCGCGTTGCGGGGCGCTAAGTCGTATATTTATTAGTTTCATAACACTTACGTATGTATTTCAGTTACTTGTACATACTGCTTATACAATAAAAAAAATACACCGAGACAACAATTAAACCAAAACACTATCATAGTTTTGCTAAAAAAACTAACACGATGTCAACCTGTAATTTTGAGTTGGGGGCAAAATAATAATTGTGACCAGTGAGCGAGTGCTAGACAACAGCTTGACACAAATAAAAGTTACACTGAGTCAACCAAGTAAGATAAGACGCTACTATAGTTTTGAAAAAAAAAACAACAGAACGACGGCAAGACTACAATTTTAATCGCGGGGGAAAATCGGGTAATTTTTTCAATGGGGGCAAAATCTAATTTCAGCGTGGGCAAATTCGTAATTTTTAGCTGGGGATAAAGTCGTAATTTTATTTTGAACTGGGGGCAAAATCATAATTTAGAACTGATGGCAAAATCGTTATTTTGAGTTGGGGCAAAAACATAATTTTATTTGAACTGATGAGCAAAAACATTATTTTGAATCAAGGCGAAATCATACTTTTAAAATGGGATAAAATCATAAATTTATTGGATCAATGAAAAGATGACAATAAAGTTCTTGACACTATTCCCAATGTGGTTCTATATGTAGTCAAAGTCAATTTGTTTTCTCTTTTAAGAAACCTCTCATACATCATGTTTGCAATTTGTTTTGTGACTCTTTTAAAGTTAAGTTAACTTTGAGGGGCAAAATGCCAAAATGAACATCAACCAATGACAAATTGGGGGGACTATGAAAAACTTTGGAAGACAATGGCGGCCCATTTGCAATTTCACCAAAATTTCAAAATCCTTTACTCTTTAGATCCCGATTTCAACTTCTTTCCCTCATTCTATAAATAGCTAAATCCCCCCAATTTCTCACTTCCTTAACTGCCCTACTTTCCCCTCAATTGAAAACCTAGGGTTTATGTTTATGTTTTTCGATTCACGTATTCTATCCAATTGCGAGTCAATTCAACAAGAATTGTGGTGGGAATAATCATGGTTCGAGCTGTTAAAGGCGAACCGAGTGACGGTAACGGGTTAATCGGAGGAACACGGAGCAGAATACTGATCGTGTTGAAGAGAATGACGGTAATGGAGTGGAACGTAGGGTTCTTCGATCTCGGTATCTTGCTGTTAAGAATCTGATTAGTGGTAATATATACGTACAGTTTGTTCGGTTTTGTATAATTGTTTAATTGTGGAGGTGTTTGATGGTTTTTGTGGTTGTTGCAGTGAAGAGAGATGATATTACGAAAGTGGATTCGGATAAATTTAACTCCATTTTTGATGAAGTTGAATGCCTGCATCAGCTAGGTATATTATGCTACCTGTTTGTTTGTTTTCTTTTTTTTTTTTTGTGTATGGTGTGAGATGTGTTGTTTGTGTGTTTGAAGCTATGAGCTAATTGACTTTCTTGTTTATCACATTGTTTGATTTTGCTTTTGTTTTATGCTTCTCCAAATGATTGGACTATGAAGGAATTTAGGGTTTGTATTCACTAGGGGTGTTCATTGTTCTGTGTGGCTGGTTTTGATGGAAGTTTTCGGTCAGCTGGTAACTACGATTTTGAGAAAATACAAACCAAACTGGCCGGGTTGGTTGGGTTCCTGAACCGGCCCGTTTTTATGGTTTTAATTTGCGGTTTTTAGGCAAAACGTATATATACGTTTTCAGTAAGTTACATAATTTTCTATTAACTTTTTAAAAAATGGCACGGTTGTTTATAGTTATAATACATATCCACAACTTCATAATTTGAGTTATGAAAATAATGTCGGTTTGGTTTTCATAGATAGTTCCAAGTTCCTGGCCTTAAACTGTTAAAACCGAACTGTAAAGCGGACTGTTTTTATTTTGAACTGGCAAATCGGTCGGCTTTCTTCCGTCGGGTTTCGTTGTTTTCGAACACCCCTAGGGTTTCTTGATCATCTTTTTTTTTCCTGCAAGTGTTAGTCCTTTTTCAAAGTTTAATAGCTATATATTTGATCATCATATGGTTTATATTATATGTAATCAGTTCCAATAAGCAATCACATGTTCCCCATTATTGCACATTTATATGAACTGGAAGTAAAACATGGTTAACATGATAAATGAATGTGCCGTTCATTTAAAAAACATGATATTGTGATGATAGGTTACCTAACAAGTAACATGTGATCTTTTCCGGGTTACAGTGCAGAAGCCTAGGGAACAAGTTGCTGATGCGGAAGCATTGTTAGACATCACTAACACGTTAATGACATCTGTTAAGGCACAAGGCAGCGAAGGATTGACTGCTGCGGATTTTGTATCCTGTCTACTAAAGAACTTTGGGCAACTTGGTAATGATGAAGTTAGGAACTCTATTAAGTGGAAGGACATCGGTACTGCTGTATCTCATGTTTTTCCCATCGGTGATGGATGTTGCACGATGTAAATACGATCTAAATATATATACTCGTCTGCTGCAATTTTGTCCCTTTTCTTTTATTCTTTGTCTTATAGTTATCTTTGTTGATTGCAGGCTTGGGCCGATGAATTCTGAAGTCAAGCAACGAAAGGTTGCTGCGCAAAGAAAGCAGTCAAGACCGACCGAAAAAGCTCGCCCAGAAGAGGTAACATTGCATTCTTTTGATCGTTTATCCAACCTCTACCAATTTTGCCACTTAAGATTATGGCTAATAAGCCTAATATAATCATTGACTTTGTGTTGACTTTTACAGCTTGCTGCAAGTGTTACAGAAGAAAAGACTGACACGGATAAAAACATGGCAACAATGTTTAATGTTTTAAGAAAGAACAGAAATGCCAAGCTTGAAAACTTGGTGTTGGACAGAAGCTCGTTTGCACAAACGGTTGAAAATTTGTTTGCGTTGTCTTTTCTGGTTAAAGATGGCCGGGCTGAAATTAAAGTCAATGAGGAAGGGTGTCATCTAGTTTGTAAGTTATTTAAAAAATAACCTTTTTTGGTAAATAAAATTGATTAATTTGTTTTTGACTCTTATGTGTTAATACTTCTTTTTAGCACCAAGGAATGCTCCAGCTGCTAATGCAGTTGCTTCCAAGGAGGTTTCATACACTCATTTTGTCTTCAGATTTGATTTCAGAGACTGGAAGGTAATTTGCACAAGAATTTCAGTTTTGCTTTATTTTAGATATTAGAATCAAAATAACTAATCATGTATTTCTGTTTATAATTAGTAATTAGTTTTTTGAGTTATAAAATGAATTTAAGGGATTTGTGAATATCAACACTTGAATTGGTAGTCTTATATTCTAGTAAAAGATTTTCACATTTTACTGTATCTGAAACTGTATGCAACAAGTGGGTTTTTAAATCAACGAGTTTTTAGTTTCTGCTTTTTGTCAGAAGATTATACCCTAAAAATTGATTTAAAAACTGAGTATACAGCAAACTGTTGTACAACGTGTTTTTTGGGTTGTACATGCATTTAATTTCAATATTAAAACACATATAAAGCTTATTTGTGTCCAAATATTGGGTAAATGGTGCTAGAAACCTATAGGAAATATATAAAAAATATATATGATTATTGTGCCTCGGGTATGAAAAGCGGTGCTCTTGTGTTTGGCGCTTCGCGCCTTTGTTTTAGACCTTGTCGCTTTTGTGTGCTTTTTTGCTTTTTTAAAACCAAGTTGAATATATAGAATTTGGATAATTTTATTTATTTTTGTCATGGTTTAAAAAAACTTTTGAGGTGTGCGCCTCAAGGCGGGCCTCGAGGCGAAACGACCGAAAAGTGATTCCGAGGTGTGCCTGCGGGGATTTTTAATTGTATGTGTCATAGTTGTCAATAGCGGCTATAGCAATCGCTATAGCGCGATATGTAGCGAGGCGACCAAGTGTCGCTATTTGGGTCATAGCGACCAATAGCGTGAATAGCTACACTTAGGTTTTTTTTATGTAAATAGCAATTAGATATAGCTATAAAATAGCTGGATTTATAGGTTTGTGTTAAATATACATGTAAAATAGCATATATACCAAGGTATTTTGATATAATATACATATACAAATTTTCAAAATTCTTTTTCTAGTGTATCACTATTTTATAAATAGCGGTCGCTATTCGCTATGTAGCATATAGGTCCCTTGTCGCTATTTGTCGCTATTTGCTATTTACAATTATGGTATGTGCACCTCATAAGGGCTGAGGCGCTTAAAAGGCTGCACCTCAGGGGTTTTTGATATTAATTTTTTTGTTTTTGACTTTTTGTGTCAATTTCAAGCAATTTATGTCCTTTTTTATGTGTGTTTTTGATGAATTTGATGATGAATTTAGTTGGTATTATTATTTTTATACGATATATTATTTTATATTACTTTTAATTCCGTCTTGGGCTTACGCCTCGTGAGGCGAAGGGAAAACGCCTCGAGACTCGTTTCCGTTTTTTTAAACCTTGATTTTTTAATATTTACAGTTGATGTTGGAAGCGGTTACGAAGGAGAAGAACTCATGCCACATAGAACTCCAACTGCTGACACGTCAGCAAACTCCCAGCCAACAGAAAACGAAACAGCTTTGCCCACAACACCAATTAGAAAGTTGTCAAGGAACCGTGGTCTAGTTTTACAAGAACAGGCCGTTGTCGAGGACTCTCCTGAAAGTGGGGACTCGAGTTCAATAGGTGGCGGGATTCGTCAGCGGAAGAGAAAGTTTAGGTAAGAGAGGATTGATTAAATATCGAGAGCTGTTATTTTGTGGAGTAATATTATGTAAATGTATAATTTAGGACTAATTTGGCGACTAGATTGATAGTTAACATTGCTAGTTGTGTACTTTGTTTACCTTCAGCAGCTTGTTGAAGTAGATCATTCCCAGATGTGCCTTATGTGGATGCCATGCTGGCAACTTTTAGCTGACATGTTGTGTAAGTTTAGTATTATTTAAAAAGCACTGTTGATTGGTTGAATCTTTGACTACTGATGCCACTTTGTCAAATGCTGACACTTGTATATATTTAGATCATTCGCTATGGTTTTACCCCTTTGCTCCACGTCGCTGGCATATCATAAAGTAATTGCCATATCACTAACACATCGCCAGTGCATTTTTCTTCGCTAACCTCTATTATGGTCTCTTTCAAGCCCTATTAAAATAATGAAATCCAAAAAAGTTAAAAAAACTGACTGGTTGATGGACATTGGCACCGTCAACACCCTTCATCTTCACGCCGTGAACCAACCCCGTCTCCCCCACTTTGCCCCTTTCGCTGGTGTTCCCCGTCCCTCCATGCTCGCTAGATGTAGACAAGGGCGTTAGTCCATAGCAAGTGGTATTAAGTTGGATGCTAGATGGACAAGGGCGTTAGTCCATAGCAAGTGGTCTTAAGCTCTCAGATGCTTACACATACCAAGTTTAACAACATACTAGCATGCATAACCTAAGTGTCCACTAGCGTAATCGATAGAATACTTAACCATGACCCCAAAACGGACGTTGTGCTACTAATATAGTGCTATACATGTTATGTCACGTTTCACAATTTTGTACTTTCCTTATTAAAAAGTTGTATTCACATTTCCATTTATAGAAACTTGTATTCGTATTTCATTTTCCCAAACTTGTAATCTAAGACTTCGACCATAATTGAAATTCATGTTTATATCAATCTTATTTAAACACATACTTATATTATATGCACTCAATTGTCAAATATACATGTTATATGCAAAACCGAGATTTATTAAATGCGTGAATTATCAATCATACGCGCATGATACTTATCACATGTTTACAAACACATTCTATACTTGAAAATGAGCCAAAATACAAGAAAACGACACAAAGTAACCTAATTACAAAGTACAAGGGCCAAAATTGAACAAAAACCGAAGTATGGAAAAGCCACCTCATCGCGCCAAGGAAGAAGGGACTGGTCGCGTCGCGTGACCAGCATCAATCCACAGCAGAAAGTTTAACCCAATCGGGTTTCACCATTTTCCACCTCCATTCACCTTCTAACCTCTTTAAAACACTAACCCTAATTTTCCCCTATAAAACCAAGTCTTCTCCATCACATTTTCACTTTCCCCAACTCCAAATCACTATCAAACACACCAAAATCATCAAGAATTTCTCCATTTTAGGCAAAAGTTCTAAGTGTTCAAGTGAGCTTTCAACTCACTTTCTTCATCCTTTCTTCTTGTTTTCTTCTTTCATTCCAAATTGGATAACCTCTAGGAATGTTTAGACAAATTTACCATGGTAAACTAAATTGGAACACCGCCATATTTGAGGTCCAAAGTTGGATTAAAATTCCGTTTTTAAAGAAACTTTTATCCTATGTAACTTTTGTTTATGAGCATGAACTCAACCTTGTTCCCAACCAATTTGCATGTTGATGGACTTGAGTTGGAGCTTCATTTTAGTAAGATTGAGGTGCAAACACCTCCAATCTAATTAACCTAAGTCATCAAGTACATTTACTAGCAAAAAAGTGTCTAAACTACACCAAGTCTACAAACATTTACCATGATTGGAATGCACTAGTCTAGTTTGAGTTTCACTTGGTTACTTGACGATTTAGATGAATAACTAACTATATTCTTATGTTCATGATCATCCGAATCATCCGGTGATGATTTGTGCATTGGTGAATCCATACAATGAGGTTTAATGGATAGTAATCATCCTACCTCCATGCATGACTATTTTGACTTGGACTACTAACAATCTTAAATATATATGTATATATATCTATAAACTAAACCAATCCTAAGACACTAACCAATTCATGGGTTGATGTCAATAGGGTTATGGTTATAATATCTTCGTTAAAACTCATCACGATTGGACTTCCAATAGGTGAAATTGTGCATATGAAAAACACATAGCTATGGTGTCCAAGCTTAGGTGTTTTGTCAAGAGGATTTTTATGTATTTTCCTACTAAGTAACCATCTTATATTTACATTTCGATTCCAAAAACCGTCGAACTCATACGCCTTGTTCATCCTTGTAGGATAACTCGACGGATCCTCTAATCACTCAAACCATCAACTCACGTACGTGGGTTTACTATGCAAACCATGAGTATACTTGACCATTTTTATGATTTAATGCACGTTTGGGTATAACATGTATAAACTATCAAAATTCACAATACACACAATCAAACATACTCAGTCACTCAATCCACCAAACATGCTATTTGTTATGCTTAGGTTGTTTATGCTAGAATACTTTCATGCACTCTATTTGTCATTAACTTAGCTAGCCCACCTTAACAATTATAGCGCTATAAGAGTAGCACACCACCCATCGGGGTATTGTTAAGTGACGGTCTCGGTCACTTCGGTGTCGAGGGCCGCACATTATACTTTACGATGTTATTCACTTCGGTGACGTCACACATTATTCTAGTGGACACAAGGGTTTGGCTTTTAGTAATGCATGCTAGCTTCAACTTAGTATATAAATTGCCATGTTGGATTTGAGACAATCTTTTATACTTAGGATATGTAATCAAACTTGTATCCTCGCCAACTTTGTGTTGATTTTATTTTGATACATGTTGCAGGAAAACGTTGTTGTACTTTTCCATTTCAAGGCAATTTAATCCTCTTTTAGTATAAAATGAAACATGATTTATTAAATATTGTCACATTAGCACATTATGAGGTCTTGGGCAAGCTCATTTTCGTCTCACTCCAATATTTCCGCCATCGATTGGGTGCGACAAAATTGTTATTAGAGCCATAACTATATGGAATTAGAAAAATTGTCATGCTTTTGACCCATTCTATAGTTAAGTACCTTATTTGACCATTCTTAATTATCATGCTAAAATTCTTAAAGTCTTCCTACGTGCACAAATCTACTTCCTTTATTTCAAAACATATGCCTTTCCTAATTTACACGGCCATGTAAAGGCATGTAAACACTCTCATCCCATAAACAAGACGATTCCACCAAAATAGGCGTGAAATCCTCACTTTGGTGGTAAACCTCAATCCGCGAACATTTTTTTGTTTTGAAATTATACCATCAAGTTAGGAGTTACTTCCTCACTGTAACACCTAATGGCAACCTCCCAAATGTGGGGCAAAAAACCTCATCGAGGATAATGGCAACCTCCTATATGTTGGGGCAAAACCTCATCGAGGACGATGAGTCCCTTAGGGGGGTGATTATAACACCTAATGGCATACCTCCCAACATCGTCCGTGGACAGGAGAGATTCCTGGTTTATAAGTAATGCCCTACCTCTAAAATCACCAACGCGTTTTGGGCTTAATGCTAGTGGATGAGAGGAGAACTCCACAGTTAAGCGTGCTCAAGTGGGAGTAGTACTAGGATGGGTGACCTCCTGGGAAGTCTCCACCAGGGCAACCAAAAACAAAGCCGTGAGTTCCTGGATGGGCCACCCATCAAGGGCAAAAGCGGACAATATTGGTGATAACGAGGGGCAGGGGTGTTACAGAGTGGTATCAGAGCCACTCCTGTGCCGTTCGGGATGTTGGGGCAAAACCTCATCGAGGACGATAAGTCCCTTAGGGGGGGTGATTGTAACACCTAATGGCAACCTCCCAAATGTGGGGCAAAAAACCTCATCGAGGATAATGGCAACCTCCTACATGTTGGGGCAAAACCTCATCGAGGACGATGAGTCCCTTAGGGGGGTGATTATAACACCTAATGGCATACCTCCCAACATCGTCCGTGGACAGGAGAGATTCCTGGTTTATAAGTAATGCTCTACCTCTAAAATCACCAACGCGTTTTGAGCTTAATGCTAGTGGATGAGAGGAGAACTCCACAGTTAAGCGTGCTCAAGTGGGAGTAGTACTAGGATGGGTGACCTCCTGGGAAGTCTCCACCAGGGCAACAAAAAACAAAGCCGTGAGTTCCTGGATGGGCCATCCATCAAGGGCAAAAGCGGACAATATTGGTGATTACGAGGGGCAGGGGTGTTACACTCACCTTGATGAAAATTTCACTATACTCATTCTAGTGGACCCTTACTAACGAGTCGAATATAGTCCTTACCTCATTTGGTAAGTATCAACCACACTTAGGGAACAATGTTATCAAGTTAGAAATGATACCCGCATCTTGGTAAGGACATGTAGTTGAGTGTTAAATGGGTGAAAAAGGTGAAAAACGGTCATATTTCGCATGCTAGCCAACTTTCTGCGCGCTCCGAGTCACTCGCGAATCGTAAGGCTTATGCTTTGCGGTCTATAAGCATGTCAAATTCCAAATTTTGCATTTTTAGCTCTTGTTGTTTGGTTACTTGTCCATTTATAAAATATCTTTAACATGTTAAGTGTTTTAGGGCATTTTAAGACATGTATAAGCATGTGTATGATATGAATGTGTATGAACAATATTCCGAACATAAAATAAATATAAAGTATGGTTGGGTTTCGTATATAAAACGTGTAGTCATGTTTGATTATGTATCATATATGTATGAATAACAACTAAGAATAAGATGAAATTTCTATTATGATTAAAGTCTCGAGATTATAAGGATTGAACTGAAATATGATCATAAGGTTTCTAAAATAGAAAGTACTAAAATACGAATCATTACACTATAACAATAGTCTACTCGAATTTAAGAGAATGAAATGCTCGTTAACACAGTGTAATTAAAAAAAAAACACATATTATGGTATGAAAATGTTATAGTCATTTAAAAAGCGTGAAGAAAATGGGTTTATAAGTCAACAATTTTGAATCTTCCTATAATATGCTTATTATCTTTAAAGATCTCCTACACTTATACAATTGAATCTCTTGGACGATAACCATTCCTATCATTCCATTGCACATCAAATTAAACTTTTCATCAACTACTTGAACATGATATTTTCACTAGTTAAAAAATCCCATCCAACAAATGTGTATTATATTTATACATTTTTTAAAATTTTTTAACTAAAGGAATGTTTTATTAAATTTAGTTTTCCTTAAAATAAATATTCTCACACTAGAGGTGTACCAATCAGTGTTTTAAAGTTTGGTTTTTATATCGTATCAGGTTGAGTTTAGAATTGGTTTAACCCCAGGTGTATCAGGTGGTTTAATCGGGTGTATCGGACGGTTTAACCAGTACTACTGGCCGGGTTGAACCCGTTTTTTAAGCGTTAGTACCAATCTTTTTTTTTTTAAATTGGTTTTTAAAATCGGTTTTATACGACGGGAACCCGAATTGGTACTAACCGGTTTGCTTTAAACCCGGTTTGTGCCGAAAAATCGGTTTTTTGTTTTTAAACCGATTTCAATGATCAAGAATAGTAACTAGTCTACAAACCGCTGATTCAGTTCATGTTGGAACCTCTAGTTTCTATCCTACAACTTATTTTTTTGTACATCTCTATCTCACACACTGTCTAATTTTTCCCTTAAATTTACACTTTTGTGCACCATGAACCTAGAACTCTTAACTATTTGAAAATGAACACACGTATTATAAAACACATTTATGTCATAAAACTAGAACCCTTAACTACTTGGAAATAAGAACATCATTATATAAACACATTATTGCTATGAAATTAGAACCCTTAACTACTTAGCATTACATAAACGCATTAATGCCATGAAACTAGAACTCTCAATTATCCAAATAAAAGTTTGTTATATAAACACATTGATGCCGCCAAACTATAATGTTTTCGGTTACTAAATTTAAAATTAGGTCGCCTTGTGATAGCATAATACTGTATATTAAAGGAAGTAAGGTTTTGTAGTGTAATGGTGCTAATTGTTATTTTTTTAAACCTTTTACACATCTTGTTGTAACTTTTTTTATTCCTTTCTTTTTATTGTTTTTAGTTTTTTTAATGACATACGGTTAAGATGTCACTAATCAAGGTTATTATAATTGGTTTTTCATTATGTACAAAGGCAATAAAAATTGGCTCATTCTAAATACACTTCCCCTAATTACCAAGTACACCTCTTCCACATATAAAACATCACATCAATTATTAATTTTATTTTGTTTTTAGTCTATTTTGTCTTTTAGTTAACAACTTTAGTTAACTTTTAGCTTTTTTGTCTTTAGTTGTCTTTTTTTAATTTTTATTTAATGATTAGTTTATATATTACTAATTATTATTATTATAACTAATTATTTATTCAATTACATTTATAGTAGTAACAAAAAATAAAAAAATAAGTGTAATCTTACAAAATTATATCATTAAACATTTTACATACCGAGCTTTAATCTACAACATAATATGTAGCAGGTTATGCTATCCAATAATTATACATATTTTGACGTGATTCAAATATATTCTTCAGCCAACCGCATCATTTTCTCTCATTAATGTCCATAGTTGTTTGTGCTGGCAATTGGATATTCTCCTTGTAACTCTACCATTATAAAATGGTTATCCGTCCACGTGTGCAATTCAAATTATTTTTTTTCTGGGAACTGGTGAGGGCCTCTCAAAAGCGAAAACCGAGTTCATTCAAATTTTTTTTAATAAATTTTTTTATTCAAATAAATAGAAATAATAATAATTACTGTTATAGTAATAATAAATGATTACTATTAGTAAATAATAATGATAATTAAAAAGACAACAAAAAGATGAAAAAAAAGTTGATATATGATGTAGTGATGTGATATTTTTATAGAGAGGTATAGTTAGTAATTAAGGGATCTATTTAGTAGCACCCTAACAAATCAAAACGATATTGACAGAATTACCGTCGCATCACTCCGCTACGAAGCACACGCTTACATCTCACATAATTGCCACCCGGCCCACCCCCCTTCGTAAAGGCTAGTATTTTCGCTACGCTAAAACCCTTGGGGATTTCGAGCTCGTAAATCTCCTTCATTCTCCAATCAAAGTTAGGGTTTCATCGAACCTTCATCAGTTCATCACAAATTCGATTAATCGAGCTATGGATTCTCGTAAGAGAGGACGGCCTCTTGTTAATGGCACCGCAAAGAAATTCAAATCAGGTTAGTTGCGTTGTTTCTTCGTCAATTCACATGTATGCGTTTCGTTCTGTATCCAAAGCTTTATACGAGTTTCTTACACCTACGATTAGTTTTCTACATATCTGTTTCGTTGTTGTTGAATCTCTGCGTTTGAATTTGGTTTAGGTTTAGCGATTGGTTTGTTTTGAGGATGAATTTTTGGATTTGTTCATCTGGAACGGTTAACCTAACCCTAATTCATGAATTAGGTTCACATATTGATAGTTTTTGTGCTTTTTTGTGTTATACACATTACTCTATGAATTAGGGTTTACAGATTGGTGGATTTCGAAGAAGAAAGTTAGCAGAGAGCACCTATAGAAGTTACTCTATGATTTAGGGGTTTTGTTATTTTTCTTTAGTTAACACACACATATGTGTATTTCGTTGTGTATCTATAGTTCTGTACGAGTTTTGCACTTAATTACATTATGGTGTGACGTTTTGTCGAGGAGTTTATCAATCTTTGTTAGGTTTAGCGATTAAATTAGTCGATCTGGAACAGTTAATCTAAGTATCTAACACTAATGTATGAATTAGGTTCAGATATTGATAGTTTTTGTGCCTCTTTATGTGTTATATGAATTACTCTTTGAATTACGGTTTAAAATTGGTCGATTTTGCAACGAGAAATCAAGCAGAGAGCACTTATACAGGTTTTAGGGTGTATAGAACTGTACGTTCCTGATAGTCACACCAGGTTTTTTTTTTGTTTTAGAAGTTGCTCTAGGAATTAGGGTTTGCATTTGTTGTTTTTTCATTAATTAACACACACAAATGTGTGTATTTTGTTGTGTATCTTTAGTTTTGTACGAGTTGTTAGACTTACGACTAGTGTTATACATATCTGTTTCGTTGTTGTTGAAACTATTACTATATCAATAAATTTGGTTGTGTTTTGATGTTTGGTTTAGGAGTTTATCAGATCGTGTTAGGTTTAGAGATTGATTTGTTTCGAGGATGAATTTGTGTATCTGGAATGGCTATCCTAACCCTAATTCATAAATTAGGTTCGTATATTGATAATTTCTGGTCGATTTTGCTACGAGAAAGTAAGAAGAGAGCACGTATACAGGTTTTAAGATGTATGGAGTTGTAAGCCCCTGTAGCTGACACCGGATTTTGCGTTGTAGAAGTTACTCATTGAATTAGGGTTTTCATTTGTTGTTAACACTTTTTTAGAGTATAAAAAGTGGAGTTTTTGTCTGACAATGAGGAGTTTTGTTATCTTTCTCACTAGCTTTTGAAATAACAGCAGATAATAGTGTGATGCCATATCTATGATGAAAGCAAGAAAATTTCTGTGGATGTGTATAAGCTAATTTACAGTTCTTTACAAACTCCATGACCTAAAACATTTATCGAGTATCTGAGTTTATACAAAAGCTGAACATCATGAGTTATTACAAAATTAGTGTCTACAAAAAAGTTAATACTTAATTTAAACATGCTTCAGCTAAACAGAAGTCCTAAAAAAACTTAAACAAACATCTTAAACTACCACAAAGATTGTGGATAAGTTACGGCTGAAACATGTAATCTTAAACAAATTTTACATGCTCAAGGAATTGTACCAAAGTTCAAACAAAACATATACAACTCAAATGATGTGTATGTGTGTAAACATGAAGTTCTGTGGAACCGGCTTGTGCCTTTGATAGCTAGAATTCTCTTTGCTTATTAAGGGCAAGTGTCACTTTTGTAAGAGTTTTAATTATCAGCCGATAGCAACTTAAGTTTTAGTTTTGCTTCATGTTCTCAAAACAAGCTCCCATTATAAAAAAAATCTTAAAAATTCATACCTGCTTTCTTAAAATTGAAACTTTCTTTAACCTTGGTTGAATAAACCTTGATTCCATATACTCCCTTCAATAATGTTGTTTTAAACTTGTTCATAAATACAAAAACTTAACTGCAAGTCCGCAATTGCAGTTTTCTCATATTTTCACCTTCTTTGTTACTTTTTATCCTCTTTTGGTCACTGACAACGTGTAGTCCCTCACATAAGCTTGTAAAAATTTATAATTGGACACATAGAGAGCCCTGTAATATAATAATAAACTTCATATTGCAGTTAAAACTTATTATGCTTAATTACATATTACAAATAAGTCTAACTGAGAGACAACACTTAATGTCTTGTAACAGAATCAGAGTTATCAAGTGGTATAAGAAGCAAAACGAAGCCTTGCATGAAGTATTTCAGGTCTAAATCCCTCCTTTCCTCAGTTAACAAATTGTTTTAATTAATCATATCATGTCAAGAATAACATTTGTAACTTAATTATTATTGTTATTCGAAATGTAATTGGAACCTATAAGTAAACTCATTCCACAAGTTAATTACATTAAATATATAGTATATACATGTCTGATACAAGTATAAATGGATCGTCTTCACGGGTTCAACCCGACCCAAACCTGAAAATGTACGACGAACCGGAACCCGACCCGAAATTGTGTCATACATATAAACCCGAACACGGTCCGAATATTTGCGGGTTGACCCAAACACGATCCGTTCAACTCGATTTTATATTGTAGATTTTTTTTTTGCTGAAATAATATATTATAATTAAAATTTACTAAAAAAACAGAAATGTGTATAATACAATTACATTTAAACTATAAAATATGATGTCTATTTCTCTTTTTAAGTTGTAATTATGGCATAAAAGACACCCAATTTAATTTACGACATAAAACATATTGTAGTCAACCTGCCACCCGATCGGGTTGACCTGAACTCGACCCGTTTAGCTAAACGGGTTCGCGGGGCTCAATTTGAAACTGACCCGACCTGTTTAGACTAAACCCAAACCGCAAATTTTGTGTTAGGTTTGTGTCGTGTCAGTTATTTCACACCCTTAAGTGTAAGCCTGCAATATTTGTGACGGGTAATTTTACTATCTGTTCATTCCAATTTAGAGAAATCATAAATCATCATTTATGTAGATGGATAATATACAACAACGGACAAGACAACCCTACCGAAATATGAAAAAGTGTAAAAAATGTCACCGAACTACAAAAGTGTGAGAGGAGTCAACCTAAGTTTCAATAGTTTATACAAAACTTGGTGTGAAATACCTGTTATTCCATTTCATTTGATTTTAAACTAAAATAAGTATAATATGAAACGCAATCCTTTATGGCATTTTTTCAAAATCTAAAAACTTTATTATAATCTTATTTTGTTATGAAAATCATAGCCATGCAAAGAAGACTTGTAGGGTAAACATCAAAACCAACATCTTCCTTATCCAGTCACCATGTTTTTATTTTAGTTTTAAATTTGATATATTTTCTCTTTTCGTTTCTTATAATCTTCTTTTATAAGTCCTGGCTCGTGACCATCATATACTTTGTAACCAATGGTTTTCTCGTCATTATTTTTGCAAGACTTGGTATGAAAGCCACCAAGTTAAAACTTGGTGCTCTTCTTCGACGCTTTCATATTTGGGTGGAAAATTGCAATAAATAGCAATACTTTATGCTCATTACTGATTCTAGCATCTGACTATGAAAATTAGAAATAGTAACAATGTAACATACTTTAAAAAAAACAACTTTTTACCTATAAACCAGGTAAGAAAGACGAGTTGCTTTTCTACTATTTATTTGTCCATGTATCGACATATAATGCTACATTTTTATACTTTGTTTTATATTATAGTAAATCTTAGTTAATATTAATAGTATTATCAAACTTAAATATTAATATGTTGTCAATATATAACAATCCTGTTCTACAGTTCCACCTTATCATCTTTTATAGCAATTACTTAAATAGGAGTGATTACTTGATGACCATGTTAAAAGTTGCTATTTGTTTTAAATAAACAAAACCATGTTACATTGTTACTGTTTCTTTGAGTTTTCATTGTTGACATTCTTCTTATAACTGGATCACATCATTTGCCTCATTTTCATATTTCAGTTAATTTGAATTGTATTGCAGCATGGACGGCTGCCCATTTGGCGAAAACTGTCACTTTCTCCATTACTATCCTGGTGGCTACAATGCCGTTGCGCAACTAATGAACCTCCCGCCAATTTCAACTGCCCCAACCACCATACAAAATGGACCAACGTCAACCGGTAACGTTAAATCGAAGCTCTGCAAGAACTACACCACTGCTGAAGGCTGTAAGTTCGGTAACCAGTGTCACTTCGCTCATGGAGATCACGAGGTTGGAAAGCCTATCAATGAGGACCCACGAGCCCTACCACCACTCCCGACACTCCCGAGCCGCCATGCACCGCCACCGTCAGGTCCTGCCGCTAGCTTTGGTGCCTCGGCTACTGCTAAAATCAGCGTTGATGCTTCCCTTAGTGGTGCTATAATCGGACACGGTGGTGTGAACTCCAAACAAATCTGCAGACAAACAGGTAGGGTGTGCACGGTTCAGTTCGGTTAGGTTATTACATTAACCAAAACCGTAATCGAAGTCATTGGTTAATACTTAATCGTTTCGGAATTTGTCGGTTTTTGGTTCGGTTCAGTTAATAACCAAACCAAACATGGGCTAAAGTTTTTGTTTAGAAATACATCTAATGGAGGTATAAATACATGAATTGGATGTATAAATAAATAAGATGGGGGTATAAATACATGAAATGGAAATATAAAATCTGAAATACGGAAGTATAAAAGCTAGAAATATATGAAGATTTCATTACATCGGTCCGGTTAATTCCGGCTAACCGATGGTACCAAAAAACCGATAACCGATTTTCGGTTATTTCGGTTTCGGTTAACTGATGGTACACAGTAACCTATAACTGATTTTCGGTTAATTTTAGTTTGGTTTTGTCTGTTTGGTTTCGGTTAACAGTTCGGTTATTGCTCACCCCTAAAACAGGAGCCAGGCTATCAATTCGGGATCATGAAAGTGACACAAATCTTAAGAATATTGAACTTGAAGGCACGTTTGATCAAATTAAGGAAGCGAGCGCTATGGTTAGAGAGATTATATCTAGTGTGAGTGTCAGATCGGTTGCACCAACTCGATTACCGCCACCGGCTATGCAACGTGGGCCCCCATCACACACTACTCCACCAGGCAGCAA
Organism: Scalesia atractyloides; assembly: GCA_947069175.1. Lineage (NCBI taxonomy): Eukaryota > Viridiplantae > Streptophyta > Magnoliopsida > Asterales > Asteraceae > Scalesia > Scalesia atractyloides. The sequence goes on from CAMTDV010000021.1 coordinate 32,510,292, forward strand.
AAAGACGAAACTGTGTGAAAATTTTGCCAAGGGGTCATGCACTTTCGGTGAAAGGTGCCATTTTGCACATGGTGCGACCGAGTTGAGGAAAGCACGCGTGTGAGACGCTAACAAAATTTTGGTAAGTTCTGGCTTCCTCGCCTTTGTTTTTTGATGGAGTAAAGATTCTTGACACTTAAACCGTTTTTTCAAGATTAGTATGATGTTGGGTGTGTGACAACCGAACTTAGTGTTGGCGATTTGGTGTTGATACAACATTTGTCGAGTCTTGTTATGATACTTTTAGATTCGTTCAATCTGCACATTTAGTGCAGAAAGGATGTATGCAACAGTCAAGCTTGTGCATACAGTTGATAAGAATCTATTAGGTATATTTTAAAAACATGAGTCGCTTACCTGGTCAAAACGGTTAATTTTAGGTCTTGTTGGAATGGGTTGACCCGCGAGCAGTTTGTGTTTGACTTGGTTACTAACGATACAATTCTATAATAGTAGTGTTTTAATAAAAGCATACAGTATAATTAGTGGCGGAACTAGAAGAAAAATTTAGAGGTATCCCAAATTTTTTTACCAACACATGAAATGGATACATATTTTCCGCACATTCGGATGTTGGCGGATGCGAAACATTTTTATCTAGACGATCTAACTTATATTTTATTTTTATATTCGCAATCGCGTGTGAACTTATTTTTTAACAATAAAAGTACTATAAACACAAAAACGATTGAATAGATTCTTTTAAAATTACCTAAATTGCTACTTAAAAGGATTTTATCAATATTATTTTTGTTTTTAATTTTCACTAAAAAGTTAGTAAAAGGATAGATCTATACATTAAATAAAAAAGGTATACAAAAAATTAATTATTAGTAAACTAAAAAATAAAAATATAATCAACCAAAATATTTTTTTCATTTGACCATGTATATGAGTTACTTTTTTTATTAATCCATATATCAACCAAAAGTTATAATCCTTATGCCCTCATATCTTAAAATCATTGTAAATTATTTCTTTTGCAACACTTTAAAAAAGATTTGAGTTAAAAAATGTAATGCATATAAAAAAAACGTTTTTTATGACAAATGTCTTTTGGCTGTATATATTTTAACATATGAAAACTGTTATCATATAATTAATAAACTATATGTAAAAAATGATAAAAAAAATAAGTAATATATCATAACTTAATCATATGAATGGATAAATCAATCAATATAAACCTAAACCAACCTACTTTAGTAATTATTTTGAATGAATTATGAAAATAATAATTAAAAATAAGAATACCAGTAGTATACTTTATTAATTAATTTGAATTAATAATGAATTAAGAAAATAAAAGGGTACAGCAGTAGGTTGTCGATAGTGAGATATAATATGAATTAATTAAAAATGTAGCATCTTCTTCCTCTTGTGCCGGAAAGTTTTCTGAAAGTTCACTAAATCGTTTGCCGGAATATTTCCGACCACTCAATTTTCATCTTCTATGTTTGTTCAGGATATCCTAATATTCTCTAGGGGTATTCGATTCATAAAACAATACACAAAACTGGAACTCCTAACATGTGCATACATCCACCCACTATCGATATGAAGTTTTCCGTGCTACGGCTCGTAAAGTGCTAGTCCGCCCCTGCGTATAATGAATTCATAATTGATTAAAATGAGTTGTTTAACATGTCAAAATGGGTTTTTAAGTATGGGTTGGGTTGGGCCTAGTTGGGCTATAATTCGTAAGCACTTTTTGTTTGCTTCGTTACCAAATTTGTATTAATATTATAAAATTAGTAGATTAAGCATGCAAGGGATATCAATCTCATGATTGATTGGTATTTACCCATCTCTTGTTACTATTAGGTAGAGGTGGTAAAATAAGAAGTATAGCGCAGGTCAAAATGGTTAATTGTAGGTGGGTCAACGCTAGGGGTGTTAACGGGTATTGTTTGCGGGATGACATGAACATGACGACTAGTTTAGTTAAATGGGTTTGACTCAACCCTGTATGTAGTGAACCCAAACCTGCAAATCGGGCTAGTTTCATGTCGTGATTTTGTGCCTTGTTGCCAAAATTGCATAAAAAGGACAATTCTACCGTTGCCTTGTTACTAAAGTAATAAAATAACAATTCTCCGTTGCAAGAAAGGTTATTAGTTATTAAAAATAAATAAAAGTAAAGTTGTGAATTATTAACTTTCGATCAATTACAAGACACCAACTTGAATGTTAAATGATGAGAGTGCTGATTGTATGTAGAGTAGAGGCAATCCAATCCTTTCTTGTTCTAGTTTTTGTCCTTCTAATGAAATCCCCTTTTTGGTTGATTGTTAATCTATCTATAAATTACAATAAATCAAAACCACCTTAGGGTCATATGACTTTCTCTTAAACATCTAATTGTCACGTGGCAATGTATTGTGAGACATTGACTGAATTTGAGTGGTAAAGAAAACAAGGGTGTTCAAGACTTTTTCTTTCCCCTGCTATTCATTCTCGTATCATTTATTCTTAAATCAAATTCGAGTTTCCAAAATTAGTAATCCGTTTCCTTTCAATCTTTTTTTCTTTTAAAACTTAAATCCAATTACATGTTTGTTAACATTCAAAAAAAATGTCAACATTCAAATTTCAAATTTAATTGATTTTTGTTACATTTATTATTTTCTAAAAATTACGAGTGAATTTTGTTAATACACTAAGTGGATATTTTGTATATAGTTTTGCTATTTAAGGTAAATTATGGTTATTATTAATTGTAACTAAAAAAGTTTTTTCTTGATTTATTAATAAATAATAAGTCAATGTAACTGTATTATTTTGTTTTACTTAACAAGTTAATATATGTTGTTTGTTATGTATGAAAAATAAATAAACTATTATCAGTCTTGACTTTTTAAGGTACGGTAGATCTTCCACAAAATCATATCAAAGCCGGAAATCTATGTCTTTATCACGCAGCCACGTAAGGACATTTTTTTTTATCAAAAACTAACTCGACAAGCGCATCTCTTATGTGGACATGTGATATTGCATGGCCCATGGTCGTCGTCCTTCAAGATCATGAAATGTAATTCTAATTATAAGAAGTATTTTCTTTATACAAACTAGTATGTTTATATTTTGTTGTCAAATACACATGTCAAGTTTTCAGCCCACAGCCATTGGGGCGAAAACGGGCTTCCAGTTTGTTTTTAAACGATAAATACTTACAAACATATATCTATGTCCTAAATGGGAATTGAGACCATAAACTTTTAGTATGTAGGATGTCTTTATACACCTACGAATAATTTCTAACATCATAAATGAAAATGAACATGAGAGATATTGAGTTTATAAGAAGTATCTCACTTTATATGTCATTGACAAGTAGTCATACGTATTGTTTATATATGATAAGAAAATTCAGTAATTGTAACTAAATGAGAGAAGTCCTACGATTGATCACATTATAGAAAGTCTCTATTTTGGCAACATAAATAAATCTATAAGTCCCTTTTGGGTCAAGTGGACAATATTGGTGGGTATGAGTGTCCAAATCACTCCTTTGTCATAAGTAGAGATGGGCATAAAAACCGGTTCCGAAACCCGAACCGGTAGAACCGAACTGGAACCGGTTCCAGTTCCTACCCGACATTAAGTAGAACCGGTTCCGGGTTCAAAATACCCGTTGGTTCCAACCCGGTTCCATAATTTTACCATTTGAATCGGGTAGTAACCGGTTCCTAACCGTACCCGGTTCCTACCCGTACCCGGTTTCAGTAGTACCCGGTTCCATCAGTACCCGGAAATGCAGTTCTAGAAGGAACCGGTTATACCGTTAAAATGTTACCGTTGGAACCGGTTATAGCCGAAAAAGTGGAGACTAACGATAGAAAGAAACACAAAAATAACAAACACAATAGAAAGAAACATTACACAAACTTTATTAAAACACCAAACCAAACGGGTTACATCAAACATTTGAAGAACCGGTGCCGGAACCTTCTCCCGTCTCATTTTTCTTTGCCTTCGTCACTAGGCAATGCCGCTCAGTGTGTTTCTTAAGGGTTGAGTTGGCTGCGGCCTTCATAAATTTTCCGCAAGCTTTGCATCTAGCCATCTCGTGGCTGTCGGACATTAAACAGAGATCAAAATTCTTCCATATAGCTGGGTTTCTTTTCGTCTCTAAGACCGTAACAACTTCTTCGTTGCATGCCATAGGTATTTTGCAAGATTTTAGAAGATGATTGAGTTTGTAAGTTGATGATGGTGAGTGTTAAGTTTTGAAATGGTAAGTAGGGAGGGGTTTATATAAAAAAAACCGATTTCGACTGCCAGGAACCGGTTCCCAACGGTAACATTTATCAGGAACCGGTTCTGAACAGTAAAAAAGTCAGGTTTTACTGTCAGGAACCGGTTCTGAACAGTAAAAGTCAGGTTTCGACTGCCAGGAACCGGTTCTGAACAGTAAAAAATCAGGTTTTCGACTGTCAGGAACCGGTTCTGAACAGTAAAAAAGTCGGGTTTTACTGTCAGGAACCGGTTCCGCACCATACCCGGTTCCACACCATACCCGGTTCCATAATACCTGTACCCGGTTCTACACGGTTCCATATTCTTGGGTGTGAACCCGGGTAGGAACCGGACCCGGTTCCACACCATACCCGGTTCCAATGACATCCAAGCAGAACCGGTTCCGGGTTGGAACCGGTTCCGGGTAATAATAAAACCCGATTATGCCCATCTCTAGTCATAAGTCACATCAATCGTGGACATGAGAGAAGATGTGTTCAAAAGAAGTGCTCGCCTTAATTATTACCAATGCATTTTGGATGTGCTAACCATGGACGAGATGAGAGCTAAATTAAGCATGTTTACGTAGGAGTAATTCTCGGAAGTCTCCACTTTGGCAACCAACAACAAACGTGTAAGCTAGTTTTGCGTAAATCAGACAATATTAATTTATATGAGAAGCCAAATGTTGGTACGACCGAACCAAAGACGTGTTAATGTTTTAAAAACCGGTTCAAACTGGCCGGTTGGACCGGTTGAACCATCTGGTAGAACCAGTTAAACCGTCCGATTCACCCGGTTGACCGCCCGATACACCCGGTTAAACCGTTTCTAAGCCAAATCCAGTACGGTATAAAAACCTGATTTTAAAACATTGGGGTTCATTATTTATAGTGCTTCATACCATTGATGTATTCGGGAATTGATTTGTTGGTTGTAATGTCATACAACGGAATGATGAGGACCAATTCCTTGCCATTATCAACTATAAAAACTCGAACAATAAGAGTACTTACACCGGTTCAACTGTTTAACATTTTTATTGTAAAATAACTGAACTGGCAGTATCCACACAATAAAACAACCTTCATTCATATTACTTCTCTTTTGGTAATTTTATGTCATGGTGCTATACTACACCGAAATGTTAGCAACCAACGCATGAAGTTTTAATCAGTGATGCAGCTTAGTGGGAACCGGGGGTGCACCCGCCCCCCAATGTTTCGGTTAAAAGTGTAAAATTTCTGATTTTTCGTCCAAAAATTTTTAAAATTATCTAGGATCGGTCCTCCACTTATTTTGCCTAAATATTTATACAATATATAAATCGGGTCCCATAATTTCTGCCCCGCATAACTTTTGATCAAGCTCTGCCACTGATTTTAATTAGCTATGGCCAAATAAAGAATTGTTTTGATGGCTGTTGCCTAAATTTATAAATAAAAATGCATAAATTATTGTTTTTTTTTTAAATAAATCAGGTTTTAACTTTTGGTTGCTCATCTAACAACTTAAACTTTGTAATCTTTCAGAAATAATATAGAATTAAAACGGGGGAAAATAATATACAATCATGGTGAATTCCCTAACTACCACATTTATAGCTTTAGTGGGGAAAAAGATCATTCATTACTATAAAATACTGGTCATGTTTAACTTGTTTTTAATTCAAGAAAATCATGAAAAACATCATTTTTATGTTATACTTGTATGTAAGCTTAAGTTAAACCAAATTATACCTCTATAGCATAAGATATAGTCACTACTTTGTTTACACATAATTAGAAATGTCATGAAATGTATACTTTGACACGTTTTAAAAAATAAAATAAAGTAGATACACAAGCATACATGTCCTAATATATTTCGGCATAATTAATAAGAAAAAGTTATATAAAAAAGCATAAGAAAAAGTTATATAAAAAGCATAAAAATTAATGTATTGATACGTAAAAAATAATTATTCTATGATTGAAGAAGAGAGTTTATATGGTGGTGCAGACTCTAATTGGGATGGATATTTGATATCGTGTATATTTGGTACTGTACCTATTTTCCCTGTCTTTTCAGTACCAGTACTTGGGGGTAAAACACTGGTAAATACCGGTACCAATTTTCCCCGTTTTTCGTTACCGATACTTTCGGTACCGATAGCAGTTCAGTACTGAACAGATACCATGCTCATCCCTAGACACTAGTGTGGTGTATATGAATTATGGAGGAGCAGAATCAATTATGCATTCAAACGGAAGCAGGTTAATTCGGAGAGGGTTGCGCAGGAGATAACAATCCTTGGCCATCTTTGGCTCAGAAACAAGTCAAAAATCCCAAGCATTAACGTGAGATAAATGGTGTAACTTTGATCTATTTTGTATAGGAGTTTAACTGTTTTTTTGGTGTATCTATTGTTTATGAGTTAACATATGTTAGCACTTAGCAATTAGCACCTAATAACTTTGATCAAAGAAGAATGGTTTCCGGTTTATTAGTTAGTTTTGAAAATTTCACAGAAATAAAAATATATATTGTTTTAAAGAACTAAAGAAAATTATATAAAAGAATATGGTATGCAACAAATCAGTCTTAATGTATTTTATTTGAACAAGTATAAGTGGTTGTTGGGGGTTGTGTTTATGTTTGGGTGTTCTAAAAAACATGTCCCAACTACTTGTTTAAAGTTTAGCCACGTTTTTCAAATGCTTTATCTAACACGCCTATTTGTTTATTTAACTATTTTTTTTTCCAATGTCGTAATCCAATAGTTTGTATCAAAGTGGATTTTATAAACCCTTTAAGATTTAGTCAGAAAAAGAAGCTGTTTTTTAATCATGTGAACCCCATGTCGATAATATTGATGAATCTAACCAATACTTTAGTAACCAATGACATTAAATAAATTATAGTTGATAATGGATAGATAACTTTCAAATTATTCAATTAATTATCTCAATTAATAAATACATATTTTTATTAACATGGTGTTTTATATAGTTGAACAGGGTTTAATAGCCATTTAGTTTTGATTATTTCCACAAATGATACTTGAGTGACATAGTCTTAAAACAATCTTGACTCTATGCTTAAACTATCGATCTTAATCATGATGGGTTGACGAGCTTTGAGTTAGTTGGTTGAATTGTTCAACTTGAATACGACCCATATAATTATCCAGATAAAAGTGGCACCCTTAACCTTAGTACACTTAAAAAGTATAACGTTAAGTAATCAAGTTGTAAGAATGATAAAAAGGTTGATGTGTCATAAAATGAGTTAAACGTTTGATAAACAATTCAAGGATTGACCTATTTAGTTATATATATTTGCCGGCCTACACGCATAATTGAACAAGTTAAACATGTCAACTGAAACGTGAGTGTTGGTGCATATGTCTGTTGCCTACGTCATTGTACATCAGTCTGAGTGAATAGGACTTAATCTGTTAGAAACGAGGCGTATTTATGTGTGTAAGAGATCAAGTTCGCCCGGAATCATATTGTGAGAACAAGTTCGGCCGAACTTGTTCAAGACAAGTTCGCCCGAACTTGTTAACCCTCCAAGCGAACTTGAGAATCTATAAATAGGTGCCTTAGTATTTCATTTGTAACGATCTGTGATTTTGGTAACTGAGAGGCGAAGCTCTGTCGGATCAGGAACTTGAATGTATTGAACTTTAAGATCAATGAAAAACAGTTTAAATGAGTATTCTTGCTATTTGGTTAATATGTCATTAGTTTTCGCCTAATTGGACATTAGATAACAAATTTAGGTTCCCGTGCTAATCGTGGACGGTCCTAACAAGTGGTATCAGAGCCTGGATACCTAAATTTGCTGGAATCACGTCAAGAATCACTTTATGTCATCTCATTTCTACCATTTTTCTTAACTTTTTCATAATTTAAAGATTTCATGGTAAAAATGGATGAAAATTGAATATGTCATGTAAAATACACTTGTGGTAAACCCTGAGAGTTTGAACATCAAATTCAAACGAATTGATATAAAAAAGTTCAAAAAACCATGTTTGGCAAACTGATTTTGGTCGAACTTAACATCAAGTTCGCCCGGACTTGATTAAAATTTCATTGATTTTAATCGAGTTCGCCCGAACTTGATTGATATTTCAAGAGTCTTTGATAAGTCCGCTCGAACTTGCTCTGTTTTCAAACAAAATTCTATCAAGTTCGCCCGAACTTAATTAAAGTTTTGTTGAATTTCAGTTACAAGTTCGCTCGAACTTGATAACTCACTTGAAAATCTACATAAGTTCGCCCGAACTTGCTTCAGGGTGAAAATTTTCAAACTAACAACAAGTTCGCCCGAACTTGATTGTTTTGTGATAAAAAGTTGAAAATTTCATACAAGTTCGCCCGAACTTGTTGAAATTAAATTCAAAATCTGTTTTTCTCACAAGTTCGCTCAAACTTGTCAGCTGCTAATTGGTTTTCGAGTGTTTTTGATCGTATTTTCAGATAAACATTCAGATTGTCAAAATGGATGATTTCCATAACGTGGTTGTCTCACAAGTGGCTTCTTCGTCAAACGCTAATAACATTGCAGTTAACCAGATGAATCTGGATAACGAAATGGGCACTACAACAAAACCGCCAAAGCTAAGAGCATGGACGAATTCTAAGGTGGAAAGAAAAGTTTGTTAACTGGGTACAAGCCAATCAGTTCCACAGCTGGGTTGCGATAGAAACGGGTACAAATGGCCAAAAGATGAACGTGATCAAGATCTCCCGTTGATCAAGTTTGCACCTGTTGATAAAGAAATTATGTAGCTAAAAGAAAATGATAAGCATGATACAACAATCTGTGAAGGAAGATATCTTGATACTGTTACCAGAATGCGATACTTCAGAAGAATTGTGGCATGCTCTTTGTGATAAATTCAAAGGAAGTGATGAAATGATAAAGAGCAAAAAGGCCTTAATTAAGAAAGAGTTCGAGATTTTTACAATGATCAAAGGTGAAACTATGAAGCAAAAGATCGATAGATATTGTCATCTAATGGTCCAGATGCGAAGACATGATATCAAGAGATCTACTGAAGAGCAAATTGAGAAGTTGGCTGATGCACTTCCTGAGGGAGAGTGGACGACATATCTGATGATTCTAAAGAATAGTCCGGCCTGGAGACAATCAAGTTGTCATCTTTCATCGACAAATTAGAAGGTCATGAAATGGAGTTAATGAAAATTGCGAAATCAAAGAATGCAAACGTTGTTCAAGATGTCGGTGTTTATTACAAAGGTGGTGTTCAAGATACTCGATTCAAAGTCCGAAAATCCAAACAGCATTTAGTGCGAATATGAATTCATAACAAAATCAGAGTTCTCCGAACAATGGATATTCAAGTGCTGGTTCAAAGTCTTCATTCCAAAGTTAGTCACATCAGACAAATCAATTCAATACTGATCCGAATGTTTTTCAATGCAATATCGCAGTTGATTTGAAGAATGTGTTTCCCGAAAAAGTGGCTAAACAACAATAACACTTCTTGCTACTGTTTTAGAATCTTACGAGAGTTTAGTTGCTGGGAAAATCGAAATCCTAAATGACCGCTGAGGATTATGATCAGGTGGACGAAGAAGAGCTTGAACTAATAGATATCAAATGGAGTCTAGCATCAATCATCAGAAGGGTTACCAAATTTGTAGCACTCACTGGAAGAGATATTGGTAACTCAAGTAACAAGCTTGGATTTGACAAGACAAAGGTCACATGCTTCAGATGTCACCAAAAGGGACATTTTAAACGTGAATGTACTAATCAAGAAGCAAGTGGAAACCAAAGTCCTTTTGGCAACAATAACGACTACTACAAGAAAGCACTTCAATACAAGCCATACCCGAAAAGAACACAAGTTGAAGTACAAGATAACTCTTCAAAACTGAACAAGCTTTAGTGACTCACGAAGACGAAGGGTTTGATTGGAACAGGTATATCGGGAAGAAGACTGGTGTTGCTATGATGGCAGAAGTTGTTGATGAAGCTGAATCATCATATGATGATGCTGTTCTGGAGAATGCAATTCTGGAGGAATACATGCAGCGAGCCGAGGAAGAGGAGATGGTGTATCTGGAAACTCAAAGACAAAATGCAATGAAGTCAGAGGCGGAAAAGGTAAATTCTGAGGTAAACAAGATTGAAAACGAAATTGTGAAAGTTGTAGAGGTTGAAAAACCTTGCACAAAGTGCACAAATCTTTGTGAACAATGTGATGAGAAAACAAAAATCATAAGCGAAATACTGTGCATAACGAAAACTTTCGTTATGATACAGAACAATGAAAGAAGCTTATGACAAAATAAAAGTAACATATTTTCATGTCGAAAAAGCTAATCTCAAATTAAGTGCTAACGTAACAATGTTAAGTGCAACAGTAATTGAAAAACAAAAAGCAATTAACATGTATATTGACATAATTGCTTAAACAAGGCGAGAGCTTCAAGACATGAAAATTGAAACAGAAAGGGTAAGGCAATTGTTGAAAAGTTATACCACAAATGCTTATGTCATTGATCACATTCTTCCTACGATTAAACCAGAGGAAAATGATGAAAAACCGAAAAGTACAAAACGTAAAGAGTACGTAAATGTTCCACCTCCACTACTTGCAAGTTACTGCGCAAGAAAAGGGCGGTATTGAAAAGGCAAAAAGCATAACGCTTTTATCAGAAATTAAAGATCAATTGCCTGAGAACATTGAGTAGTCTATACGAAATCAAACAATTACAGTGAAGCAGTTGTGAAAAATGTGGTAAAAAATGTTTTGAGAAATGATTATGATGACGACAGTTTTGAAAGCGCTAACTCAAGTTCGAACAATTCTGAATCACAATCTGAAAATGACGATACTTTATTGGAAGATGATCTAAGTGATAATCCTAACGTTGTCATGTTACAAAGTTAAGGAATCTGGTGGATTATGTTTTGATGATAGCTTTCCGATTCGGAAAGTGAAAGAAGATCAAATTGATAAATTGTTCAAACTTGTGGAAGTTTCATCAGATGATCTCGAGAAAAATGAGAAAAAGTTTATTCAAATCCCAAAAAAGATTTTTAACAACTACCGAAGGAATGGTGGTGAATTTCCTGAGAATGGGAGAGCAGGATTGGGTTTGGAGGAAAATGAGGATGAATCAAAAAGGAAACCAAAGTCACCATATCATGAATATAAAAGTAAAAACATGAAGTTTGTGTATGGGACAAGCATGGTTCAGGAAGAAAGTTTGATTGGTAAGAAATCGAATGAGGAGTTCAAGAAAGAGAAAGAACTTCAGGATAAGGCTAAATCCGCAAGTGGAGTAAAACCCACTAGGGGATATTTTCATGACACTCGGACTTGCTTCAAATGCAATAAAATTGGTCATATTGCTCGCAAGTGTCCGAATTTAAAGCCTGTGTATCCACGAAGAAAGACAGTTTCAAATGATGAGAAACTGAAGCAACCAGAGATTGTACAACAAAAAACAATGTTGAAAAGAAATGCTGAATCTAAAATCGAAGTGAAACCTAAGTTTGAATCAAAGTTTGAAAACTCAATTTTTGAAAAAGGTGAAACTTCAAAATCGTTTGAAAACAAAGATTCAAGATTTTATGTTAAAAAGGCAAGAAGTTTGTCACAATCCTGGGTTGCTAAGAAGAAATCATCTGATAAAGAAAAATCTGTTTCTGTTAAAACTGACAATGTTAAATCAAAACAGACAGAGAAAGAAAAGGTCAAACAAGTTTCAAAATTGACATTGGACGAAAGGTTTAATGATAATTCTGATTATGATGATGGTTTTGTAGTGATTACGAAGATCTTTATTCGTTTCAGCCTAAGACCAAAAAGGCTTGGGTTTCTCTATTCAAGTAGTTACTTTTCATGTGAGGAGTTCCAAGATCCACATTATGAAAGTCGATTCTGGATAGCAGAGCTCCATGATTTTTAACTTATCGAGAAATGTCATAATCTTTGTCATTTTGAAAAGGAGAAGTTAAAAGAATGTTTGTGATGTTGAGAAAATCCACACCGTTAATCAGAACACTAATTGTTTTATCAAAAACCATTTACAAATTCATGTTAACAAAATTTAATGGGTTTGTTCTGCTGACAGGTGATGATGCAGAGAATGAAAGAGGATTGGACGAAGAGTTCTTGTGATCCACATTGGTTTGTTATAGTTTTAGAAGAATTTCTTAAAAATCTAAAATCCAAAAATATGTTTTTGATTTTAGGGGGAGTAATGTTTACAGAAAAATCAAAAAAAATATGAAAAAGATAAAAATAAAAATATTTGAAAATCAAAAAGTATAAAAACATTGAAAAAGACAAAAAGTTTTTTGTGTCAAAAAGGAAATGATAGTATATCAGTGGACTATTACAGTATACTAAAGAAATGTAAAGTTTAAAAAAGTGATAAACAAGTCTTACTGTGGATGTGTCGATAGACTTTACACGTTCAGTAAATTGTTTCCGAGATATAAACTAAATTTTACAACTGCTTAATCTTGTGGATTAACATATCTTGGATATATGGACTTAGTACTCCGAAATTTCGTTTGAGAGATTGCCTGATTCTGAGATACGAGGTCTTTATAGATAGTTGATGTCTGGGTATTATACAAGTTCTTCTGATTTTGCGGAAGCAATAGCCTAGAACTTCTATAATGCTTTTGCTATAAAACCCCAAAATTGCATGCAAACCTGAAAGAATCGAAAGATCTAATCAATTGCAGTGCTTAAAAGATTCCTTAATTGGAACATACCTTAAAGTCGACCTTCATCTCTTTGTCGATACGGTGGTATTAACCTGAGCTCTCAAGGCTTCGCATTAATCCAGATACAGATATCAATTACGCTATACTCACCTGTAAGATGAAATCTAGGGAATTTTGACACGGGAGTATATTCAAGAAATTGTAACCACAGTTAAGTCAAGATTATTAAGTATACCTAACATATCTTGGAACAATTGAGAAATGTGTCAAAGTTTAAGTGGACAAATATATCGACAATCTTGGTAAACGAGTTTAAAACTTGAAGTCTTCAAAAAGGTCAACAGTACTGGTGATATGTCTCAAACAACTGATATGATCCTTAGACACAAATTCCAAAAAAAATATGTCTGTAAATATGTTTGTACAAAGTTTACTTACTTTACATGTTTTTCAGATTAAAACCAAAAAAGAGTTTTAGTGTGTTTTAGCATAAACTTTCTAAAATACAAAAAGATTTTGTTTCTACATTAGTTTCAACGAGCCAATGTTGGAGAACGGATCTTCGAAGTCTGATAAAGAAATCTGATAAGAGAAAATGATTAAAAAGTTCATTATTTGAAACTTTAAAATCAGATTGTTTATAACGGTTTGTCAAACCAAGGTCATTAACTTGGACTTGGTAGACATATTTGGTTAATCAAGGTCATTAACTTGTACTTGATCAACTAAGTGGATTTTCACAATTGGTAAATGTGTGAAAGTTGAAGGTATTAAACGTAAAATGTATTCAAGGTCATTAATTTGAACTTAAAATAACTAAAGTTTGAAAAGTTTTAAAGTGGAAATTAAAATTTGAAATATTGATGGTTACAAAATTTCAAAATTTGAATCTGAAATGTTTATTTGAATGTATGAAAATATTGAAACAGGAAGTAAAGATTGAGGGGGAGTTTGATAAAGCGAAGATTGAAGATACCAGAAAGCTTAAAGCAAGGGGAGCATGATGATAAAAGTTTTATCAAGACAAGTTCAAGAAAAGGAGGAAGATATGAAGATCAAGAAATTAAAGTTTATTCAAGTTTAAAGATCAAAGACTCAGAAGATTATTTGAAGTCGAATGACTACGAAAACATCCAAGGGGAAGTCTGTTGGTGCATATGTCTGTTGCCTACATCATTGTACATCGAGTCTGAGTGAATAGGACTTAATCTGTTAGAAATGAGGCGTATTTATGTGTATAAGAGATCAAGTTCGCCCGGAATCATATTGTGAGAACAAGTTTAGCCGAACTTGTTCAAGACAAGTCGCCCGAACTTGTTCAAGACAAGTTCGCCCGAACTTGTTCAAGACAAGTTCGCCCAACTTGTTAACCCTCCAAGCGAACTTGAGAATCTATAAATAGGTGCCTTAGGATTTCATTTGTAACGATATGTGATTTTGGCAACTGAGAGGCGAAACTCTGTCGGATCAGGAACTTGAATGTATTGAACTTTAAGATCAATGAAAAACAGTTTAAATGAGTAATTCTTGCTATTTGGTTAACATGTCATTAGTTTCCACCTAATTGGACATTAGATAACAAATTTAGGTTCCTGTGCTAATCGTGGACGGTCCTAACAGTGAGTAGATTACTTTTTTTATATGTATGCAACTTAAGAGCATTCACATTGGTTCCCTTAAAAATACGTGAGTGGGTAACTTTTTTTTGAACGACAAATTTTGGATCACCGCCAGACCACTGAAGTATCGTCATGCCACAAGCAGAACACCCGATCATATCCATCTCCACTAGGCAATAATGCTTATACACATAATTGAGGAGAAAACCCAATAAATATGGGAAAAAACCCTCTTGTGAGAATCGAACCTAGGACATAATGGTCCATAAGCCTTATCTCACCCCTAAGATGCCACTATAAGAAATGATTGTTAGTGGTTTTGAGTGGAGGAGAGAGAAAATATATGAAAATGTTACTATTCATCTATAAATATATAGAATAGACTATTCACCCTTATAATATTTTTTCATTTTTTAGAAGTGGTTGTGAGTGAAAAAGAGAGAAAATGTAATAATAAATGTATAAAAAATATTATTTCATTGAAAAGAAGAGAGAGAAAGTAGTTGTTTTTAAACCATACGGTGTGGGAGGCTTGAAAAGGGGCGTTGTGCGACCTGTGGACGCCACGTCAGCACGCGTGAGAAAAGTGACGAGGTGAAAAAACGAGAGGAGTGGAACGGGGCGTGAAAGGGTGGCGTTACTCGACACGTGTCACACACTTTTTATAATTATCTTATTATTCAAAATTTATAAATTCTATTTAGTTTTAAAAAAATAACATTAATACTAATTAAACAAATAACATTAAAAAAACATTGCATAACTTACAAAAAAAACCACTACATAACTTAAAAAAATACTAAAAAATACACGAAATAAACTTAAAAAATGTTGGACCTACAAAAGAAAAGATGATATTCAAATGCCAAAACATGACCTTATCAAGAAATAAATAGTTGATGAAGCATTCTCCTCCCAAATATAAAGATTCTTGAACACTAATCAGAACATCTGTTGAACACATTTAAAGATCTGTTTGAAGCCTTGGAACCACTATCGAAGAAGAAGAAACCACTGTTCATGAAGACCAAACATCTGTTGTGGCCAAACAGATGTTTGATACCAGCCAACAGCAGTTTGAAGTACAAAGGTTTACTCAATGTAACAATATTTAGATCAGAACAAATGTTTAATGTAATATATTAAATGTTAGATCTCATGTGTTAGAGATCTACTTTATCATAAACATTCCTTTTATACGAACAACAAAGTGAGTGATCAACTGAGGGGGAGTTTGTATAACTGATGTGCTAAAAAGTAGTTTAATAAAAGTAACTAAATTAACCTAACTCTAGACTCTAAGTAATACTCTAGACTCACTAAAACACACTAAACTACTAACCGGCAATTGAACATGTCGACTCTAGTATAGCTAACGCAAGTCCGGATATCGAACTCACGAGACTCGATTAAACTATACTAACGACTCTACCAAGACTAGGACTGACACGGACATAACTATTTGTTTATTTGATTGGTGGGGGTTTACTAAAATACTAAGATTGCAATTAAAGTTAAACTAACTAGGAAAGCTAGACACGAACTTAAACGAAGGTTTTACTCAATGGTGATGAAGACTACCTAGGTTGGAATCCTCTTTACTATCATAAAGCTTCCTATTGGATAAGTGATGTGACTTGGAACCGGGATCTTTAGATACTAACCCTAAGAGAAACCGAGCAGGACCCCCGACCCTTCTCAGGAAGACACCTATGAAACTCTATAGGGTTTGATATAACTACCGGTTTGATAGAATTCCTTTCAGTTATCTAGGTTCTAGAAAGTTCCTTAGTAAGATTAACTACCTCTTAGTTGGAAATCTAAGGCAACTAAGGATCTCGACTTGGTTTGATAGACAAAGCTTGTGGTAAAGTAACTAAAACCGGTCTTCTCTCAAAAACCAAATCCTAGTGATTACCCAACTAGACCTATCAACAACCTAGTCCTCTCAGCACTAATATTAGCAGAATATTAAAATCTAATTAACTCTTGATAAACGTTTCTATGGTTTATTGGCTAATTCACCATAAGATCACTCGAACCCGCTAAGACCCGAATATCAACACAACTTCGTTATATGAAAGACTGTCACACCCCAACCGATGGCAGAAACATCGGGGCGGGACGAAAACGAGATTACAACAGACTTCATAACACTATTTGTGACAATATTTAATAACTCAAAATTTCATTCTCATTAATACTCAAAGAACAAGTACATAGTTTAGAAATGGAAATACAACAAGTTTCAAATGACAAAACAACATGAAATGAAATTCTAAATTTAAATCTAGGTGTGTATCTAATCCACCCTAAATAACATTCTTCAATGACATCAACTAGTATCCTGCAACATGTATTAAAAT
Source organism: Scalesia atractyloides (assembly GCA_947069175.1). Taxonomy (NCBI): domain Eukaryota; kingdom Viridiplantae; phylum Streptophyta; class Magnoliopsida; order Asterales; family Asteraceae; genus Scalesia; species Scalesia atractyloides. Next base: position 32,527,264 of record CAMTDV010000021.1, read on the forward strand.
AATATATCAACAAAAGTTGGCGAGCATACAAGTTTTTATACATAGCATAACAGTAAAAAGTGTTTGTCTCATATCCAACATGGTAACATTACATAAATTTGTGATTATCATACTAACATGTGTTCAATATATGTCAATCCAAAGTCTAACGCAATCGTGATTACCCAACATCGTCGAAACGAAAGGGTGTAAAATAGTTTCTTAACAATACCACAAGAATATGGGCAATGCGTTAATCCTATAGCGCTATAACTGTCAAGGGAGGCTAGCAAGGTTAATGAGCATATAAACACAAGTTTAACATAGCATGCGATAACAAGAATATAAACAAGTATCATGTTTGGAATGATAACGGAAGATTCAGACTTAAAACGTAGAGTGCAAAAAGTGTGTATATGAAAAGTAACCATCTAGTCTTATTACACCCGTTTTTTTTGACACTATGACAACCTGTAGGGGTGAAATGTGGTTTCATGGGTTAGTTACCCATTAGAATCGTACCGACATGTTTAAGGCTTGAATGATATAACCTATTGTCTTAACAAGTAACCATAATGATTATTATCAAGAGTTCGATTATGTAATAGGTTATATATACACATATATAATATAATACATAGTTGGTCTAACATATATATCATGAAGGTCATATAAGTCAAGCATGGAGGTAGGATGATGAACATCCATTTAACCTCATTGTATGATTCACCAATACACAAATTGTGACAAGGATAATTCGAATGGTCATGAATGAAATAAAGAAAGTACAAGTGATCACTATACCAAGTAGCCAAGTAATCTTCAACCCGAGTGAGCCAACATTGACATAGAAAGTATTAACTAAGTGTCGAAGGCTAGACGGGGTCGTGTCACTTTTAGGCTAGCAAACTACTTGGGATAGAGATGAGAAAACATCAAGTGAGGTGGTAGATTCAAGGTAGAATAGCCATGGCTTCCAAGGAATCACACTCTTCCATCACAAGTCTTGTTTCAAGAACAAGCTTGGTGGATACCACACTTATGAGTTAAAAACCCTTACAAAACAGAAAGTTTGGGGTGATTAAACACCTCCTAGTTATATGGAACAACCTTGTTTAAGCTCACTAATCATAGACTTGATTTAGGATCATAGAAACATAGGTTTGTTTGAAGAAAAGCATGAGTTTAAGAAAGTTTTTACACAAACCAGAAAGTTCTTACACTTTTAACCTCAAAATATGGTGATGGTTTTCCATGGAAATACTCCTAGTGGTGTTCCAAGTGTTATGAAGCAAGAACAAGTAGAAAAGGTGAAGTATAAGTGAGCTAGAACTCGCTTGGAAAGTCTTAAAATTTTGATGTTTTACTGAAATGGTAGCTGAGTTTAGAGAGTTTAGAGAGGGAGATTAGAGTGTTTGCAAAGTGGAAGAAGTGTGGGAATGAGGTGCGTTTTATAGGAGTGGATTAGGGTTGAGTTAGGTGGTGTTTAATGCAAGAAACACACTAAACAAACACAAAATTGCCCAATCCATGAGCTGCTAACAATATTCTGCGGATCGGGGCTTCTGGCGGGGAGCGAGAGGGAAAGGGGGACCCGGTCGTGGCCGGCGAGAGGATTGGGCACCAAACTTTGTTGATTTTGGTCATTTTTAGTCCCTGAAGTTTATATTTGTTACGTTTCGAGGTGTTTTTGCGTAAAAAGGCATATTATAAGGGTTATTTATGTAATTTAAACATAAGAACAAGTATAAATATGCGTGATTAGGTATATAACTTGCGAGTAAGTATCTTGTATGTCCAAATGATGTATAATTCATGCATGTCACGTATTTCAAGTTTATTGTATGCTTTCAAGAATTATGAACAAAGTATCACATGTATAATGAATTCAAACGTATGAACATGTATGAATATGTAAACCATGAATTGTAAGAAATAATAAATTTCATTTATGATCCAAGTCTTTAATGATACAACGAAATTATGATTACAAGGGATACAAGGTTTCTGAAAATAGAAATACAAGACAGACTTTCTAATTAAGGAAAGTGTGAAAAAGGCAGGGCGTTATAGTCTCTCATCCTTTAGGAAATTTCGTCCTGAAATTTAGGAAGATGCAACAAACAGATGCGGATACTTAGTCTTCATATCACTCTCGAGTTCCCAAGTAAACTCGGCGCCACGTTTTTCTTCCCATCGAACCTTAACGATAGAAATTCAACTGCGCTTTAATTGCTTGACACCTCGGTCCATGATTTCGCCAGGTTTCTCCACGAAGTACAAAGTTTCATTGATTTGACGATATTCGAGTGGAACTTGAAGTCCTTCTTCAGCTAGACATTTCTTGAGATTTGAAACATGAAAGACAGGATGAACGTTGTTGAGTTCTTCAGGTAGGTCCAGTAGATACGCAACCTTGCCGATCCTTTCAAGAATTTAGAAGGGACCTACGTAGCGAGGTGCGAGTTTCCCTTTCTTATCAAAACGAACTACACCCTTCCAAGGGGATACCTTGACAAGTACTTGATCACCAACGTTGAATTCTAAGGGTTTGCGTCTTTTGTCAGCGTAACTCTTTTGACTACTTCGAGCTTTAAGTAGATTATCCCGTATTTGCAGGACCTTGTCTGTCGTTTCTTATATGAGTTCGGGACCAATGAGTTGAGCTTCACCAATCTCATGCCAACAGATAGGCTATTGACATTTTCGACCATACAATGCTTCAAATGGTGCCATTTGAATACTAGCGTGATAATTGTTGTTGTACTAGAATTCTACCAATGGTAAGTGTGAATCCCAGTTGCCACCAAAATTGATTACGAACAAAGAATATCTTCGAGGGTTTGAATAGTACGTTTGGTTTGACCGTCGGACTGAGAGTGAAAAGCGGTACTAAGGTTGAGGCGAGTGCCAAGAGCGGTTTGAAATGTTTGCCAAAGACGGGAGGTAAAACGAGAGAAATGATGTCAATGGGAATACCATGATGACATATGATCTCCTTCGTGTAGACATGAGCCAATTTCTCAACTTTGTAATCTTCACGAATAGGGAGGAAGTGGGCGGACTTGGTCAAACGGTGAATGATGACCCATATGCTGTCGTGACCAGAAGAAGTACGAGTAAGTTTAGTGATGAAGTCCATAGCTATACTCTCCCATTTCCAGAAGGGAATTTCTGGTTGCTCGAGTAAGCCAGAGGGACGCTGATGTTCAGCTTTGACTTTGGAACACGTGAGACATTTTGAGACGTAGAGAGCGATATCTTTCTTCATGCTCAACCACCAATAAGATGTACGTAAGTCTTGGTACATCTTGTCGGCACCAGGATGTATGGAATATCGAGATTTGTGAGCTTCCTTCATCAAGAAGTCATGAAGGTTGTCACGATTCGGGATCCAGACTCGATTGAGATAGTATAACATACCATTAGCTTTGGACGTGAGTTGTTCTTCGAGCACCACACTTCATCTCATTATACAGATTATTCTCGTTGATGGACGAGTCTTGTGCTTTACGAATTCGGTCCTAAAGATTACTTAGGATCTAGAAACAGTGGATACTCTTTGCATGAGATTTACGACTTAGAGCGTGGGCCACAACATACGCCTTACCAGGGTGATAGCGAATCTCGCAGTCGTAGTCGTTTAACAATTCTACCCAACGATGTTGACGCATGTTGAGTTCCTTTTGGTTGAAGATGTGCTGAAGGCTCTTATGGTCGGTGAAGACCACACACTTGGTACCATATAGGTAGTGTCGCCATATCTTCAATGCAAAAACACCTGCACCAAGTTCAAGGTCATGCGTAGTGTAGTTTTTCTCATGAATCTTGAGTTATCTTGACGCGTAAGCGATGACTTTGTCCCTTTGCATAAGAACGCAACAAAGACCTCGGTTTGAAGCATCGCAATACACGGCAAAATCTTCGTTTCCATCGGGAAGAGCGAGAATATGAGCATTACAAAGCATGTCCTTGAGCGTTTGGAAAGACTCCTTTTGTTCGGAACCCCAAACAAAAGGGTTATCTTTTTTAGTCAAAGACGTGAGAGGGACAACGATTTTTGGAAAGTTCGAAACGAAGTGACGATAATAACCAGCTAGACCAAGAAACGAACGAATTTCGGAAGGAGACTTAGGAACAATCCAATTCTTTACAGCTTCGATTTTCGTGGGATCAACATGAATGCCTCTCTCGTTCACAACGAGACCGAGAAATTGAACTTCCTTTAGCCATAATTCGAACTTGGAGAATTTGGCGTATAGTTTTTCACGTTGTAGAAGTTCGAGGATAAGACGCAAGTGTCGCTCGTGTTCGTCTTGTGTCTTGGAATAGATGAGAATATCGTCTATGAACACGAACGCAAAGCGATCCAAGTATAACTTACACACCTGATTCATTAAGTCCATGAGACCGCGCGTGCACTCGCTAAACAGAATGGCATGACTACGAATTCGTAGTGACCGTATATAGTACGAAAGGCGGTTTTGGGAATATCCTCTTCAAGGATTCGAAGTTGATGGTAACCAAAACGAAGATCGATTTAGGAGAAACAAGTTGCGCCTAGGATTTAATCAAAGAGGTCGTCGATGCGGGGAAGAGGATAACGGTTTTTGATCGTGAGTTTGTTGAGCTCATGATAGTCAATGCACATCCGAAAGGATCCATCCTTCTTCTTGACGAATAAAATGGGAGCGCCTCAAGAAGAGGTACTAGGGCGTATGAAACCTTTATCAAGAAGTTCCTGAAGTTGGCTAGACAATTCTTGCATTTCCGAGGGTGCAAGACGGTAAGGAGCTTTAGTGACAGGCGTAGCGTCAGGATGAGGTTAATACGAAGTCAACTGAACGAGGCGGAGGAGGACCAGGTAGGTCTTCGAGGAAAACGTCGGGAAAATCACACACCACTGGGACATCACTTACGTCTTTTCCCTTGCCCTTTTCTTCCACAATGTGGGCTAAAAAGGAAAAGTACTCCTTACGTAAGTACTTGTTCGCTTGGGTGCATGACATGAGTTTGAGACCTTTTGAAGGTCTTTCGTCATAGATATGCAAAGTGTCACCAGACCGGATAGGAAGTTGAAAAAAAAACTTTTCGTGACAAGCGATTTCAGCATGGTGCTTACGAAGCCAATCTATGCCTACTATGATATCGAAGCTACCCATTGCATGGGTATAAGGTCGATAGAGAGACCACATGGTCGTTAAGAGTGAGAAAACAATCGCGAAGAACAGAGTCAACGGTGATAGTTTTGCCATTGGCAACTTCGATAGTGAAAGATTTTGGAAGCTTAGAGAGTGCACATTTTAACATTGGTTCGAATTCTACGGATACAAACTCTTATCTGCACTAGTGTCAAATAGTAAAGAAGCTTATAAGCCATTTACAAGAAACGTACCGTTCACAACTTCATTGTCGTGTGCGATTGGTTTGCGTTGATGGTGCGGGACCATTTCAGCAGGCGGTGGTTATATGCCTAAATTGATTGCAATTTGTGCAATGGCGGCACGCAATGTTGGCTGGGTGATGGTAATGGCAAGTGGTACACTTGGGATGAGTCCCAGTGTATGGCTTTCTAGCAGGTTCTTGAGGGGATATGGGTTGGCAACAAGTGTGATTGCGTTGCAACTTTGGTTTCGAAACTTTCGTTTCTTACCATTGTTTTTTCGCGGTTGAGACTTGGTTTCTTTAGGTTCGATGGTGGTTTGGTTAACAGATTTGGTGGTGATGGGGGTTTTGGATGGTTTGTCTCGTACACGGTTATCGTTGATTCCAGCGGCTAGGTGGTAAACTACCTCTATGGTGTCGGGTCTTGTGGCTTGGATGGCGTCGTGAATGGCGGGAGGAAGACCGTTTCCTAATCGCACGTTCGGGCATGTTAACAAGGTGAGGAACGATGATGCTTAATTGCTTGAAGCGGTTGGTGTAACTAAGGTTATCATCACCCACTTGTCTGAGGTGCCAGAACTCTTCCTCGAGCTTTTCTTGCTCGTGTCGAGGACAGAATCCCATCATCATCATCATTTCCCTAACCCTGATCCAAGGAAGGGCGTAGGCATCTTCATTGGAGCAGAGGTTGCGCTCGTTTGTCCACCAGCTGGTGACTATTGATGAATGTCACTTCAATGCTATCGAACCATTCAAGCATCATAGTGACACCTTCATTGCCAGTGAATGGCCTAGGGTTGCAAGCGGCAAAGTGCTTGTAGTTAAATGAGGTTGGCTGAGGTTGGGTAGCTTTGGAATCGACCGATGAGTTGGGGGTATTAGCGGTAATCTTGCTTACGATGTCGGGGATCACTTGAGCCATTTGCTTAGTCATGAACGCAAGCATCTTCTTGCTTGAGTTTGACTTGGAGTTCCTTTTGGAGTTGGAGAAACAGTTGGAAGACATCTACAAAGTTGATGAAAAGAGATGAGACTTGATCATAATGTTTTTGAAAAGATAAGTTGCATAATTTAACATGTAATATGTCACGTAGCACGTAGTTTCAAGTAGTTTCACATAGATATAACAAGAATTCACATTGTATAATCATAAATATTGACATGAAAGATTGTAAATTTAGTTTGTTCACAAAGGATTATTATTGTTTGAGATTAAGGGATGTGCGAATTGTGCATCGGTTTTGAAATGAACGAGGTAACAAGTGTTAAAACACATAGAAATTGAGATAACATAAAAGATAGGCTTGATAAAACATTGGAGTGTTTCGGGTTTAGAAACTTCGACTATTCCAAAGAGGATCGAATGTCCTTTCGAGTTAGCGAGACATGTTTTGGCCTAATAGGTAGAATATTCTCACCAGAAGCGACTAACGATATTCACACTTCCAGTTACTACATGTCCCTAGTCGTGTAACACCCCAAATCGCGTAAAACAACACGCGGCGGAAACACTTTGGGAGTCACGTTAAAAATTGTTACATAACACACGGTTTTTGAAATTATTTTTTATTGAATATTAACACGATTACATTGTCCTCGGAATTTAAAATAAACAAAACAAGTATATTATTGTGTTTCTTGTTTTAAGGCACTAAAGTCCGTGTCCGTTCTAGGTGAAGTATGTAGCAACAATCGTCATGTAGCAAATCCTGAAACATATGTGAAAACATAGTCACATAAAAATGCCGGCGAGAACATAGGTTTTGTGAGTGTCAAATTCATGGCTTTAGAACTATATTGCAATACCTCGTCCAACTTCAAGAGTCGACGAGTATAAATCTTGAAATCAAAAAGTGTTTGATATTGCAATATAATATATCAATTTTACAAGTTAATATAAGTAAATCAAAATCTTGTAGACATGAATCTTGACTGAAAACATTTGTTTCGTAAATTTGAATTGTAAATCATCTTGTAAGTAAACTTTGTATGGTTTATATCTTTAAATAAAAATTGTTGTGCAACCTTGTTCAAAAATAACCATTCGACCATTGTTCGTGTCATAAACCAATTGTTCATTGTCCTTGTCATAAACCATTTTTCATTGTACTTGTCATAAAACATTGTTCTTTGTCCTTGTCATAAACCATTGTCCATTGTTTCTAATTGTGAAAATTTTTGGTCGTTCTTTAATGAATACACTCAAGCCTTTGTTGACTCGACTATAGTCCAAGGGTATCTTTAATAGATCCTAAAAGATCTCTTTAACAAGGCTAACAAATCAACAAATGATTTATTAATCATAAACAGTTTCTGTCGTTCCCCAAACTACCCACCAAATCCAGTGAATAGCCTAGTAACGGGATTGTCAATCCTATGATACCATAACTTACTACTGGGCAGCATAACAATGTTAATGAATGTCATTCGTATCATGGATAACGCACCAACAAGTTGTATCACAAAACCATATTGTTATATAAACCATAGTATTTGAACATTGAAAACAACTTAGCACATATGAATCACCCCAAAACATTTGCAAAACATAAAAGAGGGGAGCAATGTACTCGCCTGGGATTTGCGGATGAGCCTTTGTGAATGTGCGAACAAAGCCCAAAGATCAAGGAATCAAGTGTGTCCTAATGAGTCGGATAACATGTAAATGTCGTGACTTTAATCGACGGATTGGATAGAATGAGGTCTTGTAAACCAAATGAGTGTTGGAACTCATATGAAATGGTTTAACAAAGTCTACATTCTGATTTGGAAAGGTTCCTAAGTGCTTTTGACCCGTTATGACTCGTTAAGGTAGTTTTAGTCACTTTAACGTGCCATTTGTGTAAATACATGTTCGGATGGTTAGATATGTGTTATGATAAGTGTAAACTGCTGAAACATGCTTAATAATGTTACTACATCAATTACATGTCAAAACTTTATGTTGCATATGCTTAAAGTTGATTTATTGCAAAAAGGGCGTTTTGGTCATATTTAAAGAACATACCAACGACTTATCAATACACTAACCAAACAAAGTGACCATAAGGTACAACCTCAGAGGGTTATTACCTATACAATTATGGTCACAGTCAGATCCTAAGATCGACCAAACGGGTCAGGTTTGAAAGTCAAAGCGGTGGTCAAGACCGCTCGACTTACGACCCTAATTAAGCACTAAACTAAAAGTGATGATTTAGACATGTCAAACATGTCTAACCTAAGTTATAAAAATGTTTTGGTATCAAAACAAAGTGTTTTGATACCCGAAAATAGTTCCGTCCTATAATGCGCATTTTACGCATATTGACCAAAACTTTGACTCGTCACTACAACTAGCAAACATGGTAATCAATAGGCATGATCACTATGGATCATAACCATCGTGATTACTATCACGTTGCAAAGTCCAATTGGACTTTGTCTAGACCAATTAATGGTTAAAGCTAAAGTCAAACACTGTTTGACTTTTAGCTTGAAATAACTAAAATAAATAAAACAAGACAAGGATGGAGCACTTACTTATGTTGAAGAACACTCAAGAGCTCCAAGAAGACCAGAAAACTCAGGTAGAGGCCTCCAACAAGGTGGTAGCCTCCACTTAGAGTGTTTGAGATAAGAAGAGATGAATGAGCAAGTGAAAATGGCACATCACTTGCTATTTATAGTAATTTGAAGACCCTAGGATCACTACACATGTCCCATGTGTTGGCATGATCTCATGGAGGTCCTAACAAGTGTCAATTGCAGGTGAAACGGTGGCAAAATTGATTTGCTTGGTGTCCAAGAAGTAAACAAGAAGCTGCCACCTGGTTGCAACAACTCTGATGAGCTGGGGACCCCTTACGGACCATATGGGGTTAGGTCTTACGGTCCGTAAGGGCTTTGCAGGGGCTGAACTTTCAAATTTGGCATGGCCCCTGAACTTGTTTTGACGCATTTTGGCACTTTTAACACCCGGTAACCCCATTTTTAAGCTTTATTAGGACGTTAAAGCATAGAGAACTTGAAATATGCCAAAAATTGTTCAGGGTGTCGGTTCGTTTGGTCGTACGGTTGCGGTTTTCGGTTAATTACGACGAAAATCATAGCGAATGCGTGCATGACCGTAAATGCACAACGAGTGATATATTTTGCATTCCAATCATTAAAATACAAGATTTTAATGATTACAAAAATTTTTGGATTTGCGTACATGTCCCGGATTAAGATATACACGCAACAGCATAGTTTCGCAGAATTTGCAGAATAGCCCCTGACATTACAAAAGCGTGATTTTACCATACCGAAGCCCTCGAGACTTATTTCTAAGCTATGTTAAGGGTATTTAGGGTATGTTAAATTTATGACCTTGTTCTGGAATGTGTGTTGCTACGAGAATCGACAGACTTTCGTAGTTTGTCGTAAATAGTCCCTGTGATCGAATAGGCTTGTTTTTTACATACAAACCCTTCAAAACTTATTTCTAAGTTATGTAAAGGATATTCAAGTATGTTTAGCTTATGACAGTATTCTGGAATATACGTTGCGTTAAACTGATTACGTTTGCATAATAGTTTACGTATATCTTACAGAAAAAGCTTTGAAGTGTCGAAATTGTACATGGACCAAAATGTATGAATGTCACATGTAATTTTACAATTCTTGAGAATGAAACACAAGATTTCATTTGGTTCAGAATTGTATGATGTCGCAATCTCCTCTACTTTAGGAAACTTCGTCCCGAAATTTAATTTAGAGGAAACTTGTGTAAACATATGTGAGGGTACCGCTTCAAGTGATCCTTCATTCCCGGAGTAAAACTATAGGCAACGTTTGGACTCTCAGCGAACTTTGTTTATTGAACTTGTACATTGTCTATTGGTATGAAATTAGACTCAAAAATCTAAACTTTGTCAAAATAGGTAGTTGTATGACATCTTTGTTTGCACCGAGCCTTAGAATAGAATCATGTAAATGCCAAAGTGATGTCTTTTGTCATAGCATAACTAGAAATGAGTTTTGAATTTCAAATGGAAGAATGCTTATAGAGATTTCCCATGAAGGCTAGTATGGGAAACTTGTGTGAGCTCGAAGTTGGAGTTGGAGAATGTAAGATTAAAACAACATTGGTCAAGGTCAAAACTTTTAGTAACTTAAATAACGCCATGCTTGCAATGTAATAAGGAAAATTTATATATAGGAAGTACCAGCGGCGTATCCACCATGCCCTTATTACATTGTTCCCGATTCGTTATTCTTATCACTATGGTTCTCGCACATGACATAACTTGCTATGGTTTTCTATGCAAGGGATTTTATAATTATGTATGCATCCATAATTACTCAATTCATTTCATAGTCTGCATAGTTTATTTTGTGATGTGTAGGGAAAAAAATCAAACGAGTAAACATGCGATGACTTGTTTAGACCACAAAAGGGTCTCTTTAATTAGATCAACAAATGATCTCTTTAAATAGACCACCGAAGAGTCTCTTTAACTAGATCATCACATGATATCTTTAACTAGACTGATGAACAATCTCTTTAACTAGGTCAGCACATGACCTCTTTAACTAGACCCTGAAAGGCCTCTTTAACTAAACCCTGAAAGGCCTCTTTAACTAAACCCTGAAAGGTTTCTTTAACCAGATCAACGAATGATCTCTTTAACTAGACCCTGAAAGGCCTCTTTAATTAAACCCTGAAAGGTTTCTTTAACTAGATCAACGAATGATCTGTTTAACTAGACCCTGAAAGGCCTCTTTAACTAAACTCTGAAAGTATCTTTAACTATATCAATGAATGATCTCTTTAACTAGACCCTGAAAGGCCTCTTTACCTAAACCCTGAAAGGTTTCTTTAACTAGACCCTGAAAGGTCTCTTTAACTAGATTGACGAATTAATCTCTTTAACTTTGGAATAGCACTTTAAAATCCAAGGGTCTAACTATTTGCATAGAATAGCCCATTAGGGATTTAAGATAGTACTTTTGGATATCCTTCCCAGAATCTATCATATGAAGATATGGAAGATTCTACAAGGATTTGGATAGCGAACATTTGAATCGACTTGAACACCAAAGATCCTGTAGTAATTTGGATAACGCTACAAGGGTGATACAATAAGAACACTTATATATAGGAAGTACCATCAGCATATCCACCATGTTCTTATGGTATTACGCTCGTTTCGTTATCTAAATCACTACTATCACATAAACCATAATCATCGACTTGGTCATCAATTTGTACATACGCATTAAAGTACACAAGGAATCCAATCAAGGACTCAACCTAGTATTTTAAATATCCACAAGAATCTAACTATGAAGATAGGAAGATCTTATAAGGATTTTTGAGATTTAAGTAGCGAAAATGTTTCGAAAACCACACACTAGATATGTTAGGTCAACATACGAAGCAAAGTGTCTTTGAAACCGTGTACTTGGTATGCTCAGTCAACACACAAGCAAAATGTCTTTGAAAACCGTGTACTTGGTATGCTCAGTCAACATACAAGCAAAATGTCTTTGAAAACCGTGTATTAGGTAAATATGAAACGTTGAAATGTTTTGAAAACATGTAAAATTGTCTTTGAAAGTTTTTGAAAATATGTATTTTGAAATCATGCACTTTGTATATTAAGTAAATATGCTATGTTAATTTTTTTTATTTTTTTGTTTTTTTTTTGAATCTTATGAAATGTCATTGAAATCATGAAATTTTGAAATTTGGTATAATGTTTTTTTGAAATCGTGTACTATGCAAAGGGTTATGAAACCGGGGAGTTGTGATATGCTCATAGGCATATTGCATAAGACCAATTAAGGACTCATGGAAGTACCCTTAGGTATCCATTCAAGGATTTAAAATGGTACTTTGAGTATCTGTTAAGGGTTATAACTTGTACCTTGTACTTTGTTTCTTGGAAGAAACGAGTACTTAGGATTTATGTGGAGATCGCAAGCGATCACAAAATGAAAGAAACTACAAGAGTAGTTTGATTTGCAAGGAACCATGCCCTTGGTATTGGTATTGTATGGGTGTACCACTCATACATGTAATCATATTTCTAAATAAAATGGAAACAACCAAATTTATTTATAGACAGTCAAAGTGTTTTCAATATTCTTGGAAATAAACAGAAAACATAAAAGTTCAAGTGTTTATTCAGACATCAGCACAAGCCTTGACATTGCCAGTGTAAATCTTGTGTCCATACGTTGAGTCGTCCTGTTGCCAGCTAGGTCCATTGATGTGATTAGGATAACCACAATTGAAGCAGGTTCCATATGGGTAGTTAGGACAATCCGGTATCGCATGACGGGTTGCGATGAGTTGAGTAGAAACTGCCATAGCTTGGTTTGGCGTAGCGGCTAAACAACAGATATTGGCTATATGACCAAAACGTCCACAGTTTGAACATTTTCAGCAACGGACACTAGCATAGTGATGAAGGTTACATTGATTGCATAGAGGCGCTTTTCCTCTGTATGGTTTCTTAGCAGGTGGCGGGGCCACCCGACTAGGTCCCACTTGGTTAAGCAGAATTAGGGCAATCACTGTACGATTCTTTGAAGCTTTACGCTTCCTTGATTTTTTTGAAGGCTTGGCTTCTGTCTTCTTTGGTGTCTCGTGAGTAGTCTTATCATCAAAACTGGATAAGGCTACAGCTAACTTAAGGGTCCCACTGAGTATTATGCCTATCTGTTAGGCGATGGTAATAGCCAGTTCAGACCTTTGAGTATCGCAGTGAGGAGGAGGCATTCTGGAGAAGAGAGAGGAAAATATGAGTGAAACCGAATGAGATTCACATTGAATAGCCAAAATGAATTGTTAAAAGAAATATCTGTGAAGCATAAGGATTGTGATCATTTGTTAAGTACTAAGAACAAACAAATGACACAGTGACTAATCAAAGTAAATGGGTCTTTATAATGTATCGCGAAGACATGCTTTAGCCTATAAGTGGACACTCACCCCAAGAGTTCCCAGGTAAGAGTGACTGGTCCGATTAAGTGGATTTGTACGAACACCCTAGCCTTAGACAGAAAACTCGGGTACAGGCACCCACCCTTCCAGATTGCACGTGTTCCATTATTAAAGCCCAAACTTAGAGGTGAGTTTGAAAATTTTGAAGGCAATAAGCCCAAGAACAAACCATCTAAGGATAGATGATTTCTTGTGAAGTTTTTAGAAAAAATTGACTTTAAAAAAATGTAATATGCTTTGTTTTTGGTAATCACCTAAGGATAGGTGATGGTAATGTTTTAAGAATCTAAACACAAGTAAACTTGCGTTGAGGTCCTAGGAAGGTTATAGACGAGGTCAAAGCATTACTAATAACCTAATTCCCTACAACCAGTGCTCTGATACCAAACTGTAACACCCCAAATCGCGTAAAACAACACGCGGCGGAAACACTTGGGGAGTCACGTTACAAATTGTTACATAACACATGGTTTTTGAAATTATGTTTTATTGAATATTAACACGATTACATTGTCCTCGGAATTTAAAATAAACAAAACAAGTATATATGGTCTTTTTTGTTTTAAGGCACTAAAGTCCGCGTCCGTCCCAGGTGAAGTATGCAGCAACAATCGTCATGTAACAAATCCTGAAACATATGTGAAAACATAGTCAGCATAAAAATGCCGGCGAGAACATAGGTTTTGTGAGTGTCAAATTCATGGCTTTAGAACTATATTGCAATACCTCATCCAACTTCGAGCGTCTACGAGTATAAATCTTGAAATCAAAAAGTGTTTGATATTGCAATATAATATATCAACTTTACAAGTTAATATAAGTAAATCAAAACCTTGTAGCCATAAATCTTGACTGAAAACATTTGTTTCGTAAATTTGAATTGTAAATCATCTTGTAAGTAAACTTTGTATGGTTTATATCTTTAAATAAAAATTGTTGTGCAACCTTGTTCAAAAATAACCATTCGACCATTGTTTGTGTCATAAACCAATTGTTCATTGTCCTTGTCATAAACCATTTTTCATTGTACTAGTCATAAAACATTGTTCTTTGTCCTTGTCATAAACCATTGTCCCTTGTTTCTAATTGTGAAAACTTTTGGTCGTTCTCTAATGAATACACTCAAGCCTTTGTTGACTCGACTATACCCCAAGGGTATCTTTAATAGATCCTAAAAGACTCTTTAACAAGACTAACAAATCAAAAAATGATTTGTTAATCATGAACAGTTTCTGTCGTTCCCCAAACTACCCACCAAATCCAATAAATAGCCTAGTAGCGGGATTGTCAATCCTATGGTACCATAACTTACTACTGGGCGGCATAACAATGTTAACGAATATCATTCGTATCATGGATAACGCACCAACAAGTTGTATCACATTATTGAAACCATATTGTTATATAAACCATAGTATTTGAACATTGAAAACAACTTAGCACATATGAATCACCCCAAAACATTTGCAAAACATAAAAGAGGGGAGCAATGTACTCGCCTGGGATTTGCGGATGAGCCTTGTGTGAATGTGTGAACAAAACCCAAAGATCAAGGAATCAAGTGTGTCCTAATGAGTCGGATAACATGTAAATGTCGTGACTTTAATCGGAGGATTGGATAGAATGAGGTATTGTAAACCAAACGAGTGTTGGAAATCATATAAAATGGTTTAACAAAGTCTACATTCTGATTTTGAAAGGTTCCTAAGTGCTTTTGACCCGTTATGACTCGTTAAGGTAGTTTTAGTCACTTTAACGTGCCATTTGTGTAAATACGTGTTCGGATGGTTAGATATGTGTTATGATAAGTGTAAACTGCTAAAACATGCTTAATAATGTTACTACATCAGATTACATGTCAAAATTTATGTTGCATATGCTTAAAGTTGATTTATTGCAAAAAGGGCGTTTTGGTCATATTTAAAGAACATGCCAACGACTTATCAATACACTAACCAAACAAAGTGACCATAAGGTACAACCTTAGAGGGTTATTACCTATACAATTATGGTCACAAATATGTGTTTGGTCAGATCCTAAAATGTTGGATTCATGAGCTATCCACGCTGGTAAGTTAAAATTTGAGAATTTTAATCTTATTGATATTCTAAAATTCAATCTACTTAGTGTTTCACAAATTAGTGATAAAGGTTGTGGCTCATTTTTTACCACGAAAACTTGTAAATTGTTGGACCAGAAGTAGTTAAAAAGATTGACAAAATTATAGCTGACAACACTTCACAACTTGTTGCTCATAGAAGTGACAATGTTTATATAGTGGACATGTTAAAAGATAAAGCCATGATAAGTGTATGCCTATTTTCTGTTGCTTCACCAATAGAAACAAAATTATGGCATAGAGGGTTTGGACATTTAATTTACAAACAATTAACACTTTGACAAAACAAAATCTGTCAGAGGGTTACCAATCAAACAATTCAAATGTGATGAATACCGTGTCTTATGTCTAAAAGGGAAGCAACACAAAGTGTCATCCAAACCCATAAATGAGTCCAAAACAACCCATTGTTAACAAATGCTTCACATGGATTTGTTTGGCCCTGTAAAAACCACGAGCTTAAAGAAAAAGAGATATTTTCTTGTAATAGTTGATGATTTTTCAAGATTTACATAGACTTATTTCTTACACTCCAAAGATGAGTTTGAAGGTATTTTGAAGGACTTTGTTACCAAAGCTAAAAAACAATACGATCTGCAAGTAATAATCTTCAGGAGTGACAATAGGATAAAGTTTAGAAATCAAGAACTTGATGAATTTTGTACATCAAAAGGAACAGTGATGAGTGGCCCTTATAAGTATTGTTTGAGTGATTAATAAAGTAGTTTTGGTTAAGTTTAGATTATAAGCATTAGTGTTTGTGATCTCAGAATAACCATTAGTGTCATTTAATTGCTTCCGTTCCAGCATTACTTGGTATCAGAGCTCCAGGTTTATCAAATGGTTGTTTGCATAGATTGATTCAACCGTGATCGTGGATCCGCCGGAAGAAGAAACGAGACAGGGAAACATGACACACGGAATTCTATCATTCAAGGTAATCGAGAATGTAGATCCGTTGGACGAGGCAATAGGATTCTAAAATCATGATCCACAGGATTTTGAGATCAAAAGACTCTAGCGACGAGTCTGAGACCTCGTGTTACAACACGAGATCCAGTGACTCAAGCAGCGGGTCCAAGATCCTGAGGCATCCTTGACATGGAAGGAAACATAACTGAAAGGATATGTCGAGGATGATTTATCTGGGGATAAATAGCATCCTACCAATGGCGACATTATCTTGATTCTCTACCCGTATATGATGAATACAGGGATGAGAAATGGCGTCCTTGGAAAAACGGTAGCAAAACATAAAACAACACAATAGAAAGAGAGGAAGGAGAAAATGGTTTAGATGATGTGGCTGATAGTTTGATTCATGTATCTAATGAGCGCTTGTATGAAAAAAAATGATTTGTGGTAAGTTTGTTGGATCAAATTTCTTGGTTGGGGGATGGTCCGATGTGAAAAATATGCTCAATAAACTTAACCTAACTTAGACACCCTAGTTTTAACCCAGACTCCCCTAATGCTAGAATACTAGATAGACACGTATACCTATCAAAAGTAGTAAAGCCTGATGAAGTCCGGATATCGAACCCACGAGACATTAGTGACACTTAACTAGACTCTGCCTTAACTAAATGAATTTGGTTTATTTTATTTTTAATTAATTATTTATCTTAATGAAAACTAATGAGAAATAACGAAGCTAAGAAAAAGACTCAGACGAATAGCAAGTAAAGGTTTAACCAACGGGAATGAACAACCACCCAGGTAATGAATCCCTAATGACATGCAATGACTTCTAATCTGACAATTGACCAAATTCGAATTGTTGAACCGGCCAACCTCTCGCTAAAGATGGTTGAATCCTATAGTGATTAGAAACAAGGAATCTGACCCACACTCCCAAGAACCTAAAAATTGATGTATTAAGAACAACCAAAATGTGTATGAAGTGCTAGATGGAAACAGTTCTAGTTAAAGATCCCGAATCCCACAACTATTATACTTGTAAAAGTACCTCTTAAACAACCTTCTAATTGTGAAGCTGGTTCTGAGATGATACATTGAAAATCTAGGAATCACTAGACGCGAATAAATAGAAAAACCTCGTACTAACAAGTATCCAAAACTAACATTGTACCACACCAACCCGGATAGGGCTAACGTGTCACTATTAACGGTAATCAGAAACATAAGACCTAATTCCATTAAATTTAAAGTTTGTTACCTTCTATAATATAGTTCATAGCCTAAGGCCCAAAATATAAATTTATTTTATAACAGTGATAAACATCTTCGATTAGCATCCTAGGGTTTATTCTTCACTCTTCACCCTGCCTAAAGTAACATGTGAACCTGTGGTGAAATAAAGTATACAACATGAGCCTTATGCCCAGTACGGAATAATAGGCTTAAATAACAACAACGGTAATAGTAACGATAACAGTAATATGATACGATTAAAGCAAGTCAACCCATAAACTGTATCATACGAATGTACCCTTGAGCCGAACAGTAATAGGTATGATGGGTGTGGGTACACACAAACCATATACCTACAGTAACAATATTCCTAGGATCGATCCATACACCTCCTAGTAGCTATGTACCACACTTGTACCTAGGGACGCCGTGAACTAATCTCTCCGTTACGGAAGGAGCACACGTTATCGTGCCTTAATAACGTGTCCGTGGGACACTCCACGCGAAGCGTAGAACTCAGCGTAACAGAGCACATTTAGGTTATAAGTTAGAGCCTTAACCAGTGGACCACTTAGTGATTTATGTTTAATTTATATATTCTGATGTTTTATATAAGAAATCTGGTGCATTTAACAGAAATCCTGATGTTTTTATGAAATTATATCAGAATCTAGTAAAAATATATGTCTCCAGCAGGATTCAAACTTGTGACCTCTGGGTTGTAAACCAGCTGCTAAACCAACTGGGCTACATGAGCCCTTGTGGACAAACAAATTCATTAATTATTTATTTACTCGGTTCACTGGTTTATCTTCTTTTTCATCATCTTCTATACAAAACTAACATTTACAAAATAAATTCTAGATTCCATTTTCATTATAGATTAACCTTAAAGTATAAAAAATAAAGATTTAACTTATGGTTACCTTGATCAAAACTAACATTACAAGAGACGTCGTCGAGAAGTACGTAAGTATCGTTGAAATTGATATTTCTTCACCGAAAATGGTGTCGGGTGGTACGTTTTTCGTGGTTAAAGCTTTGAGTGGTTTGGTAGAGATGGTGGTGAATGAAAAGTGGTGTCGGTATGGTGTTCGATCTCGGTTACCAGAACCGGGTTTTCTTATGAGAAGGTGATAGAAGATGGTGTAGTTTGTGAAGAGGTTAAGGATGGTTTGCAAGATGATGGGAGCCTCTATTTATAGAGGGGAGATGAAGGTTCTAGTTGATAGAAAGTGGCAGAGCTCTCTTCCAAATTCAAACCTTTGCATGAAATAATTCATGCAAGTTGTATGTATGAGATCTTTTTAGCCAAATCTCAGCCATTCATTTAATGAATATAAAATTGCAAATCATTTCATCTGCAAGTTCTCCAACTTGCAAGATAATGAATATCTATTTATTTATTTCTTTCTTACTTTAAATTTTAATTAGGAAAGCCATGTACATGTTTTTTCCGATTTTACAAACAAACAACGCAAAGGTTAACCTGGTAGTCCCAAATCATCTTTTGCATCATCAAGACTATAGTCCAGCTAGTTTTAGTTGATTCGTTAACTTATATAATTTCTAATGATAAGCTCTAGACCAAAAATCTACCTAGCTTGACTTTAACATATCTAGGGTGAATATTTTTTTTCCAAACACATCAAAATAAACAACTAATCATTAATCACAACCAAACACAAGCATACATAATCATAATCAGCAACAAACAAGAACTATCTTAACCATAAAACACAAACTTGATTAAAAGTCAAACTAAAAAGTCAAAACATCATCAATAGTTCATCAAAACCTTGGTGGCTTAAAGAGTTTAGACTCTAAAGATGTTTGAAAGATCAAAACAGTAGTTCAAAGTATAAAACACCATGTCCATTCAAGAGTTAAACGTAAAAGAATAAAAAAGAACGACTAACGGATTGCAAAAGCATAAAAGCTTCAAAGTTTATGCTCGATCTTCTATCCAATCACCTTCTCCAATTACAAATCGCCCAAGAGTCTTCTGGAGGTGTAAAGTGAGAACTAGGGTTGAAAACCATTTTAAACAGTCAAATTGTGAACTTTGCCCGAGTTAACTAATCATTGACCGTCGCGAAATAGGAGCTTAAATGCTTCGTGTGTCACTAACAAGGCAGAAAGCGATAAATTAGTAGCGGGGGTATTTCCATAATTATTCAGAACTTTGTTGGGAGGGGTTACCCCTTCCTGCTTCGCGACACGCGCCAACATTCAGTTTTCCTAGAATTTTGTTTTCTTCTCCCGGATTCTCCCATGTTCTCGTTTCTTCTCTGTTTTTACTCGTTTTAGCTCTATTTGCACACAAATACCTACAAAATACATAAATAATAAATTCAAGCTAAAAACTACTAAAATGACAACTAAACTATACAAAATACATAAGATAAATAGATGTGTTTTGTAACACATCATGGTCTCACTAGAGCTGGCACAACAAGTCAGACACGACACATTAAGACACGATGACCCGATTTTCTAGACCCGTACATGAAATGATAACTTATCGTGTCAAAGTTTCCAAACACAAACACAATTTATTTAGTAACCTGTCAACACATAAAATTGCATATCACAAAAATTGCAAAAGTTCATAAAAGTTTTACCTAATAAAGAATCCTTAGCAAATTTAGAACAAAAAATCTATATAAGATAAATCATAACATCCATTACATATATAAATAGGTCACTAACAGGTCTTTAACCTGTTTAGACACGAATTTTATCGTGTCCAAAATGTGTCGACCTATTTAAGACACGAAACCTGTAAAGAATGTGTCGTTTCATGTCGTGTTAACAGGTCTGTGTCTGAAATTGCAAGCCCTAGGTCCCACAATGGTGACAGGTGGTTCAGTTGCCTCTATGGTAACCCTTCGTTCGTGCCTGGAGTAAAGGTGGGATCGTTTTTTGACACAAGATATACATACTTTCAAATGGGAGTGATTTGGTTCAATCTCTTGTGTTTGCGGAATTTCAAAGAGAAAGACATATGCCAATGAGTAATAATATATTTGTTTCCAGAGATAAGGATAAAGCATATGATAATAACTTTTTATTCTCGAGAATCAAACTACCAATATGAAATTGGCTATGGGTACAAAAATGTGGAACCGGTACTTGTGCCATAAGTTGGTACACAGAAAAAATGACCAAGGCAATATTTTATTTTCAAAAGAGGGGATAAATCAGGTTGTGACCGAAAAAAACACCCAAGGCCCGCTAGGAAGAATCATGTAGGTGAAATATTTGATCTGGTCATTACGGATATAAAACGTGGTCAACTTTTTTCTTTTAACCTAGGGGGCTTTGATTTGTTGTAAAACTTGAGAACGAGTTTTTACGAAGACAGTAGGTATAATGATTCTATAAGGTTTAATCGGACTTAAACCCACCCGTACCCGATGGCAACCCATTGGAGATGGTACAAGGATCATCTACAAGTTGAATTAGAATTTCATTTTATTAGTTATCTCTTGTGTTTAGTTAGTTATCTCTTTGGATGGTTTTATACTTCTTTAGTTATTATTTCTAAGACTCCTATTAATATAGTTTGGGTGATAAATAAAGTAGTTTGGTTGAGTTTAAATTATAACAACATTGTTCTTGGTG
Source organism: Scalesia atractyloides (assembly GCA_947069175.1). Classification (NCBI taxonomy): domain Eukaryota; kingdom Viridiplantae; phylum Streptophyta; class Magnoliopsida; order Asterales; family Asteraceae; genus Scalesia; species Scalesia atractyloides. The sequence goes on from CAMTDV010000021.1 coordinate 32,548,504, forward strand.
TTTTTATGGTCTTCAAATAATCATTAGTGTTTTGAGGCAATTTCTTCATATATTATACAAATATTTATGTGATTTTTATAATTCTTTATTTAAAATTACTTTTGCGTTGCCTTATGCAAAATAATAGTAATAAAATGATTCTATAATGTCTCAAACATAGCCTAAAGGAAATGTTTAGCGAGACCTAGTATTAATATGGTATATGACGCAATTTTTATTTCCATATTTAGTGTTACATTAAACATTTTTGGTGATGTATAATAATTTCCCTTAATACATTCAAGATTTTGTCAAGAAAACTCATCATATTTGCTATTTTAAGCATACAAGGAATTGAATAAAACAAAAGTTGCATGATTCCACCTCTTTATTTAAGTTGTTAAAACGACTAAAATGGTAGGTGCTTTTCTTATCACTTCATGTCAGGTTGTATGATTTGATGATTTTAGAGTTGTCAAGTCATTTTAGTTTAGTTAGATTTATTTAAAACCAAAGTAAACATTAGGAGATATGAAGTATATGTTTGTTGAGTTTTTCTCTCTACACCCTAATCTATTTTTCTCTCAACACCCTCATCTACATTAATCAACTATATAGTTTGACTATGAGGCTCAATAACACTTGATCTTGAGACATTTGATTGGTTCTCTTTCCTTCTTAAATATTCTTTTTCCTCTTAAGCTGTAATATTAGCAAATACATTAGTTTTTTTTTACATATTTCTATTACATTAATTCGTAATTTATTTGTATTCTTTTATTATATTTTTTTATGTTTTTTTTTCTTTTGAGGAAACAATATTTTATCTCTTGTTCCGCTCCGCCTTTGATACTTCAAAATCAATTCCTATTTTTACAAGTTCCTCTCCGCCTTTAATACTTCAAAATCAATTCCTATTTTTACTATTGTCAACAAACAATGTAGTGAAGCAACTGAGAACGTTGGGTTTTTAAAGTAACTAACCAATGTTAAAATATGTTTTTGAAGTGTAAACTTTTGTTCAGATGTTCTTTTTTTTTTTACTTTTTGTTTTGGTTTGATTTTGTAATTCACTACTTTTACAAATATATTATAAATAGTAAATGGTATCAAATTATCAATATTATTAATAAATATTTATTTTCCAGATCTATCTGTGTTTGAGCATTTAAAAAAGTAGGTATGATGGGTTTCCAAAAATCAGATTAATACGTCCATAGTGAATGAAATTAAAATTAGAGACTTAAGAAAAGATTACGGTGGTCTTTAGAAAGATTAATTAAGTATTGGTTAATAGTCAGGTTAAGTATTGGTTAATAATTAAGTAATAATTAGGTTGTTGCTACTAAGTAATAATTACACTAATAAAGTTTGGGGTGTCAAAAGCAACACCATGTTTGTTTGAGACAATTGTAAGGTTGTTCATGAGCCGAAGCTCGGGCTCGGCTTGATTATAAATCGAGCTGGCTCGGCTCGGCTCGGATTTGAAACCGAGCTGGAAATCTAAGCTCGGGCTCGGCTTGGTTTTAAACCGAGCTGGCTCGGCTCAGCTTGGTTTGGCTCGATTTTATAAAGAAAAATTAATATATAGCTCTTAAAATTCAGTAGTTAAATTATTATTCAATACTTTAAAAGAATAGATTCAAAATAAATTCAACCTAATACATTACAAATCAAAATCAAGTTCTACAACGCAAAATAAGTTTTAATTTCAATGAAATACAATATTAGTTCATTAGTATGGTAATCAACTTTCAAATGTGTCATAGATATCAAATTACAAGCCTATATACATGTAAATAGTAATCAGATTTTTGGTAATATATTATAATGTATATAAAATTAAAATATATTATAAGTAAAATAATCCGAGTTAAACCGAGCCGAGCTACAAAGCGAGCCAAAGCGAGCCAGCTCGGCTCGTTATGAGCCGAGCTGAGCCAGACTCACTTTCTAACCGAGCCGAGCTGGCTCGGCTCACTTTTAAACCGAGCCATATCGAACGAGCTTTTTCCAAACTAAATCCAAGCAAGCTCCGAGCTGCAAGCTTTTTGAACAGCCCTAGACAATTGTGACTTTTAGTACCTATGAACATTGGGATTTCTAGGTATTGAAGCACTTAGACCATAGTGTTTTAAGGGGGGTTTGCCCCTGGGGGATACAAGTGGTAATGCATGGAACTAACTGATCATCAATAGTAATTAGTGGGTCGTTAGTGGTAATTGGACATCGGTAATAATTGTGATAAACGACAATTTGGTCCATATGTGGCAACTTCTATGAGCGATAAGCATACTTGTTTTTGCTTTCTCTTTCGATTATCCGATTCAAAAAACAGCTAAAACCATAAAAATGCATTAATCTTAAAATGTTCCCTGTACATTCAAATGATATCTAGTTTATTTTAAATTTATAAACTTTTACACGTGATTATGCATGTCATTTTTCCTAAAATGATTTATTAGTTTATTTTTCAAATATGATTTGTATATCATTATTATTTATTTTTTTATGTTAAAAATCTTCCATATATCAACTAAAAATTGTTTTCAATATCGAGAATTTGAGATCTTGAATTTCAGCGTCCATGACCTCTATTTTTATTAAACAGCTATCTTGAATTTCACCGTCCATGACCTCTATATTTTGGCCATTTATAACCAATTTCGAAATCAACTAAAATTGGTTTCACTATCAAGATTCCCTGTAATGTCCACGTAAACCCATGATTTTCTAAGTATTTTCAAAGGGATATATTATTTTTAGATTGGTGATGTAGTACCACTCAATAATCGAATCATAAAAAAAAGTTCGAATCATAACTTAAAAACAAAAACTTGATGGTTAGATTATTTTTTATAACTGATTTTTATGGTTCGGTTATATTTATATTGTACAAATAACAGAGAGTAAATTCCGGTTTTGGTCTCTTTGGTTTAATGGTGATTACTATATTTTAAAAAAAAATCCATTTGTCTTACAATTTACATATCAATGTTTCTATTTTACTGCGGTTTTGGTTCACCACACTAAACACATCCAACTTATATTTAAATCTTTGTCACATGAGATGCTTGTGCGGGGAATTTCGGTGATTAACCATTCAAATAAAAGAAAACAAATATTATTTAACTCTAAATTTTTTTTCATAGTTTGTGTACTTTGATTGCTATGCTGTTCTCTCATACATATTTTAGTATTTATTTCCTATTTAACAATTAAGTTTTTAATTAAGAGAAAAAATACATATAAAAGGGTAAATACTTGGCCTCTTTTAATTTGTTATTAAGATTTTGAAAATAATTTATTAAACAACATACTGATATAACTTCAACAGGGAATTAAAATTTAATTATTGAAAGTATTCTAATATTTTAACCAAGAAAAATAGAAACAATATTAATTACAACAGAATTTACCTACCATTTTCTATCTATGGGTTAATGATCCACTCATCCACTAAATTTGTAATTCCATTTTTTCCCATGTATTACTCACTTCGAGCAAATGAGTAATTTCGGATAGATTACGTAGTGATCTTGGAATAAAATACATCCTTGAAATTAGAGGGTCCTCCAGAAAACCCTTTGAATTAGAGGGTCCTCCCAGAAATACAATAAAACGTTGAATAATTCGCATATGTAAATTAACTCGATGCATATCAAGATAAATATTATAAGTTCGCATAGTAATAACTCCGATGCAATATCAAGATAAATATTATTATGTTTCAAAGGATTAGAATATCAGAATTTAGGTTTACATCTGTAAAAAGGACACTATTTGGGTGAGAAGGCATAGAATTAACATGTTGGCATCATGTTTTGGATTTAGGCATGATGTTTTGGGTTATTTGTGGCAAGAAAAATATCAAACATGACAATTTAAGACACAATGCAATGAATTCTAGGCTTAAAAATTAAAACATCATGCCAAGAACGTTAAGTAGTGTGTTTTAAGTGTTAAATAGTGTTTTTAAATTGCACGCACATAATACATCGCATTGTGTCTTAAATTATTATGTTTGGTGTTTTTCTTGCCAAAATAACCCAAAACATCATGACTAAAATCAAAACATGATGCCTAAATGTTAATTCCTATGTCATCTCACACTTCTTACGAAGAGGGTCCTTTTTACAGGAACCTCACCCGAATGGAATAAATATGTAATATCTGCATTCCCTTTATGCTCCCGCTTATTTTTATTTTAGAGTAAACTTCTGTTTTGCTCCCTGTGGTTTGGTCACTTTAACGGTTTTCCCCAAACCTTTAAAAATAGTCATTTTCCTCCGATAGTTTGCTATGGTTTTTCCATTTTGCTCATCGCCTCTAACTCCATCCAAGTATACGTTAAGTAAAAGGGCATTTCAGTAATTTTATAAATGTAAACATTAACTTATTTATTATTAATTCCTAAAATTAATTTGTTAATTGATAAATCTATTTTTGTCTCTTATGTATCATCAAATCATCATTCTTCATTCAAAAAAGAAGATCAAACCATCATTACATCACCATTCATGACTTGCAACCTCTCCCCTCCCTCTGCTTTCTAATCGACTACCAGCTTGCCACTGCCATCACCATCAGTCCTCAACCACCATCCTCCACCATTTTTTTGCTAAAGGTTTATCACCATCGTCGCCGGACCTCACCAAAACTGCCATCATCCGAACTAACCACCACCACCACCACAATCACCACCCACAGCCACCACCACCACAACTACCACCTTCCACCTCCACCATCGTCCACAGATCTGGGTTTTCCACTAACTACCCTCTCTAATTTCTTGGTTTTTCAGTTTCCACTAACTCCCGATAATCCACCTGCCACCACGCATACTCCACAGATCTGGCCACCACCACAGTCTTGGAGCAGCCCGGTCGAGGGTATCAAACCCATTTTGAGGACAGCCGGCCGGTTAGACAGGTGGCCGGCGATTGAACCGGAAATTCGGTGGGTCGGGCACTTGGCGTTGCTTAAATTCTGAAGAAACCCGTCGCCGGAGTTCTAGCCGTTCATTGTGGGGTCGTCGCGACTTCTGATCATGTTGCACTCCACCACCGTCATTGGTTATGGTGGTCCAAGTGCCGAAGCATTGTTCCTTCAAGAGATCAGGGCGGTCTGCAGTTTTTGATGAAAGGAAGGAACATTTGATTTTGATGGTGAGAGGATTAAAGTCTGTTGAATGGATGGTGAGTAGGTGAGATGAAACCTTGAAAAGTGTTCAACACTATGTATGTATGTATGTATGGATGTATGTATGTGTGTGTTTGTATCATATATTATAAATTAAAATATCTTTATAGGTAAATTACCAAAAGGCTCGTCTATTAGGACACCCACTTTTTCTATTTGAACACTATGCGACCCGCATAGGCCTCTGCGGGGCGCATTGTATCAATCCCATGCCGCATAGGCCTCTGGGGCGCAAGGGTATCAATCTCATGCATGCTCTAGGGTATCAATCCATGCGATGCTCTTGGGCCTCTGCGGGCGCATGGGTATCAATCTCATGCGATGCTATTGGGCCGGCCACGTCAGGATCCGTGTGCTTTTGTGTTTCTTTGATCCCATGTGCCGCGCATAGGCATCTGCGGGGCGCATTGGTTGTTTTTTTTATTTTTTTTATTTAAAAATTAGATTGTTAATTTACATTAAAAATTGATAAGTGTAAATGTTAATAATAAATCTACAATGTTCATGTGAGGTCTCATGTGAGGCTCGGGTATATCGATAGCGTTAAGATCTATTTTAGGGTTTAGTCGACTACGATACATATCTAGTCGGTTGTCGTACGTTGTCAACAGCCCGAAGCGGCGTTTTGATGAATCCCGGCCTATAAAAAGTTCGGAGTAGGCATCGGATACTGTCCTTCCAACTTCACATGTATAAAATGTTCGGATTCACGAAGGTACACAACCGTAACAGATCGATGAGGGAACACGACATCATCTGGACCTTTCGTAATTGGGAAACTAGTATCAGAGCCCCTCGTATCCAAAGTATGAACGATCACACCAAATCTCTCGGCAATAAGAAGTCCTGTATAAGGCATATCCATCCAATGTTCAGATGATGCCATTTCCAACGAGTCGAAATTTATGCTGTCTAACAGGGTCTTATATTTTCACGCTCCATCGCCTCAAAAATTGGGAACCAAATGCTCTGCTTTCTTACCATCTCATCTACCAACTGCCGTCTTACGTCTCTGAAGTCCTTTTCCTCCCACCCTAAGCCCAAAGCTGTAGCTCGAAATCCACAATGACCATCTAGATTTACATTCTTTATTACGGATACGTACGGATGAAACATTCTAGGAATGTGATTCTTATACTTGGTAATTGTGTAAATATCCGTACCCCCGTGGATTAAGGGAAACTCAGGGTCATATTGTCGTTGCGTGGGAGTTGAACGACTGTATTGCTTTACAGGCTTTGTCACGGCGATCGGTCTTTTAAAGTCTTCTGATTGTGTGTACGAGCTATGACGAGGAGCTTCGGAGGGAGACCCGTAAGTGCTTTGTTGGGAGGACACGTATGAGCTATGACGAGCAGTCTCCTGTCTTCTTTGTTCTTGGACCTTCAAGGTTGGTCGACCACGGGTATTTTGTTTAACTACAGGAGGGTTTTTTTTAGGATTTTCCTGGTGTAATCGCTTGAATCATTTTCTCAACATACTTTTTTTGACTTGGGTAGGGTGTGGCCTGAATATTTCTTTCAATTTCTCAAATTCGTCGTTCAAGTCAAATTCTAGCTCTTTTTTCGTTACCGGTTTGAGATCAAAACTTTGTCCACATTTTGTCAATGGAAGTGAATGGGATTGCTTCCCCTATAAATGAATACTGTCAATCATTAGGGTTCTGATTCTTAATGTTGCCCAGATGTTACGTGTGGGAATGTCTTGCTCGGCCAGCTGCTCCACTAATCTGTATTCGTCCTCAGAAAGTCTTCTAGCATACGCCTGCCCCTCTAAAGTTTCAAGAGGAGAGTGGTTGTGTGACTCGTTCTTAACCTGTAGCCGCAAACGTTAAGCATTTCATCATAGAACCCTACCAGTTCAAAAGGGCAACGAGTTTTTTTGCTACCGGTTTTTTAAACAGTGGCTACACTCTTACGATCACCACTAAGGATACAATGTATCCACACCATCACGAATTCACCATGTTTCTTCTTCGATCTTCCACACTTAACGATGCAGCCGTGATTACGAGCCCTCCTATCTACCCAATCCTCCATCTCTTCACGGGAGGCAAAACCCTGATTAGTTGCATAGGAAACTATGATAGGGTGTATTTTTTCCTCCTCATCTTCCAGTTTGATTTCTTCCTCGTCATATTCGTGATGAAAATTACCTCTGCATACGAATTATCACCTCCGTAGTTGTATTCAGAATAACCTCCGGAATAACTGTGTGGTGAGTAGTTCGGGTCTGGAAGAGACAGAATGTCGACATGAGAAGGGACGCGGTTGACAACTTCCTCATAATGGTTGGGCTGAAATGAAGATTCGTAAGAATCAGAAATGGCGGTCTCGTATGAGTCTGGAACAACACTATCGTTAGAATTCTCACCGAATATTTCGAAAAACCACGACATACTGTGAATACACGTGATTGTGATTTGAAAGGTTTATTATGGAATTGGAAATCTCATACGATAACCAACGATAATGCATGGTCTTATAGCCTTTCTGGAGGGTCCATGCGCCCCGCAGAGGCCATTGCGGGGCGCATTGAGTTCAAACATGCACATCAACTTTAGGTCACGCAGGTGTACGAGGTTATATTCTGATTCTTGTTACCCTATGTGACCCGCATGGGCCTCTGCGGGGCGCATGGGTACGAGGTTCGCGTGTTTCCACGCAGACATGTCAGTCTGTTGCCTTTGTCGGGAAACCCTAACCCCATGCGGGGGCGCATGGGCCTATGCGACCCGCATGTAGCAAGTTACCAAAATACCCTTCTATATAACAAACATTTCTAATGGAGTTAGAGGCGGGGAGCAAAATGGAAAAACCATAGCAAACTAATGGAGGAAAATGGCTATTTTTAAAGGTTTGGGGCAAAACCGTTAACGTGACCAAACCACAGGGAGTAAAACGGAAGTTTAATCTTTATTTTATTAACCAGATCAATCTCAAGAATTCAAGATGGTGGCAGAACAATTTCGTGAATATTATATATTGCAAGACATGCGACTAGGATTCAACTATAAATTGGATTAAGTTAGCGTGGTGGACGAAAATCACAATAAGATAGAAATATGGGTATATAAATTACAAGTAGGGATGGCAATGGGTCGGGTTCGGGTCGGGTATTGGTAATACCGTACCCATACCGGTTGTAAAATCGTATCCCATACCCGGCCCAATACCCATCGGGTATTTGTCGGGTAATTATCCGTCAGGTATCGGGTATACCCGCGAGTATCGGGTATACCCATTAGTTTATTAAAAGATATACATTGAGATTTCCAAATAAATTTCTTTGCGATTATAATTACTATATAATTTTATTTATACAACTATTATAAACAAGAAATGGATATCACATACATATAAGTTATATCACAAATTAATAATAACTTTATAACACTTATACACTTATATGTATATACTTCACATACAAATATTATTATCAAATACAAATACTTCAAGAAAATTTAATTTTTTATATTATGAACATACTAAAATAAATCACTAATAAACAAAGGTTAATAAAAAATAAAAATATAAATTAAAAAAATTCGGGTATGTGATCGGGTATATAGTTCGTGTAAACGGGTATGTGATTTCGGGTAATCGGGTAGGGTATCACCTAATCCCATACCCGACCCATACCCACAAAAATTTTTAAAACTAATCTCATACCCGGCTCAATACCCGTCGGGTATTGGGTATACCCGTCCCATTTGTGTTGGGTTTCGGGTATACCTGTTGGGCTCGGGTATTTTTACCATCCCTAATTACAAGACATTTAAATTTGATAATATATAGCAATAAAATAACCACTAAACCGCGCAATAACCAAAACCACAAATTACTCAATAATGAATTAATCGAAGCAAATATTAATTATATCTTCTATACTTTTTAATTAATCAACAGTTACTTCAATAACCGGTCTAGTTCTATAAACAGTAAACTCGAACCATTTGTTGAGTTGGCCCACAAACGCCCCTTCTATGTCATATATTTCCGTCCACTTAATCTAAATCTAGACCGTCCATTTACATCGTTGCATGTCCAACGATCCTGATTTACTTTAACTGCCTTTAATACAATACTTTATAAAAAAGCTAAATAAGAAGGAAAAGCTACACACATATAAAAAAAAAACGATTATCATGAAGTACTTGTAGGCTGTAGCCACGTGAAACTTGACAACCGACCAAAATATTAACTTTCATATATGCATTTTATGAAGTCTATTTTGACATATACGACTTAGGTAATGACTTAAATTGTTTGAAAGCTTAGTTTATCAAAGATGAAAAACACCAATTTCCTCTTATCTAATTATATCTATTTTAGTGAAATAAAATATGGTTTATGCTTTTTATTTGTGATCATGTTAGGCTAATTACTTCTTAGAGAAGAAACTTAGTCTCACGTCTTATTTGACCATATATGTTTATAAATGTTGATACATGTTTATATTTATTAGTGAAACATATTATCTACTAAAATTTTCTTTGTGACACCATAAAAAGTAAAAGTGTGTAGAAAATACACTAACACCATTTTAGAAGTTTAGAAGGGAGCTACATGTTCTTCATTACAAAATACTTTTCATTACATGTTACTTTGAAGTTGAAGTTACAACCAACATTTCATAGTCGATCGGTTATCAAGCCGATCGTTTTATCGCTTTTCAAACCTTAATATAAGACTCTAAATCCAAACCCTAATATATTTAGGGTTTAGGGTTAGGATTTAGGGTTTAGGTTAAGAGATCCTAGTTAGGGTTCGACAAGCCGGTTCCAACGCCGTTAGAATGAGTCCAATCGGAGTTCGTTTGAGTCGGTTCCCCACTGTTCCCCACTTTTTAGTGTACCCCAATGAACCTCACACTATATATATATATATATATATATGGGAGGGTTATCTTGAGAACATGGATTTTTGTGAGAACACTAAGAACAATTTCCATCCATAGATCATCCTTGTCACACCCCGACCCGCAACGGAAAAGGTGATCGGGGCATGATTGGGTTTTCATCAAAGCTCATGACATTTATTATAATGTTTCATATTTATTATTACAATTTTAAAGAAAATCATACAATCAAATCATACTAGTACAACATGTTCTATACATCTTTCTAGCCTTCATTATTTTTCTTCTAAGGCACTTTTCTTATATTTTCCTTGCTTCATCCTGTCCACCTGTATCATGTGTAAAAATTGTTTTTTTGATCAACAAAAAGTTGGCGAGTGAATCCTATGAAAAACATTTTAACGAGTTTATTGTATTGATTATAAAATAAAGTGCATAACCACATATGAGTAAATGTAAATGTAAATTTATTCACAATACACTTAATATTAAATATTGCACACACATACAACAATTGATTGTTTTGAGGCACGCGTTGTTCACTCGTCTCCCACGAGGAACTGATGGGCCTAATGAATGAGTTTTGAGGCGCGCATTTTTCTACGAACTGATGGGCCTAATGAATGAGTTTTAAGGCACGCGTTGTTCAACTCGTCTCCCACGAGGAACTGATGGGCCTAACAAATAATTTGCATACAATTTGACAATATGTAATACATCACAACAAACAATATTTACATCCTAGGTTTAGATCATAATATGGTATAGCACGAGTTTGAATAAGCGAATTAGTTTAAGCGACACATGATACACCCCAAAACATGAATAAAAAGGGGAATTTGTAAGAATTCACTCACAGTGGTTGCTTTTCTTGGATTGATGATGAATGCGCACGAATTTGGATTTAACCACGAGAGAAACTAACCTAAATAATAACATAACGGTTCGGTAAATAAGAGGATTTTATTAACAATTTTAATAGGATTTTTGGATATATTTTTGTGAGTTTAAGGCTATTTTCTAACTTTAAAAACATTATTTTGAAGTATTTTTAATTAATTTTTAAATTAAATAAATAAATAAAAATATAAAAAAATGTTGACTTTTTGACTTTGACCGTTGACCGTTGACCGTTGACCATGACTGTTGACCGTTGACCGGTTCGGTCGTGTATATATTTGCACTGAGTGAGACTCGAACCCGTGACCTCCCGTACGCGTGCACGCAGCTCTACCAACTGAGCTACGTGTCTAACCCGAAATATTTCTGTTTTTAATTATATTCATACACTGTTTAAGTTAATCAGAATTCATTTATTTTAAAAAGATTTTAATTGTATCGAACCGGTGCCGTCAACAGGTCTCGAACCCGGGACCTGTGATTAGTGTTGCACACAGTCCACCGCTGGACTGTGTGTCTAACCTGGTTAATATTCTGATTTTTATTATACTTAACATCTTACAGTGAGTTAACCCGGTTCGGTTTTAAAAAAGACATTTTTATTTCCGAGGATAGGGTCGTGATAGGGATCGAACTCGAGACGTGTGTTTATTGTTTGCACACAGTCCACCGCTGGACTGTGTGTGTAACCCGTTTATATGTCTTGTTCTAATTAATCTTATACAATAGGCCGACTTCATCTTCTTCTTTCAAAACACAGACAACGATTTTTCAACTGTTTCTTGTTAGATTCAGTTAACGAACTAATAGGTGATTGAAATGTATGAACAGAGAGGGTTTGGGGAAAGAATGTACCGGAACAGATTGTCTTTCTCAGAACTCCGGCAAGGATCGTCCGCTCTGTTTTGTGAACTCCGTCTGTTCGGATAAATTAACAGTTTTGATTGATTAGATGTGAGATTGAACTACTGAGCAACGATTATCAGGAGGTTTAGATGATCATACCGATTCACAGCGTGATTCTGAAAATTTCAGAAGTTTTCCGGCGAAAGCAGAATATCCGGCAACGTCGTCTGGGATTGATTCTGGGTGATGGGTTGATGTTAGTAATGGTCTAACAATGGATTGAAACAGAAAGAGTCGAGGTATTTACCGTGTTGATGTGAGTCTCGGTTTTCCGGCGAAAGTCCGATGATTGCAGAAAATCTCCGGTGAGTGAAATTGCTTCGAGAAATGGTGCGATTTTGAGCGAAAAGACTACCAGAGGCTTGGGTGTGCATTTATAGGGAAGAATCAAGTTGAATTGGGTCTGTTTCTAGTCTCGATTCATTGGTCAGCCTTTCTCCGGCGGTTATAACTGATGTCGCGGAACTAGACATCGGTTATACCGATGGCGACGTTAATACGTACGTTAAGTCAAAAGAAACCGTCGATAATTGGCGAAATCGTCGGATTTTCCGGCGTCTGCGGATTTGGGCGCGCTGAGTGACTGAATTCGACTTCCAGTTTTATTATATGTATTAATTGTGTCAATAAATAAACAAGTAACACAAGTGGCGGAGTGGTGGAATGTGTGTGTGTTAAGTTTCCCGGCTGACCCGGGTTCGAATCCCGGCAGCCTGTTTTCCTTTTTAATTGTTTTATTTTTACTTTTTAACAATTATAGTTTATAAATTCTAAATTGTTTATTAATAATGTATCGTTTAAAATTAATTTGAGTATTAAATACGCAACGAAAAATTTTAACTGGATGTTCGGTTAATAAACGAAGCGGGTTTGGTTAACCCGGTTTTTGACGGATGTTACAGTATCCCCTACTTTTAGAAATTTCGTCCCGAAATTTAAGTAGTGGCATGTTTGACTCAAAAGGATGGTGTTTTAATTTGACAATTGCATACTTAGAAGGGGGTAAGAGTTTAAATTTTTGTTTGAGGCGGTAACGTTCCTTGTAAGGGTTGAATACCCTGCTACAGGAATCGCTTTTTGTTGCCTACGGTAAAGAATATTTAGAAACAGAGTTGATTGACCAAATATAATTTCATGCATAAGAGTTTTGATACGTTTGGAAAGATAAGGTTATATCCTAAAACAAAACTTCTACTACTAAAACCTACATGGAACTTCTCATAATCGCCTGACAATGCCTCTGATCCTTTGACAAGAATACTTATATATAGGAAGTACCAGCGGCGTATCCACCATATTCTTGTCAAATTTTCATTGGCTTTATCAGTAAATTATGATTAGTTCTATGTGACTCTAAACACAACAACCAAAACTTGAGTCTCAATTCTGAAAGTATACATGTTTAATTGATGACAGTACCTCTCTCGTTTGTTATAATGAAGAGGTTAGTCTATGTAGAAGTGAGACACAGCCCAACTTCTTTGAATGATGAGATTGAAATACGTTGAGACGAATGATGATATGAATGCTAAATCAGTGAGTATAAAACAAACTTCAACCAAGACATTACTAAATCCTACATGGAACTTCTCATAACCGCCTGACAATGCCACTGATCCTTTGGCAAGAATACGTATATATAGGAAGTACCAGCGGCGTATCCACCATATTCTTGTCAAATTTTCATTGGCTTTATCCGTAAGTTATGATTAGTTCTATGTGACTCTAAAACATAAACAAACACAATCAACCAAAGCTTGAGTCTTAATTCTGATAGTATACATGTTTGAATGATGACAGTACCTTTCTCGTTTGTTATGATGGAGAGGTTAGTCTATGTAGAAGTGAGACACAACCCAACTTCTTTAAATGATGAGACTGAGATACGTCGTGAGGTATGATGATATGAATGTTAAATCAATGAGTATAAAACAAACTGAAATAGTAATTCGCATTAAAATTCTTGGATAAATTTCCAATTTGTAATTGAGATACGTGAAAATTGAGATAACATAAAGAAAAACATAAAAACTAAGCGGTTGGAGTTGAATCTTGATTTTTGGTGAAGGAGACTAGTTGGGTGGTTCGTCATTATCTTCAACAGGCTTGGCGTTGATGTTGAAAACTCTTCCTCTTGCTGGTGGCCTAGTGGTTAGGTTTTCTTGATTTGCTTGGTTAACTGGGTTTTCTTGAGCTTGGACGTTTATAATGTTAACCAATCGAGGGCACGTGTTTCTAAAATGGGTAGGGTCGCCACAATTAAAACAAGCTCGAACATAAGGAAACATGGGGTATTGGGGTTGTTGATATGTTTGGATCATATTTTGAGTAGGGGGTGAGGTTTGGTTTTGAGGGGTGCGGCAAACCTTGCTCAAATGACCATAGCGTCCACAATTCGCGCATAGTCGACAAGGTAAGGTAGATGGATGGTGATAAAAACAGGTGTTACATTGAGGGTGAGGTCCAAGGTAAGGTTTCTTATTTGGGTAAGTTGAGTTGGGTGCTACTTGAGTGATGGGGATAGCTTGGAGGGGTACGGCTTGTGAGGCTGGTTGATTGCGTTGGGTGACAGCGAAAAGTTGCCCATCTCGTTTTCTCTTAGAAATGGGTTGAGAAGGGGATTCGGTTTGGGTGGAGTTTGAGGTTTCAGTTGATGCTTTATCCTTCTTCTTCTCCTCCTTAAAGTCTTTATTCCGTATGCGGTTCTCGGTGAGCTCTGTAGCTAACTCCATTGCTGCTTCCAAGGTTGCAGGTGTGGTACTTATTACAGAGTCTTGAATTTTTGAAGGAAGACCTCGAATGTAGTGCTCGATCAAACGGTAAAGAGGAGTGAACAAGTTGGGAACCATTTGATTTAACTCGAGGAATCTCTTGTTGTATGTGGTGTGGTCGCCTTTCTTTTGTTTCAAAGAATAGAACTCATCCTCCAATTTCTTGATTTCGCTTCTTGGGCAAAACCGTCTTGTCATGATTTCCTTCAGCTCTTCCCAAGTCAAAGTCATAGCATCTTCAACACCTCGTTTGGCCTTCTCTGTATTCCACCATGTTAGTGCTATTCCAAGTAAACAACCAGTAGCATAACGCACCTTGCGATCATCGGGGCAATCGCAATTTAGAAAAGTGTTTTCCATTTCTTCAAACCAATGGAGGAGAGCGGTGACACCTTCAGTCCCTTCGTATTTTGGAGGGTCGCAGGATTTGAAATGCTTGAAGGTGCATTTAGTGGTAATTGGGGGAGGGTTGACAACATTTTGATCTTCTTGATTGACGGGATTAGCGGTAAGGGCTTGTTGAACTTGAACTACAATGTTGGGTATTACGGCAGCCATTTGCTGAGCGATTTGGGCAACCATGCGCTCGCGGGCTCTTCCTGATCTCATCTTCCTACGAGCGGAATTAGAAGACATTTACAAGGAATACATATCAAGAGTATGAGTTGGACGTTTTAGGGGTCATGTGCCGTATTTTAGGAATGAACATTCATAAAATAAATATAGAATAATAAATCTACTACATCCATAGGATGTCTTGGGCTTTGCTCGTAATTGGGCCTTGCATGCCGCCATACTTCACCTTCGTAATCATGTGGGCCCCCATGACTACCGGGTTTTTCATATGGTTCGCATGTGTTAGCCTGGTTACGTACACTAAAACCCGGAGAAAATCGAGAAATATGTATGTAACGTATGATATTCAGAATGTATCCAAGTATGGACACGGTGACACCTCAAAGTGGGGTTAGTTCGAACGACGTTTGGTGTGGCATGCTTTGGCCTAATAGGTCCTTCGTACTCTCATCGTTAGTCCCCAGGTAGGCAAACTGGTCCGTTATATAGGATTTATACGAATGCCAACCTAGACAGGACGTTCCGACTACCGGTACTTGTACCCTTACAGTTACTACATACCCGTCGTAGAACTCACTTTGATGAGATTTGAAAAATGACAAATGCGACAAAATCTTGAATAACGGAAGTATGAAGATGATTTGAATATGTGAACATTGAAATATGTATAATGAATATGTATGTAAGTATGTATGTTTGACTGTAAGTATAATTCATTATGTATCACAAAATGTACTATTGGAAGTGTTTGCATGCATTGGTGTATGTAATAAATATGAAAGAAATAAACATCATGAGTTTGCATGTAACCACATAAACAATTAAAACCTAATCAACTATAGTATAGGCTCTAAGGGTCTAATAACCTATCCTATATCCCTATAGTCAAAAGCTCTGATACCAATCTGTCACACCCCGACCCGCAGCGGAAAAGGTGATCGGGGCATGATTGGGTTTTCATCAAAGCTCATGACATTTATTATAATGTTTCATATTTATTATTACAATTTTAAAGAAAATCATACAATCAAATCATACTAGTACAACATGTTCTGTACATCTTTCTAGCCTTCATTATTTTTCTTCTAAGGCACTTTTCCTATGTTTTCCTTGCTTCATCCTGTCCACCTGTATCATGTGTAAAAATGGTTTTTTTTATCAACAAAAAGTTGGCGAATGAATCCTATGAAAAACATTTAAACGAGTTTATTGTATTGATTATAAAATAAAGTGCATAACCACATATGAGTAAATGTAATGTAAATTTATTCACAATATACTTAATATTAAATATTGCACACACATACAACAATTGATTGTTTTGAGGCACGCGTTGTTCACTCGTCTCCCACGAGGAACTGATGGGCCTAATGAATGAGTTTTGAGGCGCGCGTTGTTCTATGAACTGATGGGCCTAATGAATGAGTTTTAAGCCACGCGTTATTCAACTCGTCTCCCACGAGGAACTGATGGGCCTAACAAATAATTTGCATACAATTTGACAATATGTAATACATCACAACAAACAATATTTACATCCTAGGTTTAGATTATAATATGGTATAGCACGAGTTTGAATAAGCGAATTAGTTTAAGCGACACATGATACACCCCAAAATTGAATAAAAAGGGGAATTTGTAAGAATTCACTCACAGTGGTTGCGTTTCTTGGATTGATGATGAATGCGCACGAATTTGGATTTAACCACGAGAGAAACTAACCTAAATAATAACATAACGGTTCGGTAAATAAGTGGATTTTATTAACAATTTTAATAGGATTTTTTGATATATTTTTGTGAGTTTAAGGCTATTTTCTAACTTTAAAAACATTATTTTTAAGTATTTTTAATTAATTTTTAAATTAAATAAATAAATAAAAATATAAAAAAATGTTGACTTTTTGACTTTGACCGTTGACCGTTGACCATGACTGTTGACCGTTGACCGGTTCGGTCGTGTATATATTTGCACTGAGTGAGACTCGAACCCGTGACCTCCCGTACGCGTGCACGCAGCTCTACCAACTGAGCTACGTGTCTAACCCGAAATATTTCTGTTTTTAATTATATTCATACACTATTTAAGTTAATCAGAATTCATTTATTTTAAAAAGATTTTAATTGTATCGAACCGGTGCCGTCAACAGGTCTCGAACCCGGGACCTGTGATTAGTGTTGCACACAGTCCACCGCTGGACTGTGTGTCTAACCTGGTTAATATTCTGATTTTTATTATACTTAACATCTTACAGCGAGTTAACCCGGTTCGGTTTTAAAAAAGACATTTTTATTTCCGAGGATAGGGTCGTGATAGGGATCGAACTCGAGACGTGTGTTTATTGTTTGCACACAGTCCACCGCTGGACTGTGTGTCTAACCCGTTTATATGTCTTGTTTTAATTAATCTTATACAATAAGCCGACTTCATCTTCTTCGTTCAAAACACAGACAACGATTTTTCAACTGTTTCTTGTTAAATTCAGTTAACGAACTAATAGGTGATTGAAATGTGATGAACAGAGAGGGTTTGGGGAAAGAATGTACCGGAACAGATTTTCTTTCTCAGAACTCCGGCAAGGATCGTCCGCTCTGTTTTGTGAACTCCGTCTGTTCGGATAAATTAACAGTTTTGATTGATTAGATGTGAGATTGAACTACTGAGCAACGATTATCAGGAGGTTTAGATGATCATACCGATTCACAGCGTGATTCTGGAAATTTCAGAAGTTTTCCGGCGAAAGCAGAATATCCGGCAACGTCGTCTGGGATTGATTCTGGGTGATGGGTTGATGTTAGTAATGGTCTAACAATGGATTGAAACAGAAAGAGTCGAGGTATTTACCGTGTTGATGTGAGTCTCGGTTTTCCGGCGAAAGTCCGATGATTGCAGAAAATCTCCGGTGAGTGAAATTGCTTCGAGAAATGGTGCGATTTTGAGCGAAAAGACTACCAGAGGCTTGGGTGTGCATTTATAGGGAAGAATCAAGTTGAATTGGGTTTGTTTCTAGTCTCGATTCATTGGTCAGCCTTTCTCCGGCGGTTATAACTGATGTCGCGGAACTAGACATCGGTTATACCGATGGCGACGTTAATACGTACGTTAAGTCAAAAGAAACCGTCGATAATTGGCGAAATCGTCGGATTTTCCGGCGTCTGCGGATTTGGGCGCGCTGAGTGACTGAATTCGACTTCCAGTTTTATTATATGTATTAATTGTGTCAATAAATAAACAAGTAACACAAGTGGCGGAGTGGTGGAATGTGTGTGTGTTAAGTTTCCCGGCTGACCCGGGTTCGAATCCCGGCAGCCTGTTTTCCTTTTTAATTGTTTTATTTTTACTTTTTAACAATTATAGTTTATAAATTCTAAATTGTTTATTAATAATGTATCGTTTAAAATTAATTTGAGTATTAAATACGCAACGAAAAATTTTAACTGGATGTTCGGTTAATAAACGAAGCGGGTTTGGTTAACCCGGTTTTTGACGGATGTTACAGTATCCCCTACTTTTAGAAATTTCGTCCCGAAATTTAAGTAGTGGCATGTTTGACTCAAAAGGATGGTGTTTTAATTTGACAATTGCATACTTAGAAGGGGGTAAGAGTTTAAATTTTTGTTTGAGGCGGTAACGTTCCTTGTAAGGGTTGAATACCCTGCTACAGGAATCGCTTTTTGTTGCCTACGGTAAAGAATATTTAGAAACAGAGTTGATTGACCAAATATAATTTCATGCATAAGAGTTTTGATACGTTTGGAAAGATAAGGTTATATCCTAAAACAAAACTTCTACTACTAAAACCTACATGGAACTTCTCATAATCGCCTGACAATGCCTCTGATCCTTTGACAAGAATACTTATATATAGGAAGTACCAGCGGCGTATCCACCATATTCTTGTCAAATTTTCATTGGCTTTATCAGTAAATTATGATTAGTTCTATGTGACTCTAAACACAACAACCAAAACTTGAGTCTCAATTCTGAAAGTATACATGTTTAATTGATGACAGTACCTCTCTCGTTTGTTATAATGAAGAGGTTAGTCTATGTAGAAGTGAGACACAGCCCAACTTCTTTGAATGATGAGATTGAAATACGTTGAGACGAATGATGATATGAATGCTAAATCAGTGAGTATAAAACAAACTTCAACCAAGACATTACTAAATCCTACATGGAACTTCTCATAACCGCCTGACAATGCCACTGATCCTTTGGCAAGAATACGTATATATAGGAAGTACCAGCGGCGTATCCACCATATTCTTGTCAAATTTTCATTGGCTTTATCCGTAAGTTATGATTAGTTCTATGTGACTCTAAAACATAAACAAACACAATCAACCAAAGCTTGAGTCTTAATTCTGATAGTATACATGTTTGAATGATGACAGTACCTTTCTCGTTTGTTATGATGGAGAGGTTAGTCTATGTAGAAGTGAGACACAACCCAACTTCTTTAAATGATGAGACTGAGATACGTCGTGAGGTATGATGATATGAATGTTAAATCAATGAGTATAAAACAAACTGAAATAGTAATTCGCATTAAAATTCTTGGATAAATTTCCAATTTGTAATTGAGATACGTGAAAATTGAGATAACATAAAGAAAAACATAAAAACTAAGCGGTTGGAGTTGAATCTTGATTTTTGGTGAAGGAGACTAGTTGGGTGGTTCGTCATTATCTTCAACAGGCTTGGCGTTGATGTTGAAAACTCTTCCTCTTGCTGGTGGCCTAGTGGTTAGGTTTTCTTGATTTGCTTGGTTAACTGGGTTTTCTTGAGCTTGGACGTTTATAATGTTAACCAATCGAGGGCACGTGTTTCTAAAATGGGTAGGGTCGCCACAATTAAAACAAGCTCGAACATAAGGAAACATGGGGTATTGGGGTTGTTGATATGTTTGGATCATATTTTGAGTAGGGGGTGAGGTTTGGTTTTGAGGGGTGCGGCAAACCTTGCTCAAATGACCATAGCGTCCACAATTCGCGCATAGTCGACAAGGTAAGGTAGATGGATGGTGATAAAAACAGGTGTTACATTGAGGGTGAGGTCCAAGGTAAGGTTTCTTATTTGGGTAAGTTGAGTTGGGTGCTACTTGAGTGATGGGGATAGCTTGGAGGGGTACGGCTTGTGAGGCTGGTTGATTGCGTTGGGTGACAGCGAAAAGTTGCCCATCTCGTTTTCTCTAGAAATGGGTTGAGAAGGGGATTCGGTTTGGGTGGAGTTTGAGGTTTCAGTTGATGCTTTATCCTTCTTCTTCTCCTCCTTAAAGTCTTTATTCCGTATGCGGTTCTCGGTGAGCTCTGTAGCTAACTCCATTGCTGCTTCCAAGGTTGCAGGTGTGGTACTTATTACAGAGTCTTGAATTTTTGAAGGAAGACCTCGAATGTAGTGCTCGATCAAACGGTAAAGAGGAGTGAACAAGTTGGGAACCATTTGATTTAACTCGAGGAATCTCTTGTTGTATGTGGTGTGGTCGCCTTTCTTTTGTTTCAAAGAATAGAACTCATCCTCCAATTTCTTGATTTCGCTTCTTGGGCAAAACCGTCTTGTCATGATTTCCTTCAGCTCTTCCCAAGTCAAAGTCATAGCATCTTCAACACCTCGTTTGGCCTTCTCTGTATTCCACCATGTTAGTGCTATTCCAAGTAAACAACCAGTAGCATAACGCACCTTGCGATCATCGGGGCAATCGCAATTTAGAAAAGTGTTTTCCATTTCTTCAAACCAATGGAGGAGAGCGGTGACACCTTCAGTCCCTTCGTATTTTGGAGGGTCGCAGGATTTGAAATGCTTGAAGGTGCATTTAGTGGTAATTGGGGGAGGGTTGACAACATTTTGATCTTCTTGATTGACGGGATTAGCGGTAAGGGCTTGTTGAACTTGAACTACAATGTTGGGTATTACGGCAGCCATTTGCTGAGCGATTTGGGCAACCATGCGCTCGCGGGCTCTTCCTGATCTCATCTTCCTACGAGCGGAATTAGAAGACATTTACAAGGAATACATATCAAGAGTATGAGTTGGACGTTTTAGGGGTCATGTGCCGTATTTTAGGAATGAACATTCATAAAATAAATATAGAATAATAAATCTACTACATCCATAGGATGTCTTGGGCTTTGCTCGTAATTGGGCCTTGCATGCCGCCATACTTCACCTTCGTAATCATGTGGGCCCCCATGACTACCGGGTTTTTCATATGGTTCGCATGTGTTAGCCTGGTTACGTACACTAAAACCCGGAGAAAATCGAGAAATATGTATGTAACGTATGATATTCAGAATGTATCCAAGTATGGACACGGTGACACCTCAAAGTGGGGTTAGTTCGAACGACGTTTGGTGTGGCATGCTTTGGCCTAATAGGTCCTTCGTACTCTCATCGTTAGTCCCCAGGTAGGCAAACTGGTCCGTTATATAGGATTTATACGAATGCCAACCTAGACAGGACGTTCCGACTACCGGTACTTGTACCCTTACAGTTACTACATACCCGTCGTAGAACTCACTTTGATGAGATTTGAAAAATGACAAATGCGACAAAATCTTGAATAACGGAAGTATGAAGATGATTTGAATATGTGAACATTGAAATATGTATAATGAATATGTATGTAAGTATGTATGTTTGACTGTAAGTATAATTCATTATGTATCACAAAATGTACTATTGAGAGTGTTTGCATGCATTGGTGTATGTAATAAATATGAAAGAAATAAACATCATGAGTTTGCATGTAACCACATAAACAATTAAAACCTAATCAACTATAGTATAGGCTCTAAGGGTCTAATAACCTATCCTATATCCCTATAGTCAAAAGCTCTGATACCAATCTGTCACACCCCGACCCGCAGCGGAAAAGGTGATCGGGGCATGATTGGGTTTTCATCAAAGCTCATGACATTTATTATAATGTTTCATATTTATTATTACAATTTTAAAGAAAATCATACAATCAAATCATACTAGTACAACATGTTCTGTACATCTTTCTAGCCTTCATTATTTTTCTTCTAAGGCACTTTTCCTATGTTTTCCTTGCTTCATCCTGTCCACCTGTATCATGTGTAAAAATGGTTTTTTTTATCAACAAAAAGTTGGCGAATGAATCCTATGAAAAACATTTAAACGAGTTTATTGTATTGATTATAAAATAAAGTGCATAACCACATATGAGTAAATGTAATGTAAATTTATTCACAATATACTTAATATTAAATATTGCACACACATACAACAATTGATTGTTTTGAGGCACGCGTTGTTCACTCGTCTCCCACGAGGAACTGATGGGCCTAATGAATGAGTTTTGAGGCGCGCGTTGTTCTATGAACTGATGGGCCTAATGAATGAGTTTTAAGCCACGCGTTATTCAACTCGTCTCCCACGAGGAACTGATGGGCCTAACAAATAATTTGCATACAATTTGACAATATGTAATACATCACAACAAACAATATTTACATCCTAGGTTTAGATTATAATATGGTATAGCACGAGTTTGAATAAGCGAATTAGTTTAAGCGACACATGATACACCCCAAAATTGAATAAAAAGGGGAATTTGTAAGAATTCACTCACAGTGGTTGCGTTTCTTGGATTGATGATGAATGCGCACGAATTTGGATTTAACCACGAGAGAAACTAACCTAAATAATAACATAACGGTTCGGTAAATAAGTGGATTTTATTAACAATTTTAATAGGATTTTTTGATATATTTTTGTGAGTTTAAGGCTATTTTCTAACTTTAAAAACATTATTTTTAAGTATTTTTAATTAATTTTTAAATTAAATAAATAAATAAAAATATAAAAAAATGTTGACTTTTTGACTTTGACCGTTGACCGTTGACCATGACTGTTGACCGTTGACCGGTTCGGTCGTGTATATATTTGCACTGAGTGAGACTCGAACCCGTGACCTCCCGTACGCGTGCACGCAGCTCTACCAACTGAGCTACGTGTCTAACCCGAAATATTTCTGTTTTTAATTATATTCATACACTATTTAAGTTAATCAGAATTCATTTATTTTAAAAAGATTTTAATTGTATCGAACCGGTGCCGTCAACAGGTCTCGAACCCGGGACCTGTGATTAGTGTTGCACACAGTCCACCGCTGGACTGTGTGTCTAACCTGGTTAATATTCTGATTTTTATTATACTTAACATCTTACAGCGAGTTAACCCGGTTCGGTTTTAAAAAAGACATTTTTATTTCCGAGGATAGGGTCGTGATAGGGATCGAACTCGAGACGTGTGTTTATTGTTTGCACACAGTCCACCGCTGGACTGTGTGTCTAACCCGTTTATATGTCTTGTTTTAATTAATCTTATACAATAAGCCGACTTCATCTTCTTCGTTCAAAACACAGACAACGATTTTTCAACTGTTTCTTGTTAAATTCAGTTAACGAACTAATAGGTGATTGAAATGTGATGAACAGAGAGGGTTTGGGGAAAGAATGTACCGGAACAGATTTTCTTTCTCAGAACTCCGGCAAGGATCGTCCGCTCTGTTTTGTGAACTCCGTCTGTTCGGATAAATTAACAGTTTTGATTGATTAGATGTGAGATTGAACTACTGAGCAACGATTATCAGGAGGTTTAGATGATCATACCGATTCACAGCGTGATTCTGGAAATTTCAGAAGTTTTCCGGCGAAAGCAGAATATCCGGCAACGTCGTCTGGGATTGATTCTGGGTGATGGGTTGATGTTAGTAATGGTCTAACAATGGATTGAAACAGAAAGAGTCGAGGTATTTACCGTGTTGATGTGAGTCTCGGTTTTCCGGCGAAAGTCCGATGATTGCAGAAAATCTCCGGTGAGTGAAATTGCTTCGAGAAATGGTGCGATTTTGAGCGAAAAGACTACCAGAGGCTTGGGTGTGCATTTATAGGGAAGAATCAAGTTGAATTGGGTTTGTTTCTAGTCTCGATTCATTGGTCAGCTTTCTCCGGCGGTTATGACTGATGTCGCGGAACTAGACATCGGTTATAACCTATGGCGACGTTAATACGTACGTTAAGTCAAAAGAAACCGTTGATAATTGGCGAAATCGTCGTATTTTCCGGCGTCTGCGGATTTGGGCGCGCTGAGTGACTGAATTCTACTTCCAGTTTTATTATATGTGTTAATTGTGTCAATAAATCAACAAGTAACACAAGTGGCGGAGTGGTGGAATGTGTGTGTGTTAAGTTTCCCGGCTAACCCGGGTTCGAATCCCGGCAGCCTGTTTTCCTTTTTAATTGTTTTATTTTTACTTTTTAACAATTATAGTTTATAAATTCTAAATTTTTTATTAATTATGTATCGTTTAAAATTAATTTGAGTATTAAATACGCAACGAAAAATTTTAACTGGATGTTCGGTTAATAAACGAAGCGGGTTTGGTTAACCCGGTTTTTGACGGATGTTACAATCCTAAATTAAGGGCTAATATTAGAGGGGTTTAAATAAGGAGAAAACATAAATTAAAATACTAAAGGGGTATTATTGTCAAAACTCAAAAAACAAAAACCTCTAAGAAATTCCTCCCCTAACAATGCACAATCAATCTCAAAAACATCTGCCCTGAATCGATCTTTGTGTAAAAAAGCCCTTTAATTTCCAAATCCGCGACAAAAACCTCTGATTAGTCTCAATTTGTACCGATTTAACTGGTGAGTTGTTCAGTTTTGTCGATTTGTTGTGTGATTTAAGCTTTCTAGTTCAGTTTTTTGCCATAATCTTAATTTTTTTTCTTAGTTTGATTTAGGTTTTTTGTAATCGTTATTGATAAGTAAGTAAGTTGTTGCACATGTGTAAGTAAGTAGTTGCATAAACTACTACAAATTCATACTAAAATGTTGTTTAAAGTTGTTTTATGTATGATATGAAACAGGGGGCAAAAAGATATTAACAAAAGGGGCTGAACCAAAAAAGGCAATGGATTGTTGGGTGGTATTGTTACATTGTTGCTTCTGGTTAGCTGGTAAATGGCTTATTGAGTTAGGTTGTGTAGTGACCATTATCCATTTGATCCTGTGTTCTGTTGGTGTTTTGGGGCTGGACAATAAAGGGGCTGCTGGTTTTTGGTGTTAATAGGCGGGGTTGGATGTATGGCTGGTTTGGGAATTTGAAAATCGGGTTGGGTTTGGATATTCTTTGGTGTATGGTTGTTTGGAGTTTAGACGTGAATGAGAATGATGATGTTGCTTGGTCGACTTCAGGGTTTTGGTTTTTGGGAAGCTCAAGATGGACTTTCGGATGTTATGCTTTGGATGTTATTTTAATGTTTTGGTCGTGTTTGATTGTTTTTTGTTTTTATTATTATTTTGAAGGATTAGGTTGTTTGAAACTTGATTGTATAGATTTTTTATGTTAGACTTGGGCCGGGTGTGGCTTTAAGCCTATAATAGGCTGTTTTTTTTCTATTTCTAGTTTAGCTCATGGTCCGAGCCTTGTTAGGTTCCAATTTTTAGACCATGGCTAATGGTTTAGGGTTGGTGTTTACCTTGGGTATATCCGGGGAAGCCCAATGCCCGTTGGTTGTAAATATCTTTTGTTATCAATAAAATCTACTGGGTTACCGTCCCCTTTTACATTCTATATTATCTTGTTTAATTCATAGTTTACACATGTGTAAATAACCTGTAAATGTATAAAACAGAAACAATTAATTAATCGGGAACAATTTACACATGTGTAAATAAGCTGAAAATGTGTAAAGCAAGATCAACTAAATGACCACCGAACAGTTTACACATGTCTAATTAAGCTGAAAATGTGTAAAACAGAACCAAATAAGTGACAAGGCATAGTTTACACATGTGTGTAATTCAGCTGAAAATGTGTATAACATAAACAAATAACTGATAGGGAATAAATTTAACATGTGTAATACTCCTGAACGCATATAAATCATAAACAAAAAAGTCATAATGAACACTACACTTGTTTATAACAGAAACTTACACATGTGTAAAACCAACATAACATAAGACCTAATATCAAAACCACACCTCTCAGCATAAGCATAAGACTGATACATCAAAGCTGCATCTTCCTCTTTAGCAAATACCATACCCAAAACAGGTTTATGTGCTTCCATTACATTGGGTAATCCAGAACTAATAAGTGGTAGGGAGCAATTTACACATGTGTATAACAGACACTTACACATGTGTAAAACAAGCACTTAAACATAATGAACAATCTACACATGTGTAAATCATCTGCAAATGTGTAATCCAGAAACAAATAAGTGGCAATGAGCAATTTTCACATGTATAAAATAGACACTTACACATGTGTAAAACAAGCACTTAAACATGTGTAATACAACTTAACATAGGTGAAATAGAAATAAAAGAGAGTGAACAGTTTACATACGCGTAAATCATCTGCAAATTTATAATTCAGAAAAAAATAATTGATAGTGACAAATTTACACATGTTTATAACATACACTTACACACGTGTAATATAAATGAACATAGGTAAAATAGAAAGAAAATGTGTAAATTACAAGGTTTACACATGTGTAAGTTACAATAGTTAAACATAGAAATATGAAGGTTTACACATGTGTAAATCATAATGGTTAAAAAAATAACCATATATATGAAGGTTTACACATGTGTAAATCATAAAATTAAAAAAAAAACAACCAAGCATACATATGAAGGTTTACACGTGTGTAAATAATAGTAAATTAAATAAGCATATCTGAAGAAAAAAAAACTCGTACATATAATATTATTGGAAAAATGACATAATAAATAGAAAAATAAATAATCCATCAAATGAATAAACATAAAACACAAGTAGTAATTACATACACTTAATAAAGCGTACAGTCTATACTCTTTTTTCAAAGGACCACCAAGAATCAAATTGACTTCTACATTGATATAATTAGTTGTTTGAATGGTAGTACTTCTAACTTTTATGTTGTTGCTAATGCTAATGCTACTACTATAACCGCCAGAATTTCCTATTTTTTCCTATTTTTCTTTTGTTGTTAGTGATGTATACAATGGGAACACTGATGACATCTGAAAGTTGTTGCTGTTTTTTTACCCTCTTGGTCACTTTGCCGCAACGTCATACACGCTTGTCGCATCCTTTGTGGTATCAAACATTCCTAGTAGGCCTGCACCACCCTATCATAAATAGATTTTATAATTGGGTGAGTTAGGAATGGATGGAGAATATCAAATAATATGTTGAATGATAGCTAACTGATTTGGGTTATGGCCATTTGCAGTTCACTATGGCTAACAATACTCAAACTTTAAAGTTGGATTGTTACTTAAACTTTATTGTTAGACTAGCACATAAACAAAAATAGATTAACCAACAAAAAACATGATCAAATCATTAAATGGAACCAAAAAAGACAAATTAACTAGTAATTGAACAAGCCGATTGATACCTAGAATAGCACCCCAAACTCCTTATCCTTAACCGATGCTTCGTCAAAAACCAATCTTACTACTCAGCATCCCCAATTTTAGCATACACAAAAATCAAAACCGTCCACCACACAACACAATGCCTAGGCATTTCATCGAACACATAGCTTGCATCACCCATTTTACCAAACAACAAATACATCATCATCAAACCATTACCCACAAACCCATCAAACACAAAACCCAATTCTGATATACATCATTATCATTTGTTTTAGGTTAGTTTTTATCATATGTTTTAAGGTTAATTTGTGGAATCACTGTATGAATCTACATATGAACATGTGATCTGAATCAAATGTTTAAAACCCACACTACACCACCATTAAAAGAATCAACAAGTAGATCGAAGTATGAAAAACGATTGAAGAATTCAAACACATGACACAGGATTGAAGAATTGACAAAATAGAATGATTGAGTAAAAAATGAAAGAAGATACATGTACATGGAATGGACGAAATCACCAAAAGGAATCAATGAAGCTGATTTAGAAACAATTGAAGAATTCAAACTCTAATTAAAGGAAATCAATGGATGTTTGATGATCAACTCATATTGTCTAAGGAAGATAGAAAACCCTAATCATATGTACGATGTTCATGTTATAATAAAATGAGATTGGTAGAATTACACATTTAACCTTTTCATTAAAACATAAGGGAAGATAAATGAGTGGATGAGATTTGTTCTTATGGTTCTCACAAAAGATGTGTGTTTTTAAACCTCCCTATATATATATATATATATATATATATATATAATAGGGTAGGGATCCTAAAGAGAAGTGCACCCTATTTGGAAACTTGAGAAGCATTTTGGACCACACATTTTCTCAAAGCTTTTCGTAATATACACATATGTATATTTAAAATTGACTATATAAACATATGTATATTGAATTATACACATATGTATATAGTCAATTTTAAACTATACATATATTATATTACGGAAAACTTTGAGAAAATGTGTGGTCCAGAATGCTTCTCAAGTTTCTCAATTAGCCTAGTGCTTCTCACATGATCCTAACCCTATATATATATATATATAGGGTGAGGTTATTGTAAAAAATGTGTTTTTTATGAGAAAGGTAAGAAAAATCTAAACCATTAGATCTTTAATCTAATGGTTGAGATCTTGATTGCAATCTTGTAAATAGTGTTTACCACTAAAATAATTAATTTTCTAAATTAAGGGTATAGAGGTAAATTTAACATTTTTAAATTTAGAAAGCCACATGCAAGTTTCCCCTTCTTTTTTAAACATCAATAACTTTTTATACGTAACTCAATTTTTTTAAAAATTTACACAATAATAACGAGTGTTTTTTATCTTTAATATGAGTACCATATTGTTATACGTATGTAGAGAAAAAAATATTACGTTTCGATTAGATGTTTTAGTCTATGGTTGTTTTATTATGTTCATACAATGGTGTTTTAATTGTATTGTGATTTAAGGTGTTGTGTTTTACAGTAAAACACCAAGACATAAATAAGACACCATATCATTGCAAATAATGAATTATGATTCAAGTTATGGGTTTTTAACATTTAAAGTATGTAACATTGTATTATGATTACTGTCACACCCCAACCGATGGCGGAATCATCGGGTAGTGGCACTAGGCGAATCAGATTGATCAAGAGAATTTCCATAACAACCATTTCAAAGATAAACATCAACATTTAATATCCTATACTATCAACTCATAAACCTTCAAAATAACCATTAATACCAACAAAATCTCTTAAACACAATCCAATTCGATCTCCCTAGATTTTATTACAACCGTTCTCAAACAACTAAATTAAACAAACTAAACTACGCATGCAACATCCAAGGCATCCAAGCTATAAATCCTCAACCTGTTACATACTTAAAATACAAGTCAATACAATTAAATAAAGGTGAGCATACGAGTTTGAATAATACTAGCATAGTCGAGAAAGCGTTTGCAAAACAATCTAATTACATATCAGGATATACCAAAACACTTAACATAACATAGGCTCATTTCTCATGCTAACTATCGTGAGAAGGCTTGCGCGTCCATCCTAACTAAACCCGTCGGGTGTAAGCCACACTATAGTACCATACTAGCTAAGGAGGCAAGTTAACGAAAATAAGTCCTAGTCACATGATTCTAATATCATGTTTTGAGCATATACAATCAGATTTTGCGTGTGATAAACAGTTTTTGATTCGTGAGGTGATTTTGATATAGAACGTATGTAACACCCAAAAAGTGCGTTAAAGCGAAAAATGGGTCAAGTATACTCACTGTGGGTGCGTTTAGGTAAGTAGGAGATTTTGCAGAGAGGTTGCGGAGCGCGCCGGATCAGCCTGTAAACGGACAGAAGTGCATCAGTCTTCCGAAAAGCCGAAACGGTGAACTTTGAGTTGAGCAGTAGCCAAGTTCGGGCGAACTTGTGTGTAAACACACAAGTTCGAGCGAACTTGCTTAGTTTTGGTGGGTTTAGAGTCAAGTTCGGTCGAACTTGATGAGTTTCCTAAGAAACTTGTCAAGTTCGGGCGAACTTGTAGGAAAACCTTACTGATTTGGCAAATTCGGTCGAACTTGTATGGTTTCCTAAGAAACCAGGCAAGTCCGGGCGAACTTGCAAGAATTTTTGTGAAGAAACACTCAAGTTCGGTCGAACTTGACCCAAATGGGTACAAGTTCGGTCGAACTTGACCTGGTGAGCTGGTGATTCTCGAGCGAACTTGATGTTTTTGGGTCCAAAATCTGCGTTTTCGCATCGTTTACTGAGGAAAATCGAGGTTCATCCTCCAACCCTGTGCTACTGAGCAAACTTAGGTCGGAGAGGTCTTTTAGAGCTGTTTTAGCCGTTTTACAAAAGCGTGGGCTAATCCGGGCGAACTCGGGTTCGTTCGGATTAGTCCGGCTTGTGTAAACCAACATAAACGTCCTTGTGCTTCCAGATCTGGGATCTTGAATGATAGATGCTTCGTTTCATATCAGAAAATGAACAAAACATCCTCAAAAGTCCATATTTTGTGTCAAAATCGATATTTATCAAAGGTTTTTCTCAGTATCTATCACTTACAAGCCGAGATCTTACGGATCTCGTGTTTGGGAAGTCTCTACTATCGCCAAACGAACTCGTATTGTGTAGATCTAACCTTAAAACATAAGTTTTTGAAGAAAACGATGAAGATTTTCGTAAAAGGAATGAGTTTTGATGAAAACGAAGGCTTCGCCTTGTGCCAAAATTGTTGTAAACGTTTGTAAATCGTTGGTAAACGTTGTTGCAGTGAAATCGGGTTGATTCTTACTTAGAACACGAAGGTTTCGGGTTGAGAGAGCTCTGGGTGAACTTGGTCAGCAAGGGGAGCATGAATGAGGAGCATTGGTATTTATAGGTGAGGCAAGAATCTCAAGTGCTGGCAACAAGTTTGGCCAAACTTGTACAAAAGTGTACAAGTTCGCGCGAACTTGGGGGTTTTCAAGAGGGAGAAGGGTAAGTTCGGCCGAACTTGCATATGTATATGCAAAGCGAACTTGATAGAAACAAGGGATTCCTGTTATCAGGCAAGTTCGGGCAAACTTGTGGTAGGCAAGTTCGGCCAAACTTGGCCTGGTGACCAAGTTTCGTTTGCCGATTTCGCGTTAAGAGTTCGATTGGTTATTCGGCACATTAGATAGTTATATTAAGCGTTAAATTAAGCGTTAAGCGTTATAGTTGATATAATAGTGTGATTTAGCGATTTGAGAGTGCACAGCGATGCGATAGCGAGCGTAAACATAACCACAAACACACATAACACATAAATAATATAAAACCACATAAATAATGCGATTTGCGATGCGATGAGATTAGCGATGCTGGATTTAATAAGCGAGTAGATGCGATAATAACGTACAATACCATAATTAATTAACATAAACTTTATTATTAACCGAATCTCAGATTTCAAAGGATAGATAAACAAAGAACAAAATAAAAGATAACAATCGAATTTTCGAGTTGTTACAGTCTCCCCTACTTTAGGGAATTTCGTCCCGAAATTAGGCAGTAGCTGTAACAAATAGATGCGGGTATTTGGCCTTCATATAAATTTCCAATTCCCAAGTAAATTCGGCGCCACGTTTGCCCCTCCCATCGGACTTTCACATAGGGATGCGAGAGCGTCGTAGCTTCTTAGTCTCTCGGTCCATGATTTCCACAGGCTTTTCCACGAAATGGAGTTCTGTTGATTTGCAGATCTTCGAGAGGGACATGCAGATTTTCTTTGGCTAGGCATTTCTTGAGGTTAGACACGTGGAAAGTCGGATGTACATTATTGAGTTCCTCCGGTAATTCCAGACGATAGGCTACTTTACCGATCCTTTCCAGAATCTTAAAGGGACCAACGTACGAGGCGCTAGCTTTCCTTTCTTCCCGAAGGGACCTCTCCCTTCCAAGGTCAACCTTTAGGAGAACGTGATCTCCTACTTCAAACTGTAGGGGCTTGCTGCGTTTATCGGCGTAACTCTTTTGACGACTCCGAGCTTTCAAGAGATTGTCTCTGATTTAGAGCATTTTGTCCGTCATTTCTTGAATTAGCTCGGACCGGTGATTTGTGCTTCTCCGATCTCGTGCCATGCAATAGGCGATCGGCATTTTCTTCCATACACGTGCCTCAAAAGGAGCCATTTGAATGCTGGCATGATAACTATTATTGTACGAGAATTTGATAAAGGTAAATGTGTATCCTAGTTACCACCGTAATATATGATGCACACACGAAGCATGTCTTCGAGGGTGCGGATCGTACGCTCAGTCTGACTGTCGGTTTGAGGGTGAAAATCGGTACTGAGATTGAGATAGTACCGAGAGCGGATTGAAAAGTCTCCCAGAGACGCGAGGTAAAACGACCGTCTCAGTCAGAAATGATGTCACAAGGCATCCCGTGTCGACATATAACTTCGTCGGTATAGATTCGGGCTAACCGTTCGACCTTAAAGTCTTCTCGTATGGCAATAAAGTGCGCAGATTTGGTAAGACGATCAACGATAAGCCAGATGCTATCGTGACCGGATGATGTACGGGGAAGTTTAGTTACGAAGTCCATAACTATACTCTCCCACTTCCACATTGGGATTTCGGGTTGTTCGAGTAAACCAGAGGGCCTTTGATGTTCGGCTTTAACCTTCGAACAAGTCAAGCACTTTGAGACGTATAAGGCGATATCCTTTTTCATGCCCGGCCACCAGTACTTAGGACGAAGGTCCTGGTACATCTTGTCGGCACCGGGGTGAATGGAATATCGAGATTTATGAGCTTCGTCCATTAGCAACTTACGAAGATTATCACGACTGGGAATCCAAATGCGGTTGAGATAGTAATAAATACCATCAGATTTAGATACAAGCTGAGTTTCGGCACCACATTTCATTTCTTTTTCCAAAGTATTCTCGTTAAAACATGTGTGTTGAGCGCTACAGATGAGGGTTTCAAGTTTAGCACAAGCTTGAGAGTCACGAATACTATACACATAGCTTCGTCGACTGAGAGCATCGGCGACGACGTTTGCTTTGCCGGGATGGTAGCGTATCTCGCAATACTAGTCGTTGAGAAGTTCAACCCATATGCGTTGGCGCATATTCAGTACCTTTTGATTGAAGATATGTTGTAAACTCTTATGGTCGGTGAAGACCGTACACTTAGTACCGTAAAGGTAGTGTCGCCATATCTTCAAGCAAAAACAACTGCACCGAGTTCGAGATCATGGGTAGTGTAATTCTTCTCGTGGACTTTGAGTTGGCAAGACGCATACGCGATAACCTTGCGGTATTGCATGAGAACACAACCAAGACCAAGGTCGAGGCATCGTAGTAAACGAAAAAATCGTCATTTCCGTCGGGTAAAAGCGAGAACGGGAGCGTTGCATAGCATACGCTTGAGAGTTTGAAAAGCTTCCTCTTGCTTAGAATCCCAACCAAAAGGTTTGTCTTTATGAGTTAAAGCGGTAAGCGAACGGGGTTTTCGAGAAGTCCGCGATGAATCGACGGTAGTAACCCACCTATCCAAGGAATGAAGGGATTTCGGAAGCATTCTTCGGTGTAATCCAACTCTTGACGGCTTCAATCTTTGCAGGGTCGACGTGAATTCCTTGACTATTAACGATGTGGCCGATAAATTGGACTTCTTCGAGCCATAATTCACATTTTGAGAACTTAGCATAAAGGCGATTTCCTTGAAGAAGTCCGAGGACTAAACGGAGATGACGCGTGTGTTCGTCTCTCAACTTGAATAGATAAGGATAAAATCGATGAAAACAATAACGAAACGATCTACGAAAGCCTTACACACACGTTCATCAAATCCATGAAAACCGCGGGTGCATTAGTAAGACCAAAAGGCATGACGACGAATTCGAAATGGCCATAACGAGTACGAAAGGCGGTTTTCGGAATGTCTTCTTCCAACACATGCAACTGATGATAGCCGGAATGAAGATCGATCTTGGAAAAACAAGTAACACCTTGAAGCTGATCAAATAAGTCGTCAATATGGGGAAGAGGATAACGATTCTTGATCGTGAGTTTGTTAAGTTCACGATAATCGATGCACATACGGAATGATCTGTCCTTCTTTTTCACGAAAAGGACAGAAGCGCCCCATGGCGAAGTGCTCGGGCGTATGAAGCCTTTATCAAGAAGCTCTTGAAGTTGGATTGATAGCTCGCGCATTTCGGATGGTGCGAGACGATAAGGAGCTTTAGCAACGGGAGTAGCTCCGGGAACTAAATCGATACGGAATTTAACATCTCGAGTAGGGGGTAAACCGGGTAAATCGTCGGGAAAGACCTTAGGAAATTCACAAACAACGGGAACATCTTTATAAGTCTTTTTTTCTTCCTCCAGGTTTACGATATGGGCGAGGAAGGCAACACATCGCTTTTGCAAGCATTTGTGTGCTCGAGTACATGACAAAAGCATCAACTTCTTTGAGGGAGTTTCACCGTAGACATGAAGTTGATCACCGTTAGGGAGAGGAAAACGAATCATTTTATCAAACCCATACAACTTCAGCATGATTCTCACGAAGAAAATCCATGCCTACTATGATATGGAAACTACCTAACTGCATAGGTATGAGATTGATCGAGAAGACATGGTTGTTGAGATCGAGATTACAACCACGTAAAACGGAGTTAACGGTAACGGTTCTTCCGGTGGCGACTTCCACATCGAAAGTGTTTGGGAGTTTAGCGCGCTTACATTTTAAAACCCTTTCAAATTCTAACGATACAAAACAATTATCGGCACCAGTATCAAATAAACATGAAGCATAAATACCATTAACGAGAAACGTACCATTGACATCATTGTTGTCATTCTGGGCCTGGCGGTGATTGAGGTTGAAGGCTCTCCCACGCGCAGCTTGTTGTTGCTGCTAAGGCTGCAGTGGTGGTTGATGCTGAGGCTACTGCTGCTGCTGCGGCTCTTGTTTCACGGTGCGGTTTGGGAAAACATTAGCAAAGTGGTTCGGATCACCACACACAAAGCACACTCGTGCCTTTGGAGCTTGCTGCTGGTTGGCTTGAGGAGGAGGAGGAGGTAAAGCTGGAGCTGCGGGAGCTTGAGGAGCTGGCTGACGAGTGCCACTACGACAACTGACAGTAAAGTGGCCATAGATGTTGCAGTTCGTGCAAAACTGGCAATTGCCTCCAACGGCATGATGATATGTGCACTTAGGGCACATAGGGTGCGGGCCAGTGTACGCACGCTTTGCTGGCGGTGCGTTTGGTGCTGCTGACTGGAGTGGCTGAGGGTTCGCTGGAGCAGTAAGAGCAAAGTTCTTGCTCGGCTTTTCCCTTTTGCGACCACGACGGCTGTTCTTTGGCTCTCGGGGTTGTTCGGTAGCAGGAGTTGCTGATTCGGTGACTGCCTGATTTGCGACCTTGCTGCTTTTAAAGTAACCAGACTGAACTCGTTTGTCATTAATCTCGGCGGCTAGCTGGTAGGTCTCCTCGATAGTAGCAGTGCGTGCTGCTTGCACAAAGTCAGCGACGCAATCGGGGAGCGCATTGAGGTATTTCTTGATGGCTTTCTCGGTCATATCCACTTTACCGGGACAGATGATGCTCAACTGTTTGAAGCGAGTAGTGAGACCAACGTTATCGGGACCATCTTGCTTGATATTCCAGAATTCGTACTCCAACTTCTGGATTTCGTAGGGAGGACATAATTCCTTGATCATAATTTCCTTAAGTTCCTCCCAAGTGAGTCCGTAAGCTTCGGCATTCCCACGCCTGTAGCGCTCGGCTGTCCACCAATCGAGAGCCCTTGACTGAAACACACCGGTGGCATTGATTGTGCGCAGAACCTCGGGACACCCACTTTGGCGGAATGTGACCTCGATTGAGTCAAACCAGTGGAACATGGCACTCGGTCCTTCGGTGCCTGAGAAAGTAAGCGGTCCACATGCTTTGAACTGCTTAAAGCTGAAGTGGGGTTTCGGGGCATCTCCCTTGGAGTCCACAGATGAGTTGCTGCTTACAGCATGGATTTCCAAGACAATTTGCGGGATGACTTTAGCCACTTCCTTGGCTACCATTGTGGCAATACGCTTGTCGCATTGCTGCGCTAGAGGTTCCTTCGGGTGTGCATCCCATAGAAGACATCTACACGAGGGATTTAGATTAGACGAGATTCGATTATAATAGAGTTATGTTTAAATATTTATTATAATTATTCATACAAAGCGCAAAACACATAAGCACGTATCCACATAGACACATAAGCACGTAAGCACATAAGCGCGTAACCACATAAGCACATATTGCACGTATTCACCTTCTAATAATAACAATGCGTAGCGCGAAACGAGATGCGAGATATAGCGAGGTATAAGCAATATATAATAGTGAGATAAGCAAGATAATACCGCGTATGAGGCACACGTCCTCATAGGCGTAAGCGAGTTAAGCGATTAGTTTGGTTGGTGTATTATTTAGCGTTTTAGGTTACGAGAGCTGTGCGAGTTGTGCATACATTCGGTGGAGCATAAATGCGATAAATCGAGAAATCGATGATATGATAAATCATCAAAGCGAAAAAATCGAATAAAGCGAAAATTCTCAAAATTTTTAAACACACAAATAGTAATAAACTCGATGATGCGTAAATCGACGATATAGGCTTAAATCAATTGGGAATATCCTGGGTTTTGAGACAGTGACTACCCAAAGTGGTTCGAAGATTCTCCGAGTTGGACACACGACTTGGCCTACTAGACAAATGCGCCTGCCGCACCCCGGTAAACGGCATTTGTCCTTCCAGTTATTTCGTGTTCCAAATCGTCAAAATAATCGAGACTTTGGTGAGATTGAAAATCGACTTGCGGAATTAGTTACTAAGATGTGGGTTTCACCCCTAACTTAGCAACTTCATTCCTAGATAGAAATGGAGATTTTGGTCGAGGTTTGGATGTCACTCCTAACTCAACGAAGGTATCTCGTGCGAGAGAATGCGCGGAGTGAATGATCTCGTCGAGAGTTCTCGGTTCTTACACCTATTCTCGACTTGATCACTCGTTTGGTGTGATGCGAGCGTTTCCATACGTTTATTATTGTATTAGCCTTAGGAAAGGCACATTTAAGCATTTATGGCAAGTAGATTAGCATTTAATTCAAAGATAGGTCATTCAGGTACTTAAACATGCTACTAGGTCGAATCATGGCAAGTCTGCTATTATCCTAAAGTTATGGCGCTCTGATACCAATCTGTCATACCCCAACCTATGGTGGAATCATCGGGGTAGTGGCACTAGGCGAATCAGGTTGATCAAGAAAATTTCCATAACAGCCATTTCAAAGATAAACATCAACATTTAATATCCCATACTATCGAACTCATAAACCTTCAAAATAACAATTACATACCAACAAAATCTCTTAAACACAATCCAATTCGATCTCCCTAGATTTTATTACAACCGTTCTAAAACAAACTAAACTACGCATGCAACATCCAAGGCATCCAAGCTATAAATCCTCAACATGTTACATACATTAAAATACAAGTCAATACAATTAAGTAAAGGTGAGCATACGAGTTTGAATAATACTAGCATAGTCGAGAAAGCGTTTGCGAAACAATCTAATTACATATCATGATACACCAAAACACTTAACATAACATAGGCTCATTTCTCATGCTAACTATCGTGAGAAGGCTTGCGCGTCCATCCTAACTAGACCCCGTCGGGTGTAAGCCACACTATAGTACCATATTAGCTAAGGAGGCAAGTTAACGAAAATAAGTCCTAGTCACATGTTTCTAATATCACGTTTTGAGCATATACAATCAGATTATTCGCGTGTGATAAACAGTTTTTGATTCGTGAGGTGATTTTGATATAGGAACGTATGTAACACCCCAAAAAGTGCGTTAAAGCGAAAATGGGTCAAGTATACTCACTGTGGGTGCGTTTAGGTAAGTAGGAGATTCTGCGGAGAAGTTGCGGAGCGCGCCGGATCAGCCTGTAAACGGACAGAAGTGCATCAGTCTTCCGAAAAGCCGAAACGGTGAACTTTGAGTTGAGCAGTAGCCAAGTTCGGGCGAACTTGTGTGTAAACACACACGTTCGAGCGAACTTGCTGGGTTTGGTGGGTTTAGAGTCAAGTTCGGTCAAACTTGATGAGTTTTCTAAGAAACTTGTCAAGTTCGGGCGAACTTGTAGGAAACCTTACTGATTTGGCAAATTCGGTCGAACTTGTATGGTTTCCTAAGAAACCAGGCAAGTCCAGGCGAACTTGCAAGAATTTTTATGAAGAAACACTCAAGTTCGGTCGAACTTGACCCAAATGGGTACAAGTTCGGTCGAACTTGACCTGGTGAGCTGGTGATTCTCGAGCGAACTTGATGTTTTTGGGTCCAAAATCTTGCGTTTTCGCATCGTTTACTGAGAAAATCGAGTGTTTATCCCTCCAACCTTGTGCTACTGAGCAAACTTAGGTCGGAGAGGTCTTTTAGAGCTGTTTTAGCCGTTTTACAAAAGCGTGGGCTAATCCGGGCGAACTCGGGGTTCGTTCGGATTAGTCCGGCTTGTGTAAACCAACATAAACGTCCTTGTGCTTCCAGATCTGGGATCTTGAATGATAGATGATTCGTTTCATATCAGAAAATGAACAAAACATCCTCAAAAGTCCGTATTTTGTGTCAAAATCGATATTTATCAAAGGTTTTTCTCAGATCTATCACTTAAAAGCCGAGATCTTACGGATCTCGTGTTTGGGAAGTCTCTACTATCGCCAAACGAACTCGTATTGTGTAGATCTAACCTTAAAACAGAAGTTTTTGAAGAAAACGATGAAGATTTTCGTAAAGGAATGAGTTTTGATGAAAACGAAGGCTACGCCTTGTGCCAAAATCGTTGTAAACGTTTGTAAATCGTTGGTAAACGTTGTTGCAGTGAAATCGGGTTGATTCTTACTTAGAACACGAAGGTTTCGGGTTGAGAGAGCTCTGGGCGAACTTGGTCAGCAAGGGGAGCATGAATGAGGAGCATGGGTATTTATAGGTGAGGCAAGATTCTCAAGTGCTGGCAACAAGTTCGGCCAAACTTGTACAAAAGTGTACAAGTTCGCGCGAACTTGGGGAGTTTTCAAGAGGGAGAAGGGTAAGTTCGGCCGAACTTGCATATGTATATGCAAGTTCGCGCGAACTTGATAGAAACAAGGGATTCCTGGTTATCAGTCAAGTTCGGGCAAACTTGTGGTAGGAAAGTTCGGCCGAACTTGGCCTGGTGACCAAGTTTCGTTTGCCGATTTCGCGTTAAGAGTTCGATTGGTTATTCGGTTCGCATTAGATAGTTATATTAAGCGTTAAATTAAAGCGTTAAGCGTTATAGTTGATATAATGTGCGATTTAGCGATTTGAGAGTGCGAGAGCGATGCGATAGCAAGTGTAAACATAACCACAAACACCCATAACACATAAATAATATAAAACCACATAAAAACTGCGATTTGCGATGCGATGAGATTAGCGATGCGATTTAATAAGCGATTAGATGCGATAATAACGTACAATACCATAATTAATTAACATAAACTTTATTATTAACCGAATCTCAGATTTACAAAGGATAGATAAACAAAGAACAAAAGAAGAGATAACAATCGAATTTTCGAGTTGTTACAATTACAATCATGGTGTTTTAACATTTGAAATAACAACAGAATCATTATAAATGTTAAAACACCACGATTGTATTATGATTTAATTCATGGTGTTTTTGAAATCTGTATGGTGTTTTATACTTGCAAATATAACAAAAATCATTATAGATGTTAGAACACTATGGCTGTATTACGATTCAAGTTGTGGTGTTTTCTGGAATTCGTATAGTGTTTTTTTCGAACTAATAATGAATTCCTAAAATAACGGATGAATTCCTAAAATAACTATTAAATTCGGTTGCAAGATTATAACATTAATTATATCATTAATTAGGATTATGAGTTAAGTTACCATGTTACCCTTAAACTAATAAAATAGATAGGGACATGTGTCATCACCATAATCTTTCTTATCCTTCTTACACTTTTAGTCTTTTTTACAGGATCCTCTACCTATATATTATATAGGGGAGGGTTTAAATGAGAACGCTAAATATCGCGAGAACCGTGAGAACGAATGAAAAACACGCAAAAACTTGGTCCAAAACATTTCAAATTCAAAAAAAAATTTTTGCACTTATCATTATTATTCGAATACAATGTTAAAAATTTAATTTACACGTTTAAATTTACATGTTTTCAGAAATAAATAAAATTTACACATGTGTAAGTTTACCATTTACACATGTGTAAATTTGTTCACATGTGTAAAAAATCTAATAAGAGTGATTTTAAGAGGAAAAATGAATTACTTTATGTTGTAAATCCTTTTTATAATGTTGTATTTTAATTACAATCGGGTTTGTATTTAAAAAAATTGGTTTTGACTGGTTTTTTCATTCGTTCTCACGGTTCTCACAATATTTTGGGTTCTCAAGATAACCCTCCCCTATATATATATATATATATATATATATATATATATATATATATATATATATATATATAGGGTTAGAGTAAAATGAAAACTCATACGAGTTGTGAGAACCTAGAGACTCGGCCTTACGAAAAGTTTTTTCAATTTTTTTTACCAAAAATCCTAAAAAATCAACTTTTCCAAAAAACAAAAAAAACTTCATTTACGGCTGCCATAAATGTTGTAAAAAGTGATGTCATGCTTATGTTATCACCTTTTTACAGTTGCCATAAGGGGCCGAAAAACACCACTTCAAATTTTTAGTTTTTATTTTTTTACGGCAATCATTTCTAACATTTTAATCTAGGGTGTGAAAAAAATGAGGTCGAAACTCGCACTGGAAGGCCGAGTTCTCTAAAATCTCACAACTCTTAAGGGTTTCCCTTAATCCTAATCCTATATATATATATTATATTATATATATATAATATATATATATATATATATATATTATATATATATATTATATATTAGGGATCCTAAGAGAAGTACACCCTATTTGAGAACTTGAGAAAATTCTGGACCACACATTTTCCTAAGCTTTTCGTAATATACACATATGTATAGTATAAAATTGACTATATACATATGTGTATAATTCAATATACGTAGATGTATATAGTCAATTTTAAATTATACATATGTGTATATTACGAAAAGTTTAGGAAAATGTGTGGTCCAGAATGCTTCTCAAGTTTCTCAAATAGGGTGAACTTCTCTTAGGATCCCTACCCTATTATATATATATATATATATATATATATATATATAATATATATATATATTATATATAGGGAAAAGGGTAAAATGAGAACCACCTTAAGTTGCGAGAACCGCGAGAACTTTTTGATCCGGCGCGAGTTGGGTCAATTTTTTTTGTACAAATGTAGATGAAAAATTATAAACAATCTATAAAAAAGTAAAAAAATTGCCGAATCGGTAGTTTTGACTGATGCAAGTTTTTTTTACGGCAGACGTAAATTTTGGAAGAAGATAAATATTTTTTCGCCTCATGTAAATGTGGGTATGCGACATTTTTTAAATTTTTTCTTTTTTCGCTGAAACAAGTGATTGTTTTTACGACTTTTAAGAAAAAAATTCAGAAAAACCTTTTGGATGGCCTCGTTCTCGCAGTTCTCGCAACTCGTGGTGGTTATAAATGTAATTTTATATATTAAATAATAAATTGTTATATCTATAAGAACCATATGTAGTGTACAGGTTGAATAAATGTAATTTTATATACCAAATAATAAAAAGTTATATCTTTAAAACCATGTGTATTATACGTTTGAATAAAAAGAAGTAATAAGTTGGGTAAAAGGAAACTAAAAATTGTAGTTGTTATATGACACATTAGGTAATATAAACAATGAATATAATATGATATAGAAAATCAAATAAATAATTATATAAATGAGTAGTAGACATTAAATTTAAACTAAATAATAATTATCTATAATTAAGTAGAAGATATTAAACTAAATAACATTTAGTAGGAAAGTTATCTCTAATCAATTAGAAGAGATTAAACTAAATAATAATTATACTTAAGAGATAAAACAAAATAATATTTAGTAGGATGGTTATCTATAAATAATAATTATCCTTAAGAGATTGGTGGCCTAATATGATGACAAGTGTCCCATAAATGATTGCTGGCCTAATATGATGACAAATGTCTCATAGATAGTTTCTTTATAGTACTAGGTGGACACCCATCCGATGGACGTGTTGTGGTTAGTGTTATAACTATAATGATAAAAGTTTTTGTCTACGTTTGTATGTAAAATATGATGTGAAACTATTTAATGAATTCACATTCTAA
Source organism: Scalesia atractyloides (assembly GCA_947069175.1). Classification (NCBI taxonomy): domain Eukaryota; kingdom Viridiplantae; phylum Streptophyta; class Magnoliopsida; order Asterales; family Asteraceae; genus Scalesia; species Scalesia atractyloides. The sequence continues at coordinate 32,591,062 of CAMTDV010000021.1, forward strand.
TATACTTATATTATTATTATAACTTAATAATTTAATACATGACTTACAAAAACACTACACACAAAATACTACAAAGTTTTCACTATTAATCTTTATCTAATACATCATTTAGTTCCAAACCAATATATATCAGACCAACACTATTCCAAACCATATAATCACTTCACTCGTTACGACTTGGACGATAAAATAAAAATATTATAATGGTTCATAATGATTAAAGTTTCTTTTACAATGCTTTACCTTTAAATCATTCAGATTATCTTCATCTTTCACGGCATCAGTTGAATCCTATATTTGTCCAACTCTCTAAAAAAGGAACCCAAACGCCAATCCAATTATTCCCATCACAACCATATGTCGGTAATTTCAAATTAAATCAGATTGAGACATGCAGTCCTTGAAAAAAAAACATAAAATGTTAACTACAACTCAACTCTCTAAAATACTCTTCAAACCCATCAAACTTTCTTGACCCATTGAAAAAAAGATGCATACCAGAGAATAATCAGTCTCAATAGCACGCAAAGAAGACAACCATTACTTGTAAGTATATAGAGACAATGACATATGTATTCCTATCAAAAAATCATTTTTAATATTCATACATCTATGTTCAATAAACTTTAACTAACGAAAGTAAAAAAGCAAACCTATAGTAGCAGTTGCGGTGCCAGCGGCAGCAGACGCAACGGCAACATCAGCATCCAAATACCGCGTTATACAAACTACAACATACAAAGAAATGAACTTTCACTTCAAAATGCAAAACAGGTAGTTAGAAGCGAACATATCTAAGCTAGATTTAGAAGTATAGAAATGGAATGGTAAACCGAGTAAGTTACGAGATATCTGCGTAGCTCCTAGTATTTGTGATAATGATTTGTTCAATTTCACGAAAGAATTGGCTGTTGCAGGACGATTCCTTCCACTTTACATGGTGCAAGTTTTATCAAGGTACTACATCATTATTTAAAACCCATGTATTATTTATAAGGCACCAAACCTGATTATACGGAAAGTAAACATCTTTTAATTTGCATTTAAGCGGTCTTATGTTAGTGCTTCTCATTTCCGGCTAGAAAATCTCAACCTGTTCAGATTGAGATTTTTGAGCTGCAGATGAGAAGTACTAACATAAGGCGGCTTAAATGCAAATTCAAGGATGTTTACCTCTCATATATTTAGGTTTGTTGGCTTAAATATAATTCCGTAGTATTAAATAATGATGTAGTACCTTGAATCAACCTACGATATTAAACTGTTACGAGCGATAACACAAGCTCGTTATTAGTGGGGTCTTGAAGACCAACACAAGTCTACATCATATAGTATTCTACTGAAACTATCAAAGGAAAGATTATAGTTAAATAGGTATTCTATCATATAATGCTTTTCTAATACAGTGAGATTTTTAGATTGCTCATGTAATTGCCTGGGTGACACCGTTGAAGCGTATCGGCTCTGTTCAGAGCTGTCGCTTCCACTTTTATCAATACCATCATCATCTTTCACCCCTGGATCTTCTACTTCTTCCAGTTTTAGAACTTCACGCACCCTTTTGATGGACGTGTTGTTGTTAGTGTTATAACTATGTATAATAGATCACAACAGTTACGTAAAATCTCAAACATACAACAAAAACTTATCATGTAACCTCTGTTTCTTCACAAATTTAGGAACCCAGCTTTGAGAAGCAACAATGAGACTCGGGTTGTTCAATAGGAACCCACCTTGCCTCCGTACAACTCCATTGGTCTGAATAAGATCTGCTCCAAAGCGCACCAACTAAGAGCTTTTAAGGCAGCAAGAACTGGCACTGTCCATTTAAAGAACTCTATTAAATTGCTCCGTCGAAAAAAAATTCTCATTAACAGTCAATAAATGAAATGAAAACTTGATAAAACGAATTGTATTATCCCTAAAAGGGAGCTTAAAAGTAGTATACCTTCATATCTTCATCAGCCTCTAATTGTTAAATTCTTGGAGGGATTAGTTCCATTCCACTCCAGTAGGAAGATAAACGACTAGTTCAAATGTTAATAGACTAATAATACAGAAAATCACTTGATTTGTGAGCTGCAAATCAATATCCTGACAAACTTATAGCCATCCATCTAAGAAGAATTAACGTGAAAAATCCAAATTTATAGCCATCCATGTAAGCAGCTTAAAATAACTAAAAAAACAATACATATCATATTTACATCAAAGTGTGTCTAATATTGCACTTGTTTTCTAATCATCTTAACATGCTCCTCCACCATCCTTTTCCATAAACAATTCAGTTTAACTGTAAAGTCACATGATAATATATAGATTAAGGTAACATTTTTTTAATAATCCAATATATATATATATTTCATGATATGTATTGACAGAAATCAATTATCATTGTTTCTCTATTATTTGTTTGAGTTAGATGGAAAATTCCAAAAATATAATATACTATCAGTACTATAAATAATTACATTCTTAAAAAAGTAAACAATAAAAGTCAAATAAAGATGAATTTTACAATAAAAATATATGTATGTAGTTATTTTTTTCTTTACATTATATGGTTGACAAAATATGTAACAACTTGAAATTTTCATTATAAATGGTTAAAAGTATCGACACATAAATTTTACAAAAATACTACCAGACAGTAGTTTTTGACAAATCATCAAGCAAATATTAACAAACCAAGTACGCTTATTAAAATGGTTATTGTAGCAAATACGAAGAACAATCATATGCATTTTATTGTTTAGTTATTAACATTGACAAACAATAAGAACATAGTTATTCACATTGACCGAATTGTTTAATGTGTCGTCGGCTGATGATATGCATCAATATTATAATGTAAGCTGCATTCAAAATTGTGTTATCCATTAAAAGAAACACTACAAGTAAACATTCAAGTTTCATACAAAAGACCATTGTTTAGTTACTACTTGTTCAGACGATAATACTAACCCACTAACCACATCATCAGCATATCAACAACATATACATACTATCAAAAGACCACACTAACCAACCATCCATACTATCCCCTAAGGGTCAAGACCAACAAACCAAAAAACCACATCTATGTTCATGATTAACCATATCACAAAAACATAATAACCATCGTTCAGGCACGCCCTCTTTTCTTTGTAATCTGTTGTACGACTTTGTTCAACAGTAATTGCTTAGAAGACTTGACGTAAGTAAAGAAAAGAGTGGAGCCAAACTCGATGTGATTATATTTCAAAAAACTGCCCACTTCAATAAACCATACCTGAAACCATCCACAGACTTCTCTGCTCTTGTGCCCAAGTTACATAGTTCATATTTTAGATTCTGAACGGTAAAATGGTGCAAGTTGTCAAGAGACAGACATCAGATGACTTAAAACATCAGTGGGTAAACGCTGAAAAAAGGATTAACTAACAGACTGTTAATAAATTATGTATATTAAATTATAATATTTTAAGAAAATAAAAATGATTTTATAAACTTTACCAGTCTGCTTTTGGCTTTCTGGTAAACTCAATTACAGCATTCTTTTTCAACTGTTTGGACGTAGGACATTTACAGCCAAAAACACCATTTGTGGATGTCATGGATGTGGATGCGTTACACTTTTTTTAGCCTAAATATTTGAATAACACGTAATAAGGGTAAAAAATTACAAAAAAAAAAATTATAACAGTTTATAAATAAGCAAATTACTATTTAATATAACGGTACTTGTTTATTTTCACCAGGACTGATTTTCTGAAAACCATACAATCATCAGGTTTCCGAACCTTAGAACGTGTACGATAAGCTATATGGACTTATCGATGACCGGCATTAAAGCGATACGTTTTCGGTTTCCCTGAAAGTTTGAAAAATAGTTACTTAACATATGGCTAAAGAAATGAATACACATGGATTAATAAATGAATGTTTTTTTTCAAACTAAGTTATAAAGAATAAATCAAAATCACCTGTTTTTTTCCTTCGGTACAACCAACGTATGAAGATCAACTGTAGAAAAGCTTTTCGACGTCTCCTCAGCTGAAGGCATTGTTATATTCTATACAAGATATTTAAAAAAAGTAGAATAGTTGTGTGAACAATAAATGTAATGGCATAAACGACATCTACTCATACATTAAAAAAGTTTAATAATGAAAACAAATATTACAAAAGATTCTTACTTGAGAGACAACATTACTACACAAATTCTGGTTAGACACAAAAGTACATGATCTTCCTTTTGGTTCAACCTAAATAAAATAAAAAAAAATTATCAAGTATGCATCTCAAACTGGGGTTTTCAACTGAAAAGAAACGAAAGTTTTAATTATATTTATTAAAAAATATCAAATTATATAATTTGAATCAGAAACAACATTTGTGGAAAGCCCTTTATCTTCAGCAACAACTTTTGATTCCCTTTAGGATCAACCTAAAAAAAAAACATAGTATCATAAAATATATTCATGCACACGGATTATCTAATTGTAAAGTGCTTAACTTCCATGAAATTCATTTTTCTGTATAAATAAATTATGGGAAACAAATACCAGTAATATAATAAAAAGTATATTATACATATCGGTAAGCAATATTAAATTAATTATTATATATTAAACAACCTTCGAAGATACACTTTCATCACAAAATACAAACTTTAACTTCCCTTTAGGGTCAATCTACATAACAGTGAATAATAAGCATAATTATATAGAACGAAGTAATTAAAAGAGTTGTATGATATATAACACAGGTTGTAAAAACTCTTACATGAGACCGATTGCCATCAGTGGAACTTTCATTAAAAAGTTTAGGTTTCGTATTCCAATCTTCTTTAGACTACAAAGCAGAAGATAGTAGCACAATTTGACAGTATAACCACAGTAATATGTTTAATCCACTCGATATCAAAGCATAATGTGAAAACTTACCTTGTTTTTAACAGCTTCCAGTTCAATTAGAGCGGCTATATGTTGATCAAACTTTGAGTCATCAATATTCTACAAAAATAAGAATAGAACGACAACAAACTTTAAAAAAAACACAATATGAAAGTTAACGTACGGAAACTTATAGAAAAGAATCTATATATACATTAAAGTTCGACTAAAAATTTGAAAGCCACATAGAGTCACCAACTGCATCGCCGATAACATCTTGATCAACATCACTGTCATTGACATTCTCTTTGTGTTAAGACTACAAAACCACAATATTCACAAATAGCAGGGATTTAAGTTACAGATTAACTAATAAGCTCGTATTATTAAAAAATTAAGTATAAGAGTGATAACGCTAAGCGCAAGAAGTAGATCGAATCCATCATCTCCATAAATAGGATCAATCCAAAACAACTATTTCAACCTTCTTGAAATACATTTCCGTACCAGTTTGATGATTAAAAATCGAGACCTCAAAAGTCTCATAACCAACCATTGTAAATTTAAAAGTACATCGGGTATCTAATGCAAGATCCTGAAGCAGCTTAGACCATCCATCAGTGAAAGCACAATTGTCAGACAACGCCTCCAACTTCACATTCCAAAACCTATCTCCCACATAAATAGTTGCGGATCCACCTTTATAACTCTTTCCGTAAAACTGAGACCAATATTTCTCCCCATGAGCTGTAAATTAGTTACAAATAAAATTAAAAAAATTTTGAACAACAAAAAATGGTATAAAACAAAGTGATTTTTTCATATATAGTTCTTACAATGAAATCTCCTCTACTCTAATGGAAGTGATGAAAGAAGTTGTCCAAAACACATGATTTAAAGACATCGATACACCATGTAGACGGTCCAAAAGGGTTGATAACAGATAATCATTGTTTTTAAACCACTCTCCCTAACAAATTTAAAAACCCATGACCTAAAACAGGACCAAACACATCTTTTTCAATTTTGACAACCCATAAGTTGTCAGCATCAACAATCTTAACACATTCACCATATGGAAAATTTTCTCCCCATTGATATACCGCAAAATCATACGGTATGTCCTGTAATTGGAAACAAAACACATATAAGTATGAAGATTAGTTTTTTAGTAAAAAAAAAATAACAGCAAAATATACCAAAAATACAGGATCATCTTCATCGATTAACTTCAATAAAGAGCGATTGTTGTTCTTGGAATCCATATCTGCAGAAGTAATAGCAACAGTCTTTAGACCCAACAATAATAATCTATATTTAAATAAATAATAATAATCTATATTTAAATAAATGAATCATAAGAATACAAACAATCGCATCACAACAAAGAAAATTATTGAATCAAATAAGAAATAATAACGAATTAAAGTATGAAAATTACTGTTGACAAAAAAATAAAATATAAACAACAACAAATTTTGAGTAAACTGTTTTCTTCAAAACAAAAACACTGTCCGATTGTTATCCAACTTTTGTTGTTTCACCTGAATCAAGGTAATTCGAAAACTTTGGATCTTGATTTGTATTGGAAAAACAATAAGAGGATAACTTATCAATAGATCCGGTTAAAGAACAGATCCAAAACTTATACATTTGATAAGAACAACAAAGTATTTATGAACATATAATTCAATTCTATAATAATCCAAAAACATAAATGACCATAATAACAAATGCAGTGTAGTCCAACTTTTCCTCTTCTTATCTTGCTTTGTGAAATGGCTATGATCAACACCAACAAAGCCATGTTCGATTATTCAAAGAAAATTAAACCATACCATTAAAAAAGAAAAGCAATTAACAATAGCTACATGAAAAAAATCAAATGCATATTAAGCAGTCACCGAACGAAATCGCATTAAACTATATGTTCTCCACAAGATGCACAAATTAATATCAGTAGAATAACAAAAATATATTCAAAACTGGATAATATTTTGGATTGAACTTAGAACCCTAACTATTTCTCACCACCATCGCCGATTCTCCAACACAAAACACCACAATCATCAACTTCGTTACCGAATCTGTCACGCTTGAGGATATGTTCGTAAATTAGGGTTTAGAGATCTGTGATATTTGTGTGTGTGTGGATTTGGGTGAGGATTCAAGAACTTCTCTTAGGGTTTGGATTCAAGGAGGTGTGTGGATTGGGTGAGGGAATAAGGAGATCAGCAAGTATAAAGAAGAAGAAGAAGCATTTGGTGTTTTGTGTGTGTGAGAGATAATAAGAAGAGTGGAGTTGAGAGGTTATGATGATACATGTGTTCAGATACATTTAATGTGTCTACACTTCCCCATGAAGTTCAAGTTTCCCCCCAATTAAAACAATCTCTAAAACACACACTCACACATAATATTATTAAAGATTTTTAAAAACAAGAATTTTATATAGTTATTTTTATTAATAATTTTATATAGTTATTTTTATTAATAATAACACTTGTATTTATGACATCAGCAAAATCGTCATGACATATCTAGATTGTTGACACAGATGCAAAATACATCATTGATACTTCTTATATATATAGTTAGATACTAGTAGTAAAACCCGTGTGCAAAAAACGGTGGTTTTTAGAAAACCATGCATACCACATTTTATTAAACGACGAGTGACTGTACATTTTTAATGTTTAACTAAAAATAGATTATGAAAACGAACATCTTTTAAATAATAAATAAAAGGGAACATCTTTTAAATAATAAATAAAAGGGAACATCTTTTAAATAACAAATAAATAACAATCCAGCACACATTGTTATATATTCCATGATCGTAAATCTTGAAACATCTCTTGATGCAAGATCCTTCATTGTTGGGTATAACCTTCCATAAATCTTCCATCTTCGTTTCTTAAAATACATCCTTCACCACATGATCCTACACAAGGAATAAGATAAACCTTATATACCTTAAAACAACATTTAAGGAGTATATAACGTTCCATAAATCTTTCATTTAACTAAGATTCTTACAATCCCTTAAAAGGACCGCTACACCTTTTTGCTTCAAAGAACTTCAAGCATGGATAACTTTTACAAGCAATTTCAAATACAACCCTCTAAATGTCATAATATTATGCTTACCCTTATAAAACACTAATTTAATCATTTCTAAAACAATAACGGTAAGTTTTGAACTTTAATTAAAACAAATTCGAAATTGAAAATTAGATGAAAATCCATAGCACTAACAATACCTTGAGGCTAGCCCGAATTGCAAGATCCATGTCCTCTACAATGGCTCTATATTTCAGCCATCAGCATCTTCAATTGCTTTTATACGTCGTACACCAGCTGCCCCTAATGCCATAAAATTAACCTTGGTGTAATAAAAATTCTCCCAAAGTCCCAATACATTAGTAACATCTTGTACCTTTTAAAAGAGTGCATTTCTAATTTGGTCAAATTATTGAACAAAAATGTATGAAATTGTACCTGATTCCTTTAATCTTTCAACATCTTCTTTCTTCACAACCACTAAATCATTCGAATTCATACCCATTAAATCACTTTCCATCTTTCCACTACACAATTTCAATTTCCCCCAAATTCAACCGATCAAAAATGCCCATAATCTCAAGAACCGTAAATGCAAGTTCATATTGTAAGACGTATAGTCCAAGTTCATATTGTTGACTAAATCACTGTAAGCACACGACTTTTACGTTATTAAGTGGATTTAACCCTTTTATATCACCTATGATGTAACTGTAGGTAAACGACCGGTATAGAAAGTGAAAGATAACTGGTAAGTGCAACCATACATTTTTATCAATTAAGTAAAACTGAGGATTTGTTGTTGTTCCCGTCATTCTTGAAACAGCCTAATAGGCCATATTAAGAACACCAAGCCCTGCACTGAAAACAAAATACAGAATATGATATTCTACGGAGCCTATATAGTATATACTATATATATTAGAAATACTCTAAATTATTATTAGTAGTAACACATCTTATTTATTTTTTCACTACCTTCCAGCTCCAACAACAATCTTTTGGCTTACAAAATCTAATAATGGTCGGCCTTGTGCTCTAACAACTCCTATCAGTCCAGCTAATGCAATGCTAGCGGTTCCCTAAAAACCATTTTTAATAAAAAATATTAGCATAAATTTTGAGCAACTGACAATTCAAATGAGGGCAACTATCTATATCTATATATAAATTCAGTGGCAAAGAAAAAGTATATTTTTTACTCCAACAAACAAATAAATCCAACTTTTCGAGGAAGCATAATTTATCACTCGATAAATTAGCTTACAAAAAAGACACACACACACAAATACAAAGCTTACCACACACAGGAGTTGACGATGTAGATTCACTGATGGAGGGGAGGAATGAGCACTGCAGCTGACCAATAGCAGGGGCGTGTTAACGGTCCGGTTTTGACGGTTGACTCGGAGCAGTGATTCAGACATTATATCTGAAATCAAGAACCCTAAAGATTATCAAGAATCAAGTAAAAAAGAGAAAAAAAACTGTAAATAAAGAATACTCACATGAAGATTTGTGCTGAAAACTTGTTTTAAGCGTCAAATCTTCAAAAAGGATAAAAATAAACTTGATTTATGACTTCCATTGGTCTCTCAATTCATTTGCTTGTGGGTCTTTCTAATGATCCTTGCAATCTATTTTTGAAAATAAAAATATCAACCAAATCACTTAGTTACTAATGGTGAGTCGGTTTCTTATAAAAATGGAGAACAAACACTAAAACATTTAAAGAAGTGTAATTGGTTTTCAACTTATATTCTTTTTTTTGCTAAACGGATGTTAGAAAAATTAATGCATTAGAATATCATCGGTTGGTTTCATTAAAACTACAAAAAAATGGGCAAATATGAAGCTTTTTTCTTTATTATAGAAATTATCGTCAACCAGGCATACATGAAATTTGAACAATAATATAGTTTACATATAAAATAAGAGAATGTTATGAAGATTTCTCACGGATCATATAGTTTGATATAGCGTAAGGGAAGCCTCATTTTACCGCTATTGCTAAAATATCTACCTAAAATGGTCTATGCGTGTGCACGCTGCAAAATTGCAACTCCCAAGCCAAAAGTTTATGAGAAACAATACTATTCAGAAGTCTTGCATTTTTAAGTTAATAAGGGCATCCGAATATTGTCAAATCTGTATTTTTAGCGGGTAACAACTATCATAATGCTGGACACTAACATGAGCAACAAAAAGTAATACAAATGAGGTCCCCAGGATAGAAAAAAAAAGGCAAAGAATTTAATGGGTCATGTCTAGGTTGTTTTTAGGTAGGGACTTTATTCTCAGTTTCATAAGTTAGTGACTTTGGTTACCATTGCTATCAGAATTACAAATTTAACTACCGCTAGTTATCTTTCTTGTTGACCATTCCACTAACAATACTATAGTATGACCATTATACCCATCCTTCAATATGATTATTTTTATATCAACTTCATGTGTTAATGCAACTATAACTCTATAATTACTTCCAAGATGTAACACCAAAAACTTTAAAGATAATTTTTATTAAGAACTATGTGATTCAAAACTTTTGACATTGGTTAGACTGTAGACAATTACAGATACATACTACAATAATAACCATAGTTTCTAAAAACTTCAAACTCTATATAATAAAATATAATAACTCGAATGCTTACTAAAAAATAAGTTTTAACGAGAAATATATAATAAAAAACATGGTTCCGTTAGGTTCGGTTAAATTCGGTTAATGAGATGCCTTAACCGTAAACGTAACCGAATGGTCGGTTAATCATATTCACTTAACCATAACCGTTCGGTTTGGGCAGTTTCGGTTAATTTTAGTTATTATTTTCGGTTAACGGTTCGGTTTTCGGTTGCGGTACGGTTTTTGCTCACCCCTACCTCTGTCTAAAGTCTTTTTCGCCTTGATTGGAATCAATTTTAAATAGCAAGTATATATTATAAATCGTCAAATTTCCCAATGAACATTTTGATACAAATAAAAGTATAGCTAAAACGGGAACAGGTCTGAAGGCTTTTATAGAATTACATACCTTCTCATGAAGCACCGCAATTTGAGTAAACACCATGACCACCATTTTGCTGTGTTGACATAAAATATTTTTGAATCTTTAACTTGGCAAAGAAACAATAAATTTCTCATGTGTGGTCAGAATGAAGAGATCAAATCATTGGCATATTAAGGTTGTATCATATTATCTTATAGAACCATTTTCAGTTTTCATCTGATTGTCATTACACCAGACATGTTCATTATTAATTATCCTATTATATTTGCATACAAATTAAAAAAAATACATTATTTAAAGAACAAAACGTATTTGCTATTTGTGTAATACGCACGGGCACCACCATTAAGAACCTGTCTGTATGTGTAAATCAAGTCATTCAGATTGAGAACCATCCATTTAGCTATCTCGTACATTTTATTTACCAATTGTCCCCTGCTCGAAAAAAATATAACATGACATAAAAATTTAGAACAATACCTCAATCAAAGTAGAACAATTTTTACCCAGTTTTGCACTCATATGGAGGGCTTCATCGGTTCATCATGAAATGGATACTTGTCTCAAACAAAAAAATAATAGTTTTGCATCCCTTAACAAAAAACAACAATTTTTACCCAGTTTTACACTTAGAGCTTCGAATGCGTAAACATTCAAACACTATCCTAATCCTAAATCTAATAACTTTGACTTTCAAAGTCCCTTAACACACTTTTTTAGCCTACACACCTAACAATCAAAGATAACGGGATGAAAATAAGGAAGAAAGATTTAGCGAGTTTGATTTATAGTAGAATCGTAATAATACCTTGATATGATTCCGTTCAACACCTTGTTGAAAGATTGTCTAGATCTTACTGATGGTTGCTCGGAGTCTGATCGGGATCTTTGTCGGAATCGAAATTCTCTACCCACCGCCACCGTCTCTGTCAACTCTACTCATTAATACAGGCATCGCGAGATCGAAACCCTACTTCTCTGTCGCTTAAGTCGGTCAATCCAGCTGGTGGATCTGGTTGTGTCAGGACCAGCCGCGAATTAGGGCTTCATTTGAATGATAAGCAAAAGAAATCTAAAAAACCTACCCTTCAAAGCCTGTGAAACTCTACAATTAAACACATCCACACACACACATTAGTAAATACCAAACACCAACAACACAATCCAACAATCAATAAACAAAAATAAATACTTACATCTCCTCATCATCCTGCAAAATATCAGTCACCATCTTTGTTAGAAGCACGTGAGATAATTCAGCTAGCGATTGAAGAAGAGAATGGTCAGTCGTTGAATGTTCTTGAAGCTGTAAAACGTAGAGTAAATGTCCGATTTTCTGATCCGATTTCAATAGTCTGTCGAGTAAATGTTCGTTTTTTCTTATCCGATTTCAGCAGTGAAAGCTTGGTCTGGATTTGAGAGAGAGAAAGAGGGATGGTTTGAATTTTGAAAGATGGTCTGGTTTTGAGAGAGAGGAAGAGAAGGTATTCAAAGTATAGATTTAGGCGGACTTTGAAAGATGGAGGCAGATTTGATTTTGAATTTACCTCTCAACTTTATATTTTAATTGTATATTAAAAGATTTTAAGTATATTTTAAAAGTATTTAAATTGGTGATTTACGATGTAATAATGAGATAAGAAATACACTGTTGAACAGCCTATATGATTGCCACATCAGCATTGTGATGTCATACTCATCTCGTCTTTATTAAATAGGGGAGATAGAGAGATATAGAGAGAGAGTTAACTATAATTAAAATTCAAAACTACTTTATCTTTTAATGTGAATAAAGCATGAAGTATAGAATAAAATTTTGGAGTAAGAGGGTAAAATATCAATCAATAAATAAGATTTTGAAAGAAAAATAAAGCAATTGATCCAACCACTCGGCTTGGTTCACATGTTTAGAAAGTCTGAGTAAATGAAATGAAAACGCTTCAAATAGATTCATCTGGAGTAGTTATGTAGTCGGCTTCAAATAGATTCTATTTTACTTTTTTTTTTTGAAAATTTTATATAACAATTAGATGAAAGTTATTATTCATTAGCTTTTAATTCTTTTTAATTTTTTTACTTTTTATTATAATTACTTTTCAACATATTTTTTTCACTTATAAATTTTTTATAATATAATCTATAAAATTTCGAGTTTGTTGTTGCACAATGTTTATATTTCATCCACATCTATAAATTTTACTTACAACCAATTTGCGAATACTAATATACAAGTAATCAAAACACAAACTTATATGTCATCAGAGCCATCTCACAATTTAGTTTCATTTGTATATAAAGTGACATTTTTTACCATTTTTGTTATTTTCATTATTAGGATATGAAGTTTTTCCTAGTGATTGTTTTGTGTTTTCATAATCAATCAAACAATAAATAGTAGCGGAATTGAAACTAGATCAATTCACACAATACAAACACAACACAGATATCAAGATGAAGTCATTACATATTCATTAGTCAATCAACAATTAGGCTATATGGTATGGTGCCACCTTAACGCCACGTAGAAGCGCTCAATACCCTCCTTCCAGTAACACCTAAAAAATGAAATAAAGCCCCCCAATCATTACTCCTTTATTTATATATTTTTTTATTTTGTATACTATTTAAACTAATTAAAAAATAAAATACCCAGTTAAAAAAGTAACATAACACTTCAAATTAAAATTACATGGTGGGTTGCCATAAAACATAAACAATGAAAATTTAAAATTAAAGGTACGGATTTAAAAAAAACGGCAACACATTGTTATTAAAATTCTACAAGTCGCAATGTTAGCAAACTGAGTCTTGTGTCGTATTTGGTACTTGCTACGGGCCGCAACAATCACTTCATCCTCAAGTAAACTCTCCTCGCGGTTTCACGCATTGATAAAGCACATCTCAAACCTTGTACACTTTGTACGTAGAAGCGAAAACCTTCCTAATATTTGAGTAAAGTACGATGGTTTCCCCCACATGTTGATGAAATGTAGTCATAACCGTGTTCCAAAACAATTGCGTATCTGAATGCATTCCTAACTCAAGGGCATCCACCCAACGTGTGGCAAAATCGTTATCCTCTTCAATGGTTCCACGTCGCGCCATTGTAAAACTCAATAAAAAAGATTTTTTTGTAACAACTCGCATTTTCATGTTATTTCATTAATTTTCTGAGTTAAATCTTTATGATTTTGTAGCACTTACGTACTAGCATTCACATTACAAGTGTAGATTTATAGCACACGAACTAGCATAAACTAGTGGGACTAGTTTGTATATACGCTTAAAGTTAAATTGCTAACTTTCTATCCAAGTTATTAGGTGCGAAATGTGAGGGACTTAATGTGTATTTAATATAAGTAACTCCAAATCCGGAACCCATCACCTAAACTCGGACACATCCCTATACATCTAAACTAAAGTCGGAACCCCTCATTCATTTATACTCAAATTCAGACACCCCTAACCCATTCCATAAACTCAGAATCTAAAGGATTCTTAAAATCGGACCCATAAACCAGCTCACAAATTTGGAACTCAAAGGGTTCATAAATTCGGAATCCTTACACTCATACTTAAACTCGGAACCCAACCCTTAAACCCAAACTCGGAAATCCCATTAGCTTGTTATGTAAATTCGGAACTTCTATTTCCTTATACAAACTCGGAAAACAACCTTAACCGACTTAAGTTTTGTATATATACATAAGCATGCAAACACTAATCGTGTTTCAGAAGCTGCATCTCTTTTTCGTTTTCTCTGATCGGCGACAGTAGCATTCAAGGCTTTCCATTCTCTTGTTTTTCAAGCTTCTCGCAAACTATTTATCCTTCTCGGTAATCTATCTTAAACTTATTTATAGTTCTTATTTATACGTGAAATCATGGCTACGTTTTGATGATCACATGATGAATGAAACCTAGGGTTTATTAGAAACAAGAATCATTATGGTTATAAAGTTTGTCGATTAAAATCTTTCGTATATATATGCATGTACGCTTAAGGTTTTTGTTTGTTACATGATTTTGATGATAAAACAAATCTGCATATTATTATACATGTCTTAGTAGTCGAATAGCTTGATAAAATCATCATAATTTTTTTTTTGTAAACTGGTGTGAACAAACAACTTCTGTGCAGAATTTTTAAGCCAACTTGTACCAACTTCAACTTGATCAAAACATAACGAAAACAAGTGGTTCTTGAGTCTAAAACGAAGTTCAAAGAAATAGCTTTTAAACCCAAATGGATTCATAATTTTTCGACAAGTTTAGGTTAGCCAAAAGATTAAAATGGAAACACATGTACATGCTGCGTTGTTCTGCAGAAATTGCAGCGTGTTATGGAAGTCATAACTTTGTTAATTGTTGGAGTTAATACCAGAACTTTTTACAGTAGATAGTACTAGAAGATTATGAAATACTCCAGCTGGAATTTTGTTAAATGGAAACGAAGCTTTTTATATAAAATAAACCGTAAACTGTCGACAAAATGCGACGAATTTGCCCTTTGTGTGCTAAATGAGATATTTAGTGATTTTTCTGTGAACATTCCGACCTTGGGAAAATTACACAAGGTAGAATGGATTAAGTGACACGTCTCATCAGGTCGTGGTTGACCACACCTATGTAACACTATGTGTTTTTACTTCCAATAAATTTCCAACACATGTCACATTGATCCTCGTATGCCACATGCTAAACGAGAGGGACAAAGTTTCGTTATAAATATTAATAACCTCTGAGCGGAAATTCTCTAATTTAAGGACTAAAAGTGTCAACATGTTTAATTTCACCTCTGAGTGATCTTTTTGATCGAAACCGGGACTTTCATTGTTCGGTTATATTTTGCTAGGATACTTATAACTTAACTAGGAGGGTCATAAGAGCCAAAATGAGAGTTATATGAGCTAAAAGAGTACAGGGACTAAAATTGACAAGTTGAAAACTTGGATGGCTGACCCAAAGCCTAGTCGCGGGCCGCGACCACCTGGGCTCACACCTCTCGCGCCCCGCGAGAGGGTGCCAGCGACAGCTAGATTCACATAGTCGTGGCAGCTTGCATGTTCTGCACATTTTTCGCGAATTTGCCACATTCTAGCACCTCAAGACACGTCCCTTAACACTTCTTCTCATCCTACATCACTTACAAACACCTGGCAACACCTCTTAGCTCCTCATCAACTCTTTTTATAATGCATTCTATGTTGCAACTTAGTGTTCTTCACCAAAGTGCATCAAGATCATCTAGAGGAGTTCTTGGTCATTCTAAAGCATTGCATTCTGTTCCTAGCACTATTTGAACCATATGTAAGTATTCAATCTCGTGCTAAGTCCATTCGTTTAAGGTTTGAGCTTAGATTAAAGTCTTGACGTAAAAAAGCATTGACTTTGATCTAATCCATGATAACCTAGCCTTTGTGCGTAACGAAAGTTCCTACGTGATTTTAATGATGGAGGTGTTAATCCCTCAAGTGGGCATCTCCAGATTACCACGGATTCATGGCCAATTGACGAGTCAAACAAATAGTCAAAGAAAGTCAAACTGTCCAGATTTGTTAAAACTCATAACTAACAATCTAGATGTTATAAAATATGTTTTGATGCACTTATAACCTAAAAATAAGTATTAGAACATATACCAACTCATTCGGCTCGTCATAATTTGGTCTAGCATCGGTTTGCAACCGAAAGTCGCAATATTTGACTTTTCCTTTGACTTTCGCTTCTGACCCGATTTAGCCATTTTGGCTACTGAATTTTGGTCACTTTAAGACCATAATTAAGTTTAGGATGAACTCCTAAAGTTTCGTCACTCGATTCATTAGAAATCCGAGTTTCTATATAAGTTCCATAATTATTTATTAAACTTTACAAAAAGGTCTTTTTATACAAATTAAGGTTTTAAACATACATGCATATAAGAATATGTTATAAACTGATTCATAATCATAATTTGATTATATTGATGTCAAGAATCTGACTCTAACCTGAGTTTTCACAAAAGATGCGTTTAAGGCATTAAAATGACTAAAATGCCCTTTTCGGCATTTTAGAAACACTTAACATGATTTTATAATCAAGATGAAATATTTACTGAGGTAATATGATAAGTAGGACCATTTGGATGTTCATTCAGATTATAACATGAATGAAGGCTTAAGATTCGTTAATTGCCGATAAATGACTAAATTACCCTTTTTCACACAAAATGATTTTTATCAAACTTTTTATGACCAAAACTTAAACCTACTGATGTAATAAGTTAAATGACATATTATTGGTATATAAAACAGGTCATAACTTCTGTTTAACTTAAACATCGATTTAAACGGCATTTTAGCGACTTTTACGCCTCTTTGGCGCATAGTATGGTTTAAAACCATAACTATGAACTAAGACTTGATACCTACTGATTTATAAACTTATTTTCAACATCTTAACAGTAAGTACAAGTCCCGAAACTCAGAATCCCAATTTTGACTTCAAAGCTATGTGTGAAATTACTAAAATGCCCTTACGGGACATAGATTATATCAAAATCATCAAACACACGTATATTTGATATCCTACTGTTATAACATCACAGAATAAGCATTTTTACAGAATATTAGCGACCTTGACATCAGATTCATTTTAAACATCTTTTATAAACACTAAAATGACCAAATTGCCCATGTAAGGCATAATTCGATTTTAAATATACCTCGGGCCTATCTTTTGCAAAGCTATTGATTTCATAACATATTTTAAACATGCATTCATATGGAACTTGTATATGACTCTCTCGGTTACCCGGTTTCGCCTATGTGCGTTCGGTTAAGCTTACATAGCTAATTTACGTACTTAAACTGAAACGGGTTTAACTTTGTCATTTCTCTATCAAAATCCAGAATGTTGTTACTTTACCCATATTAGACAAGTTTATATACTTGTCGGGTCCAACTAACATCCTATTCCGGTCACCGCTTAATCTAGCGTATCGTACTATATTGTTTTAGCGTAAGACTAACCGGTTCAAGTCTAAGACTTAACTAAGGACCCGTTAGCATTCTAATATTGGTTAATAATTACCATCACTCCAGACTAAACGCCTTTCGGTAAATTGTACATGTACTTGCTTTGATCTACGGCTGAGTTTTGGACTTCACGAAGACTTAACTTCAGGTAAATACTCTTAACCTATTTTTCCCATATTCGGGCTTGGGATACGGTAAATTATTACCGCTTGGTCGAGTATGGAAATTATGTTTTATCCAGTTGTGATAATAAACTAAAATTGCATAACCCGGTTTTGATCTGTTTTGTATGAAACTCAAACATTAGGGGTGGGCTTGACCGTGTCCGGGATATTCTTGGCTCAATAAAGTGTTAGTGGCCACGACTAAAGCATGGCATGTAGGCATACACTGGGTAATTGCTAAACTGCTTTCTTTGTGGAAGTTCAGAGTGGTGTGTCAGTCAATCATGTCTCGGTTTCTGTACCGGGCCCCATATGTAAAAGCCTGACATGTAAATCTGTATACAAGGTCATTTGTACTGTCCCAAGTTATTTTACAAAATGTGCAAATGCACCTAAAATCATTTTTAGAAAGGGTTTTCAAAATGAGTCGGTTGGCAGTATTTACCAGTGTAAACTGGCCTATTTTCAAAGATTAAAATACAGGTACAAGTACGCAATAGGCCGGAAGCTGCGGGACGTTTTCATTAAGGAGTTGCGACCTTAAAGTTGAGCCTGTAGAGTTTGTTTTCATTTTGTATGTTATCCGATCCGCCTGTGGATCTTATTACAAACCTTGTCTGTATATATTTATGTTTCGAACTCTGGACACTTTATGGTTTGTAATAGTTTATATTTTACTCCAAGCCTTCCGCTGTGTTGCTCTGTGTAGTAATTGGTTATGATGATATCAACTGTATGTCACAATACTCCCCACCGAGCCCACCGGAATACACGTGGAAATCAGGGTGTGACAGGTTGGTATCAGAGCCAACGTTTGAGGGAATTCGACACTTGTCTTTAGTGTTTGATCTCAAACGACACAGTAACACATTCCTTAGACTCTCGAGTCTAGGCTTTGACCTAGGATTATTCCTTTCTTGTTTTATTATTATTCTGCTTTGTTTTGTATTTTGAATTATTTTTGGAGCAGGAATCATGCCGCCAAAATTCTCTCGGGGAGCGAAAGGAAAAGGATTAATAAGGAGTGGATCCTCGAAGCAAGGGCCTTCCAACACCCCCATTTATAACCCATATGAGGGCTCAGACGACTCTTCATCACCATGGGAGCCATACCCTAACTTACCTCATGAATACTCACCACCGCCAAACTCCCATCATTCGCAACATTCACACCATAGCCATCAATCCTACCATTCACATTCTCCTTCTTCTCATGGGAATTATAACACCGATTTTCAACTTCGTTCACTTTCGGTAACTCCACCCGAAGATTCTCCGGAACCTATGGAGGAATATTCAGAACCCGAAATGCCAGCAACAAGATTGATGGGTCACCCCATTGACATATCCAGCGGTTCTAACTCGTACACTGGAACCCCACATCATTACACTGATAGCTATGAGGAGAAGTGGGGACAATACGTTTTCTACAATACCCCTTCAGTCCATGATACCCCATCGTACCACAACACACCTTCATACCACACTCCACCACAAGAACCACCGGTAGAGCAGCCGCTACCACCTCCACCTCCAAGAAGATGTGGGGCCCGCATGTCAGTGCGCCTAGGACCGAGAGTAGGGTCACTCTCACCTAACCCTTACCCTATTATTCCCGAGGACCCATAAATGGGTGGACCCTCACATACTTCACCTATTATGGAGAACCAACCACAACCAACTGTTGAGCCTGAGCCTCAACTACCGTTTCCTACAGGTGAGCCATCACCACTACTATCACTACCACCACCGGGTTTTGATAACCCTGTCCCTTCTTATTCAAACCCAAGTGGATATAACCCATTTGAACCTTCTACCTGGCCGGAGCATAGCCACAGTCATAATGTACATCTTCATGACCCGTATCTAGAAATGGCCATGAATGCACACTATCCTAACCCCTATCCCTACCAACCAAGTGGATATCCTTATTATAGTTATCAACATCCGATTGCACCATATCAACCCCAACCTCAAACGCAACCGCAACAGCCACCGCCAACAATGGATGTTCTTACTGAAGCAATAGAAACGGTCAAGGAACTTCAGGAACAAACAGCCAAGGACAATAAGAAGAATAACAAGCTGTTGAAAAGGCTAGTAAAGAAGCTAAGAGGGAAAAAGGATTAAATTCATAACTATCTTTGTATTTTGTTATTTTAAATTAAGTCCCTACTTGGACAAGTCTTATTTAGTCCCTGCGTGGACATTTTAATTATTCCAAGTATAGTCCCTGCGAGGACAATTTTTCCTTTATTAAAGTCCTATACATGGACGCTATTGTATCGCATTATTATTATTAATGGAATTTTGGAATTTTAATTATGTATTCCTCTCACCAAGTTGTTCAAGCGATCGTCTCAATTTTAATTCGAAATTTATGATCTGCAAAATATTTCCAAAAGATCCACTTGATGATTTACGCCCGCCAAGTGATTAGGTCACACAAATTGGCAAAACGGTAGTTATATGGTTTTCTACCATGATAGTTCAGGTTGAGATTTTCCCTTCTATCCAGAGGTGGTGAACTACGTTCTAAACCTCCCTAGTCTGCCTGATCTGGACTGGTTATTTAAATCATTTTAAGAGCTTATTCCAAAAGTTAATAAATTCAAGATATTAACCTCCTGGTAAGTGTGACTTGAGGAACCACACGAGCGTCTAGGTAATGAACTATGTTCAAACCCACATGATCTATTTTGATCCTATTCAACCATCAATATAATGATCATATTACTTAACACCTATTGGTGATGTGATGCTTACGAGCTATATTTATGTCCATTAGCGACAAACGACAGCTGTAGTCTACGACTCCCTGTCTCGAGGTAGTAAAACTACGTTCGAACCTCGAAACTTCGTGATTCTTTTGTGATCTTGGCATTTTGTAAACCAAGACATTGCGGCTAGCTCTTGACGCTATTCTTTTGTCCTTTGTGACAGGCCTTTGTGCCATACTTAAACACCTCCATAAAATTGACAAGTTTGTATGGCTTTATTATGCTATACCATACGTTGCAAGTCATCAAATATGTATGACTAATTTAAATTATATTATTAATACTATAGTTTCATCAAGCAAGATGGCGGATTCTAACGAAGTGAATAGTCAAAGAAAGGAGGATGACGCAAATGAGAACATCGTTATAACCAAGGGAGATCTTCAAGCACTCATTGCAACGGAAGTTGAAAAAGCAATAAAGGATTGTGCTGATAAGCCATTAGAATCAAGTGCTTCACTAAACACTCGTCCAAGCACTCCTCCAAGCATACCACCAAGCAACACTCATAACCTTCTTCGGAAAACAAGGAATACTCGGAACATTCCTCGAATGTGAGGAGAAAGAGAGAGGAATATCAGAAAAAGACTAAGTTCTCAAAGGACGGTTGCTCGTATAAGTGTTTTGTGTCTTGCAAACCGTGAGATTTTACTGGAGAGAAAGGAGCAGTGGAAACTCTGAGATGGTTGGACGAGATTGAGACCGTGGTAGAGATTAGCGGATGTGCGGAAAAGGATGTGGTGAAGTATGTTGCACAGTCATTCAAGGGTGATGCTCTGATATGGTGGAAGTCAATGATTCAATCATCTGGGAAGGTTCATTTGTACAATTTGAGCTGGGAAAAAATTTGTTGAACTGATAAAGGAAATTTACTGTCAACCTCACGAGGTGGAAAAGATTGAAACGGATTTTCTGGGTTTGCAAATGAAGAATTTAGATTGCAGGAAGTATTTGTCTGATTACAACTCCATGTCGAGATTGGTGCCTTACTTAATTACCCCTGAACCCAAACGCATCGCGCGTTTTATTAGTGTATTAGAACCAGAGATCAAGGGGAATGTCAGGGCTTCAAGGCCCGAAACTTTTAGATCTGCAGCAGAGCTAGCTTTGACACTCACTCAAGACTTGAAGAGGCAGCGTTCCATCAAGTCTGAAGCAGACGGGATGAGAAAAAGAGAAGACGACCGATTTCTTCGGTCAAACAAGAATAGGAAGTTTGGGTCGAATAAGAATCGCCATGGGTCTGACAATAGGCCTAGGTACAGAAGGTGTAACAAACGACACTTTGGTGCATGTCGTAATGAATCTCAAGACAAGCCTTGCGGAACTTGCAAGAAGTCAGTGTAACATCCGTAAAAAACGGATTTACCAAACCCGCTCCGTTTATCAACCGAACAGTCAGTCAAATTTTTCGTTGCGAATTAAATGCCCAAAATAATTTTAAACGATCCGTAATCAAATATTATGCGGGTTATGTATTTAGTTTTTGAAAATCTGTCAAAAATATCAAAATAAAAATGTTTTACTTCTGCCGGGTTTCGAACTCGGGTCTGTACCGGTTCAAACCAATGACTTATCCCTCAGCCAAACAACCACTCCGCCACTTTGATTTTATGGTAATATCAGGAAACATTTAATTCAAGTATTCAAGTTCCGAAGTTTAATTCGTCAATTACCGCCCAATTAGCAGTCGTCGGAAATCCCGACGACTTCGCCGTTTAATTACGTTTTCGCCCAATTTAACCGATGACTTAACTATTACGACGGTTATAACCGACGTCTGAACCCGCGACATCAGCCATAACCGCCGGAGAACGGCTAACTACGAATATAGACCGAATTCAGACCCCATTCATCTCGTTACTACCCTATAAATACACCCACAACTCGCCAGAAACCTTTCACACTCAAATCGCACCTTTTTCTCGGCGAAAAATCACTCGCCGGAAATATCTTATACTTCGCCGGAAAACCGTATCAGTAATCTCTGAGCTTTACTGAACCCCCTAAACCTTTACCGAAGTCACCCACACCCTTTGTCAGCTTTCGGAGGACTCTCTGCTACAAGATACTGTCGCCGGAGTTCTGCCGGAAAACAGAGTAAAACCAGCCGGTACTTCTCACACCTAAATTCCTTTCTTGTTACTTTTATCTCGACTGTAATTGATCATAAAACGCTAAAAGAACTTGAATCAACATTTCGAACCAGTCAGTCGCCACTTCCGGTTAAACCGGTGAAGAAGACGACGTTTCAGTAATGGTTATGTATAATTAAAATCAAGATAATTACCGGGTTAGACACACAGTCCAGCGGTGGACTGTGTGCACTTTTAAAGCTAAGGTCACGAGTTCGAGTATTGTCCCTCACACACTGCCTTGATAAAAATCCCTTTTTTTCGCAAAACTGAACCGGAGTGTTGTGGGTATATGTTAAGTATATTGATAACCGAGTTTATAACCAAGTGCGACACACAGTCCAGCGGTGGAGTGTGTGTCCGCTAACCCACAGGTCCCGGGTTCGAGACCTGTGGAGCGCACCGGTTCGCTAGATTAATTCGTTTTTAAATAAAGGAATTCTGTTTAAAATCTAATTAATATATATATATATAATTAAAATCGGATATATAAAGGGTTAGACACGTAGCTCAGTTGGTAGAGCTGCGTGCACGCGTACGGGAGGTCTCGGGTTCGAGCCTTACCCGGCGCACAACAATATGCCTTCGAACCGGTCAACGCTAGTCAAAGTCAACGGTCAAAAGTCAACTGTAGCATAAATAAAATATTTTTTTTATTTATTTTTATTTAATTATTTTAATTAAAAATCAATTAAAATACTTAAAAATAACATTTTTAAGGTTAGAAAATAGCCTCAAACTCACAAAAATACACCCAACAATCCTACTAAAATAGATTAATAAAACCCGTTTACTTACCAAACCATAATGCGATTTATCTAGGTTAATTTCACTCGTGGTTAACACCTTTTCGCGTGCATTCAACCTCATCAACCGAACGCACCCAATGTGAGTGAATTCTTACAAACTCCCCTTTTTATTCATGCTTTGGGGTGTATCATGTGTCGTTTAAACTAATTCTCTTATGCAAATTTGTGCTATACCATTATATGAACTAAACTAGAATGTAACTATTATTGGTTGTGATGTATTCATATTGTCAAAGTTGTATACAAATTATTTAGGCCCATCAGTTCCTCGTGGGAGACGAGAACAACGCGTGCCTTAAAACTCATACATTAGGCCCATCAGTTCGTAAGAACAACGCGTGCCTCAAAACTCATACATTAGGCCCATCAGTTCGTAAGAACAACGCGTGCCTCAAAACTCATTCATTAGGCCCATCAGTTCCTCGTGGGAGACGAGAACAACGCGTGCCTCAAAACTCATACATTAGGCCCATCAGTTCGTAAGAACAACGCGTGCCTCAAAACTCATTCATTAGGCCCATCAGTTCCTCGTGGGAGACGAGTCGAACAACGCGTGCCTCAAAACAATTATTTGGTGTTGTGTGTTCAATATTCGATATTATGTGTTGTGTGAATAAATTTACATCTACATTTACTCATATGTGGTATGCACCTTATTTATAATCAATTGGATAAACTTGTTCAAATGTTTTCCATAGGATTCACATCGCCAACATTATGTTGATCCAAAAACCTTTTTACACATGATACAGGTGAACAGGTTGAAGCAAGGAAAACATAGGATATGCCTTAGAAGAGAACCAAGAAGCTTAGATTGATAGTTAGAACATGTTGTATTCATTAATTGTAAATTTCCATTAATTGTATTAATGAATATGAAACATATAATAAATGTCATGAGCTTTGATGATAACCCAATTATGCCCCGATCACCTTTTCCGCTGTGGGTCGGGGTGTGACAGTCAGGGCACAAGGCCCTTGATTGCAAAGATTTGAAGGAAGATACTTGTTACAATTGTGGTGAGAAGGGGCACATCAAACCCAACTGCCCTAAGTATAAGAAAGAAGACGTTGTTAAGGACGATGGGTCGAAGAAGGGAAAGGCTCGTGCTTTCCAGATGAAAGCTAAGGAGGCCTGAATGACAACAATGTGATAACAGGTACGTTCCTTATAAATGATGTTTATGCAAGAGTTCTTTTTGATTCAGGAGCCGATAAATCTTTTGTAGACCATAAGTTTAGTACCTTATTAAACTTGCCTATAAGAACTCTAGATGTAACATACGACGTAGAACTCGCAGATGGAACGATTGAGACCGCTTCTACGATTCTAGAGGGATGCTCCATATCCATCAAGAATCATTCCATTCCTGTTTCACTTCTGCCAATGAAATTGGCGGGATTCGATGTAGTTCTTGGTATGGATTGGTTGTCTAGTAACCAAGCCCATATAGCCTGTAACAAGAAACTTATCGAGATCAAAACCCCAAATGGAGATACACTCGCTATACAAGGAGACCGATATTATGGGTTGTCAGAAAAAGCATCGTTACTCAAAGCATCAAAGTGTTTGAAGAAAGGTTGTGTCATTTATATGGCACAAGTGACCATTGACGAGCTAAAGCCAAAGATTGAAGACCTGCCAGTTATCTCTAAGTTTACAGATGTTTTCCCCGAAGACTTGCCTGGTCTGCCTCCAGATAGACAGGTAGAGTTCAGAATAGATATCATACCGGGAGCCGCTCATGTTGCAAAAGCTTCATACCGATTGACACCTACAGAAATGAAGGAGTTACGAACCCAGCTAGATGAACTATTGGAAAAAAGGTTTTATTCAACCTAGTTCTTCACCTTGGGGAGCTCCAGTCTTATTGTAAAGAAAAAGGATGGATCGATGCGGATGTGCATCGACTACCGTGAACTAATCAAGTTAACCATCAAGAATCGCTACCCATTACCCAGGATCGATGATTTATTTGATCAACTACAGGGAGCAAGCTACTTTTCAAAGATTGATTTGAGATCTGGATATCATCAACTCAAGGTTCGCACAGAAGATGTTTCGAAGACAGCATTTAGAACAAGGTATGGACACTACGAGTTTTTAGTAATGCCTTTCGGGCTCACGAATGCACCTGCGGCATTCATGGATTTAATGAATAGGGTTTGCAAACCATACTTGGATAAGTTTGTCATTGTCTTCGTAGACGACATACTTATCTATTCTCGCAGTCAGGCTGACCACGAGAAACATTTGAGGTGTATTCTGGAATTGTTAAGACAAGAGAAGCTCTACGCAAAGTTTTAAAAGTGCGAGTTTTGGTTGCGTGAAGTTCAGTTCTTAGGACACGTTGTCAGTGAACGTGGAATTCAAGTAGACCCCGCTAAGTTGAGGCCGTTATGAATTGGCAAGCCCCTAAAACCCCGTCAGAAATACGAAGCTTTTTGGGATTAGCTGGTTACTACCGAAGATTAATCGAAAATTTCTCAAGAATTGCTACGCCCCTGACTACTTTGACTCGCAAGGATGTTAAGTTCAATTGGGGTCCGAAACAGCAGGAAGCTTTTGAAGTTTTGAAGCAGAAGCTAAGTAATGCTCCTGTGCTGACCTTACCAGAAGGAATTGAAGACTTTGTGGTTTATTGTGATGCATCCCACACCAGCATGGGATGTGTGCTCATGCAAAGAGGAAAGGTAATTGCTTATGCCTCGCGACAGCTGAAAGTTCATGAAAGAAACTACACTACGCATGACCTGGAATTAGGTGCCGTGGTGTTTGCGCTCAAGTTATGGAGACATTATCTGTACGGGACAAAGTGTATTATATACACTGATGATAAAAGTCTCCAACATTTATTCAACTAGAAAGACTTGAATATGCGACAACGACGATGGATGGAAACCCTTAACGATTATGATTGTGAAATTCGTTATCATCCAGGCAAGGCAAATGTGGTTGCCGATGCCTTAAGTCGTAAGGAAAGGGTTAAACCCATTCGGGTTAATGCCAAAAGGATGGAAATAAAGAACAACTTAAATGAAAAGATTTTAGATGCGCAAAAACAAGCCTTGTTAGAGGCAAATCTTCCAAGTGAAGAGTTGGGTAAAGTTGTGGAACAACTCACGCTAGGAAGTGACGGAATCCTTGGATTCTGTGGACGAATTTGGATTCCAGTATATGGAGGACTCAGGGATTTAATTCTCCAAGAAGCGCATAGTTCTAAATACTTTGTTCACCAGGTAGTGATAAAATGTACAAATATTTGAGGCCCAACTATTGGTGGGCAGGGCTGAAGAAATCTATAGCTACGTATGTAGCTAAATGTTTGACGTGTTCGCAAGTTAAGGCTGGGCATCAGAAATCGTCAGGATTACTGCAACCGCTGGAAATTCCTATGTGGAAATGGGAATGCATAACGATGGATTTCATCACAAAATTACCAAAGACAAATCATGGAAATGACACGATATGGGTCATCGTGGATAGGTTGACTAAATCGGCACACTTTTTGCCCATTAAGGAAACTTACAGTTCAGATGAGCTGGCGAAACTGTATATGGATAAAATTGTATCCTTAAACGGCATGCCGATATCCATTGTGTCTGATAGAGACACCAGGTATACTTCTCACTTTTGGAAGAGCTTTCAGCAAGCCTTGGGCACACGTTTGAACTTTAGTACGGCATACCACCCGTAGACAGATGGACAAAGTGAACGTACTATACAAACGTTGGAAGATATGTTGCGCGTGTGTGTAATAGACCTAGGAGGAAGTTGGGACAAACACTTGCCTCTAGTCGAGTTCTCCTATAATAACAGCTATCATGCAAGTATTCAAGCTGCCTCGTTTGAGCTCTTTACGGGAGAAAGTGTAGGACGCCCGTTTGCTAGGCCGAAGTTGGCGAAGCACAACTTACAGGACCTGAGATTGTCCTAGAGATGACTGATAAGATTTTACAAATTCGTGATCGTCTTAAAGCTGCCAGAGATCGACAGAAAAGTTATGCGGATAAGAGGCGTAAACCTCTCGAGTTCCGAGTAGGGGACAAGGTCTTGTTGAAAGTGTCGCCGTGGAAAGGTGTTATGCGTTTTGGAAAGAAAGACAAGTTAAGTCCAAGGTACATTGGACCATTTGAGATTATCGAACGAATTGGATCTGTTGCTTATAAGCTAAAACTGCAGGAAAAGCTCAGTGGAATCCATGATGTATTCCACATCTCCAACTTGAAAAAGTGTTTGGCAGATGAGTCGTTGGCTATGCCACACGACGATGTGCAGATTAATGAGAACCTACGGTTCATCGAAAAGCCAGTGGAGATTGAACACCGCCAGATCAAGAAGCTTCGTCGGAAGCAAGTGCCCATTGTGAAGGTTAAGTGGGACGCTCGTCGAGGTCCCGAGTATACATGGGAAGTGGAGTCTGTCATGCGACATAAGTATCCACATTTGTTTGATTGAAATCTCGGGGTCGAGATTTATTTTAAGGGGGGTGAGGATGTAACACTACGTGTTTTTACGTCCAATAAATTTCCAACACATGTCACATTGATCCTCGTATGCCACATGCTAAACGAGAGGGACGAAGTTTCCGTTATAAATATTAATAACCTCTGAGCGGAAATTCTCTAATTTAAGGACTAAAAGTGTCAACATGTTTAATTTCACCTCTGAGTGATCTTTTTGATCGAAACGGGGACTTTCATAGTTCGGTTGTATTTTTCTAGGATACTTATAACTTAACTAGGAGGGACATAAGTGCCAAAATGAGAGTTATATGAGCTAAAAGAGTACATGGACTGAAATTGCCAAGTTGAAAACTTGGATGGCTGACCCGGAGGCTAGTAACGGGCCGCGACCACCTGGGCTCACACCTCTCGCGCCCCGCGAGAGGGTGCCAGCGACAGCTAGATTCACAGAATCGTGGCAGCTTGCATGTTCTGCACATTTTCACGAATTTGCCACCTTCTAGCACCTCAAGACACGTCCCTTAACACTTGTGCTCATCCTACATCAGTTCCAAACACCTGGAAACACCTCTTAGCTCCTCATCAACTCTTTTTATGATGCATTCTATGTTGCAACTTAGTGTTCTTCACCAAAGTGCGTCAAGATCATCTAGAGGAGTTCCTGGTCATTCTCAAGCATTGCATTCTGTTCCTAGCACTATTTGAACCATATGTAAGTATTCAATCTCGTGCTAAGTCCATTCGTTTAAGGTTTGAGCTTAGATTAAAGTCTTGACGTAAAAACGCCTTGACTTTGATCTAAATCCATGATAACCTAGCCTTTGTGCGTAACGGAAGTTCCTACGTGATTTTAATGATGGAGGTGTTAATCCCTCAAGTGGGCATCTCCAGATTACCACGGATTCATGGCCAATTGACGAGTCAAACGAAAAGTCAAAGAAAGTCAAACTGTCCAGATTTGTAAAAACTCATAACTAACAATCTAGATGTTATAAAATATGTTTTGATGCACTTATAACCAAAAAATAAGTATTAGAACATATACCAACTCATTCGGCTCGTCATAATTTGGTCTAGCATCGGTTTGCAACCGAAAGTCGCAATATTTGACTTTTCCTTTGACTTTCGCTTCTGACCCGATTTAGCCATTTTGGCTACTGAATTTTGGTCACTTTAAGACCATAATTAAGTTTAGGATGAACTCCTAAAGTTTCGTCACTCGATTCATTAGAAATCGAGTTTCTATATAAGTTCCATAATTATTTATTAAACTTTACAAAAAGGTCTTTTTTATACAAATTAAGGTTTTAAACATACATGCATATAAGAATATGTTATAAAATGATTCATAATCATAATTTGATTATATTGATGTCAAGAATCTGACTCTAACCTGAGTTTTCACAAAAGATGCGTTTAAGGCATTAAAATGACTAAAATGCCCTTTTCGGCATTTTAGAAACACTTAACATGATTTTATAATCAAGATGATATATTTACTGAGGTAATATGATAAGTAGGACCATTTGGGATGTTCATTCAGATTATAACATGAATGAAGGCTTAAGATTCGTTAATTGCCGATAAATGACTAAATTACCCTTTTTCACACAAAATGATTTTTATCAATCTTTTTATGACCAAAACTTAAACCTACTGATGTAATAAGTTAAATGACATATTATTGGTATATAAAACAGGTCATAACTTCTGTTTAACTTAAACATCGATTTAAACGGCATTTTAGCGACTTTTACGCCTTTTTGGCGCATAGTATGGTTTAAAACCATAACTATGAACTAAGACTTGATACTTACTGATTTATAAACTTATTTTCAACATCTTAACAGTAAGTACAAGTCCCGAAACTCAGAATCCCAATTTTGACTTCAAAGCTATGTGTGAAATTACTAAAATGCCCTTACGGGACATAGATTATATCAAAATCATCAAACACACGTATATTTGATATCCTACTGTTATAACATCACAGAATAAGCATTTTTACAGAATATTAGCGACCTTGATATCAGATTCATTTTAAACATCTTTTATAAACACTAAAATGACCAAATTGCCCTTGTAAGGCATAATTCGATTTTAAATATACCTCAGGCCTATCTTTTGCAAAGCTACTGATTTTATAACATATTTTAAACATGCATTCATATGGAACTTGTATATGACTCTCTCGGTTACCCGGTTTCGCCTATGTGCGTTCGGTTAAGCTTACATAGCTAATTTACGTACTTAAACCGAAACGGGTTTAACTTTGTCATTTCTCTATCAAAATCCAGAATGTTGTTAGCTTACCCATATTAGACAAGTTTATATACTTGTTGGGTCCAACTAACATCCTATTCCGGTCACCGCTTAATCTAGCGTATCGTACTATATTGTTTTAGCGTAAGAGTAACCGGTTTAAGTCTAAGACTTAACTAAGGACCCGTTAGCATTCTAATATTGGTTAATAATTTTCCTCACTCCAGACTAAACGCCTTCCGGTAAATTGTACCTGTACTTGCTTTGATCTATGGCTGAGTTTTGGACTTCACGAAGACTTAACTTCAGGTAAATACTCTTAACCTATTTTCTCTATACGGGCTTGGGATACGATAAATTATTACCGCTTGGCCGGGTATGGAAATTATGTTTTATCCAGTTGTGATAATAAACTAAAATTGCATAACCCAATTTTGATCTGTTTTGTCTGAAACTCAAACATTGGGGGTGGGCTTGACCGTGTCCGGGATATCCTTGGCTCACCAAAGTGTTAGTGGCCACGACTAAAGCATGGCGTGTAGGCATACACTGGGTAATTGCTAAACTGCTTTCTTTGTGGAAGTTCAGAGTGGTGTGTCAGTCGATCATGTCTTGGTTTCTGTACCAGGCCCCATATGTAAAAGCCTGACATGTAAATCTGTATACAAGTTCATTTGTACTGTCCCAAGTTATTTTACAAAATGTGCAAATGCACCTAAAATCATTTTTCGAAAGGGTTTTCAAAATGATTCGGTTGGCAGTATTTACCAGTGTAAACTGACCTATTTTCAAAGATTAAAATACAGGTACAAGTACGCAATAGGCCGAAAGCTGCGAGGCGTTATTAAGGAGTTGCGACCTTAGAGTTGAGCCTGTAGAGTCTGTTTTCATTTTGTATGTTATCCGATCCGCCTGTGGATCTTATTACAAACCTTGTCTGTACATATTTATGTTTCGAACTCTGGACACTTTATGGTTTGTAATAGTTTATATTTTACTCCAAGCCTTCCACTGTGTTGCTCTGTGTTGTAATTGGTTATGATGATATCAACTGTATGTCACGATACTCCCCACTGGGCCCACCGGAATACACGTGGAAATCGGGGTGTGACAACCTAACTCTAGTCATTGAAATTATAGCTGAGATAAACTTAAGTGAGTTCACAACTTTATTAAAAGCATGTAATCCCTGGTTTAGGACTACATTATCCTTGGTTTGGGACTACACTTATATTCCTAGATGGAATACTACAACTTAAATACTTAAGTTTAATTTCATGTCTATAGTGGACTAAACGGAATATCTATCTTGAAAGACCATACCTTTATACCAATGTCATGTCATGATGGCTGACGAGGTATTAGTTGATAGTGCTATTAAGTTTGACAAACCTCACACCGTGTGGGGAGCTGGGCGTGAACTTTTGACCTTTCTTTTTGCATCAATGTCGATAGATATTGATGTGGGGCACACAACATACATAGTTAATTTTCTGTACTACAAGTTTAGTTGCTTAACATGGGTTAGCTACCCATGGCATGCCTTTATAACTTATGTATTTGAACTTACTTTTCCTTGAACTAAAACTGTGAACTCGCAAACTTTTTTTGATACACTTTAGCATGCTTGGCAGGATGTTAGGTACAGCTTAGATGGGAACTTGGGGCTTGGAGAGTGTCATGGTTTTTATTAAACTGTTTTCATTATTCATGCTAAACAACTATCGATTTTTAATTATGTTTAGATTTTATACGTTTTCTTCCGCTATTAAATTTAAACTTACGTTTTCAAACATTTGAAACTATTATCATTATTCATATTGAATGTGGTAGTTAAAAATTTTCCAATTAATTTGAATAGTTCAACATGATTAGTGGCTTGATCCTGGTAGATCACGTGCCTCGCGGTAAAACCCCGCATGTGGAATTTGTGGGTGTGACAATTTTTTAGCGTAAAGAATGGAAAAAATAAGTGAGTGTGTTATATATATGGAAAATAAAAAGATTTTGAATTTTTTTTAGATAAGACCGTTCACAACGATCATATTCAACATGGCCCACCAACAAGCCTCATTCATACTCGTTATTGTGCTTGTGGAAGATCAATGGAGCCCCCTAATGGTGCCGTGGAAATTGGAGTAGGGGGTGCTATTGCTTGCTTTTTTGCTGAGGTGGATGAGGCGTCAACCCATACCACACAGCCTTACAAATACAAATCCAAAAACTCACCCTCACCAATAGCCTACAAACGCTTTCTCGCACTAGAATCCTTTCAGGTGAATTATGAAGAGTGTGTTAGATTGTTCAGAGGGACAAAAAAATATTTATACAAGTATGAAAACTACGGTGATGGCACCTTAAATGTGACATCTAACTGGCTGGATATAATTGATTCGCAACAGTTAACGAAATTGTTAGAGAATATTCACAGAACTATTGGATTGCCAAAACAACTGCTAATATCATAACAGCTGGATTAGTGACAACTGTTGTTTGACATGCCTTCCAGTCGTTTCGTTTCACTAACCTACTCTTCTAGTCTTCACAACAGTTATTTAAAAGCAACAACAAACCAGTATATCTACTTCATGGGGAGAGCAGCAATTTAACTTCCAAAAGTCAAATCTTAATTCTTCATTCAAAGTGCTAGTCTTTAACTTGGAGTTTTGGGTTTCCGATACCAATAGTTCTTTCCAGAGTCCAACATTCATAATATAATATAATGTTTTATAAAATTTTGAACATACAAGGTGCTTATTTTTTTTCTGCATCCGGTGCCATAACGAACATAACCAATTCCGACCGAATAATTGAAAAAGTTAATCTTGAACTAGGAGATAAAGATAAAAAAGGATTGTAGATAGTTCTTGGTGAATTATTTTAGGGATACTTGTTAGTTTGAATTAGAGAGTTGGGGTATTGTATTGGAGTGTTCTCATTAATTAAATAGAGTTTGAGTCGGGTTAGGACTATAATAAGTTCTAGTATAAATAGAGAGTTGGGGTATTGTATTGGAGTGTTCTCATTGTTAAATAATAAAAAGAGTCGAATTGTTCGTTTAAATATCGTATTTGCGCGTTCGATCAAGGGCCTGATTTCCAACAATTGGTATCCGAGCTTAACGTTTTAAGAGTCGTTTCTGGAGAAAGGGAGAGTAGCCCATTGCGGGGCTGCAATAGTGGATGGGAAGTGATAGCTATTGAAGACAAAGATATATAAAAAAAAAGGATAAAAATAAAAGTTGGAGCGATTGTGACTAATAGGTCGATCTAGAGAAGAGGATTAACAATTATAGTTTTTGAGTCGGCCATGACAAACATAGGTCTACGTGTAGGTCTACACATGCTATGGTGAAGTGGTGATCGAGTTTTATTTGGTGGGAAATTTAACCCAAGTTTGATTGTGTTTTTTTTTGTTGGAGACTCTTCTCGCCAAGGAGAAAAATCACAGTGAGAAGTTTGATGTTCTGTGAAGGAAAAAACCAACGGGCGTGTTGTGGAAGGAAGGAAAGGGTGAGGAGGCTTAGGGATTCGTTTGGCGATCGAGGGACGAAACAA
Organism: Scalesia atractyloides; assembly: GCA_947069175.1. Taxonomy (NCBI): domain Eukaryota; kingdom Viridiplantae; phylum Streptophyta; class Magnoliopsida; order Asterales; family Asteraceae; genus Scalesia; species Scalesia atractyloides. The sequence continues at coordinate 32,625,206 of CAMTDV010000021.1, forward strand.
CAAATGGTTGTTGTCTTTGTTGGTGGGTTGATATTAGCGGGGACATATAAAGGAGTCTGAAAAGGTGGTAAAACTATGATCAAAGAATATTTTAAGCGAATGGTGGTTCGTGTCAGCGGATGTCACGGGGAGTATCGTTGGGAAAACGGTAGTGACAGGTAACTAGTTTAGTTCGTTTAATTGGTGGTAAACTTCATAGCGTTAACAATTTTCAATCAAGAAAAAATCAAGACTATGTCCTTCCAGCTAAGGATAAGAATGAAAAACCAGTTTAGGTTGTTCTTATTGGTAAAAGTATCCGATCAGAATTTGCGCATAGGCATACGGAAGAAGATTTGTTAAAGCAGGGAGGCTTTGAATCTTGTTACGTCTAGCAAGGACAAAAGAAAACGAAAGAAGCGGGTAGCTTGTTTTTTCTTTGATCGGTGGTCAAGAACATGGAGGTTCTAGTGACCCGGGAAAAGGTATATTGAGATTGATCAAATGATTGAAGTTGTCGATAATGGTACGGATGTGAGGAAATGAGTCCAATTCAAGATTAAGGGGGGGGGGGGGGGGAGGAATGAAGAAGTTAATATTGAATTAGGAGATAAAGATAAAAAAGGGTTATATAGATAGTTCTTGGTGAATTATTTTAGGGATAATTGTTAGTTTGAATTAGATAAGTTATCTATTTGGTTATTTTATTAAGTAAATAGAGTTTGACTCGGGTTGGGACTAGAATAAGTTTTAGTATAAACAGAGGGTTGAGTTAATGTATTCGAGTGCTCTTATTGTTAAATAATAAAAAAGAGTCGAACAGTTCATTCAAATATCGTGTCTGCATGTTCGATTAAGAGACTGATTTCCAACACTAACATTAGTAACGACATTGGTATTTATCCGAACCAATACCATATTCATTTTTATTGTTTTAAATTGACGTAAAACACGTGCCCGATATAATCTTGGGCATATCTATTTTAGTTCTATACCAAATATTGGTACATACTAGTATTATAACTAACCAAACTAGCATCAAGTTACCAAAGAAAATGTCCCCACAACACACGAGAAATACCCTTACCTCTAATTAAAAACACATTGAAGAAGTCTTGTTATTTCGTTTTCATTAGGCCACTCAGTATGGGGACCGGCTAGGCCCGTCGTCAGGCCTCAAAAACATTTCCGCCGGGACGTCCCCGTCCTCTCCGTTGTCCCAAGGACGTTGAAGCCGGGCCTCCTCCAACACAATAAAGCCGTTGATAACAACTAGTTTAAAAAAATATTTTTTCTTTCCCACTTTATAAAATATTACCCTTTATTCCCCCATTTTAACCCAATCTTTCCAATCTCTCTCAATTTTTTATACACCACCTTAATTTTTATAAATTTTTAGCCATGTCTTCTTCTTCATCGTGGTGTTCGTCATCTTCGGGTGAGGACGATTTATTTTTTGCGAACGCCGTAATGCTGGCAACACAGATGATCATGGAGGAAGAGGAAGAAACGTCGTCACAACCGCGAACTAGGGCAACCGCCTTAAACCGAGACCGTGAAGGTTATCTTTTTTTTTTTGTTGAAAATTAATATTTTTTTTTCCGGTGTTAATAATGTATTCAATTTATTTTTTCGGCGAGAAAAGACATTAAACGGTGTTTTGGGGTTCTACAAAAAATGACATATCATTGAACATCCAGCACGTTTTTTACACCACATGGGTTGCGATACGTTATGTATGCTTGTATCCTGTTGTATAACATGATTATCGAAGACAAAGGTATATTAATTTGTGAGTACGACGAAAACGCGCCTAACGGGAATTCTGTTCCAGTAAGTGTGGAACAACAAGATTTAAACGGAATCTCTCTATGTAACGAGTACACACATCTAAACCTTCAAACGGATTTGGTGGAATACATTTGAAACAATGGGCAAAACGAACCCAATGACGATATGCCGGATGAAGACTAGTAGTTTTTTTTAAGTTTAATTTTTTTATTTTAATGTAACGTAGGAATTAATATTTATTTAAGAGTTTAAATTAATTTTAGTTTTATATATGTCACATATTTAGTTTGCCAAAATTAGAAAAAGAAATAAATAAATAAATAAGTGGGAGAGGCTAATCCTCCATTTCCTTTGGTCCATCATTTAAGATTTTTTAGATGTTGACGTGACGCTGACGTGAAGAGAGATTATCCAAGAAGTTACCTCCCCCACACGTGGTAGCATTAGTTTATAAATATGTGACAGTTTATTTTCTTTGCTCCATCATTTGAGAAACATATATTTCTTAGATGTTGACGTGACGTTAACGTTTAGGGACATCATCCAACAACTTACCTCCTCCACATGTGGTAGCATTAGTTTATAAATATGTGACGGTTTATTAAATAATATTTTATGATTGTGTGGGTCCTATGTACTATTTGCACACATCGAGACTCAAAAACCTAAACGTTAAATACCGCCACTCTCCGCTTACAAAACAGAATAATAAGCCGCCGACTCGTAACGCCGAACGGTTATTTTCGCTGATCCGATCGGCGATCTATTCACCGTAACTCTAGAATCTTCTTTCAGGTGATTATCTTCATGTTTGATCTGAGTATTCGATATACATATTTGAAAATTTCACGTTGTATGTGTACGTATTCACATTTTTGTGATATTTTGAGTTTGAATCTGGTGATTTTTGATTGATATTGTTGATTTTGAGGTCTGAGTTATCGAAAGTGTTAAATCTGTAAGTTATTTGCATATGTATTACTGTTCATTTTCAAATTTTGAATGTGAACGTGTTGATTTGTGACTGTGTTTGTTAGATTTAAGGCCGGGGTTTTGTTGAAAAGTGATTCGTACGTCGGATCTAAAAGTTTTAAGATATTATTAGCTTTGAACGTTGATTTAGGTGAAATTGCACGCTGTATATGTACGTATTCATTTATTTGTGAATGATATTGTTGATTTTAAGGTCTGAGTTATCGAAAGTATGAAATCTGTAGTTATTTGCGTATGTATGTTTTCCAGTTGCGCGCCGGGTTATTTTATATCATTGCTTCTTGCTGGTAAAAAAAACTGCGTATGTATTACTGTGTTTTTTAAATTTTGAATCTGAATGTGTTGATTTGTAACTGTTTTTGTTAGATTTAAGGCCTGAGTTCTGTTGAAAAGGTGTGATTCATGATCTGAAAACTTTAGGAAATTTGTAGCGTCGAACAATGATTTAGGGGAAATTACACGTTATATATGTATGTATTCGCGTGTTTGTGAAAATTTGAGTTTAAATCTTGTGATTTTTTATTGATATTGTTGTTTTTGAGGTCTGAGTTATCCAAAGTATGAAATCTGTACATTATTCACGTATGTATTACTCTGTCTTCGAGTTTTGAATCTGACTGTGTTGACTTGTAACCTTTTCGTTAGATTTAAGGCCTGAGTTTCATTGAAAAGGTGTGGTTTATACGTAGGATCTGAAATTTTAAGAGACTTTTTAGCTTGGAACATTGATTAAGGTGAAATTACACGCTCTATATAGTGTACATATACATGTATTTGTGATTGATATTGTTGATTTTAAGGTTAAATATTAGTTGAGAAATTGAAATATTTGGTGGATTGAAAGTTTGAAATCTATACGTTATTCGCGTATGTATTACTGTGTTTTTCAAATTTTGAATCTGAATGTGTTGATTTGTAACTGTGTTTGTTAGATTTAAGGCCTGATTATACGTTGGTCCTAAAAGTTTCAACAGTTTACTTGCTTCAAACGGTGATTTAAGGGAAATTACACGTTTTATATGGTCTGAGTCTAATTAAGAACATGAGAGATTTGATTGATTGAAAGTTTGAATCTATATGTTATTTGCATATGTGTTACTGTGGTTTTCAGTTTATGAATCTGAATGTGTTGATTTTTGACTCTGTTAGTTAAGATTTAAGGCCTGAGTTTTGTTGAAAAGTTGATTCGTACGTCGGATCTGAGGTGTTCAAGAGAGATTATTAGCTATAACGTTAATTTAGGTGGAGTGTGACTTCGAGTTAACTTTTATGATTCAAGTGTTAGCGTTGATCGTTATAAGCAATCTAAATGCACAATGAAACATTTTCACTCAATTTTCGTTAGATCCTTGTGAATTTGATTGAGGTTTGCTTTTAGTCAATACTGTTTTTATGAAGTATCAGGTAGTTTATATGAATTTGTGATAAAAGTTCAATTTGGAATATGAATTGTGGAGTTAATATTCACACATCCCTCCCTTCTATCTCTCTCTCTATAGACATAGATATATATAGTGAGAGATAGAGTGAAAAAGGATGTGAGAATAAGATATAGGGGTGTGGGAATAGTGAGAGCCTTTGTTAAGTGTAGCTGAGTAGCTGCAGATCTTATTGGATTCTGTTTAATCTCAATAACATCAGCTGAAAAAAAACACAAGGATTAAAAACCTAATCTTAATGGTTTTATAGAGGTGAGCATGGGCCGGTTTTAGGCTAAAATTAATCTATAACCGTTATTTTGGATTTTAGGTGTTCATAACGGATCCAGTTAAAAGTTAATGGAAAAGATGGCTGGTTGATTCGGGTAACCATCAGCTTTGGGTGGATTTAAGCCAATTTAATTAATGATTTCAAATTCAGTTATAATCAACAAATTTATTATTTATAAGAAAAAAAGTTATGGCAATACCTTTCAGGCATTTAAGATTTTATCTACAATATGCTGGTTCGTTATTTATACACGTAATCGTAACCGAATCATAAATATCTGTTATAAAAAAAGTCATAACCGAAGTGTCATTTCTCAATCAGTTCAGTTATTTGGGTTTGGTCTTTCGGGTGATTGGGTTTTTCGTGCAACCTTACTTTTACTCTTCGTTATGTGCTCACATGTACCAACATAAATATACCACATGATCTCTTAAATTAGAGGAATCTTGTGATGCAAATTGCAAAACCAATATCACTCTTTTTACAGAAAAAACGGATTGAAATCTTTACCAAAAGGAAATCTTTATATACATATATATATATATATATATATATATATTATATATATATTTTTGACGACTAAATTGTTTTTTAGCCATTATATTGAGGATGGAGTCGAATAGCACCAATTACTAAATTTAGCAGATCTTATCAACTTTGAATGTAAAGTTTTCAATCTTTTTCACATGGACCAGTCTTCATGCACATGGGCCTTACCTAACTTTGGCAACATAGTGAATTAGATCACATTAAACTAGAGCCCAATTTATAAATACGTCCTTACCAACAACCATCTTATTTATGGCATATTCCTAAATCCTGTTGTTTTCCTATGAAGTTTCTTGTTTCCTCCTTTGGAATTCGCTTATTTAAACAGTTTATATCTGCTTATTGCTTATTTAAAACCGCATACACGCCCTTTCGAGTGTTTGTTCAAAGAAAAATGGTTTTGGTTATTCGTTTGTTTCAAGGAGAAATAAGTTGTTTTGAGTAAGCAGTTTGGTATTTTGAACGGGTTACTCTTGGTGTGTTTGAAATTACAAATTTGCCCTTAGTTTTTTTTTGAGATTACAGTTTGGTATCTACTTTTACTAATGGATCTTTACATCTTTTTGTAGGTCACTAAACAATGGGTGCAGGCGGACGAATGTCGAGCCCCAATGGCAAAGAAAAGGCCGGATCGAAACCACTAGAGCGGGCCCTCCACGAAAAACCTCCATTCACCGTTGGAGATATCAAAAAGGTTATCCCGCCCCATTGCTTTAAGCGATCCGTTATCCGTTCATTCTCATATGTGGTTTATGACCTCACTATTGCTTCCATTTTCTATTACCTCGCCACCAATTACATCCCGCTCCTCCCTAACCCACTCGCGTACGTGGCCTGGCCCGTTTACTGGATTTTTCAAGGATGTGTCCTAACCGGTGTTTGGGTCATAGCCCACGAATGTGGCCATCACGCCTTTAGTGACTACCAATGGCTTGATGACACCGTAGGCCTTATTCTACATTCGGCTCTCCTCGTCCCTTACTTTTCATGGAAATATAGTCACCGCCGCCACCACTCCAACACAGGCTCAATTGAGCACGATGAAGTTTTCGTCCCGAAACTAAAGTCCGGTGTCCGGTCAACCGCTAAATACCTTAACAACCCACCCGGTCGAATCCTCACCCTACTAGTCACCCTAACCGTGGGTTGGCCTTTATACCTCATGTTCAACGTTTCAGGCCGATACTATGACCGATTTGCGTGTCATTTTGACCCAAACAGTCCTATTTACTCTAACCGCGAACGAGCCCAAATATTCATTTCCGATGCCGGGATTTTAACCGTTTTCTACATACTCTTCCGTCTAGCATCGACGAAAGGGCTTGTGTGGGTCTTAACCATGTACGGTGGACCGTTACTTGTAGTCAATGGTTTCTTAGTCCTTATCACATTCTTGCAACACACCCACCCGTCATTACCCCACTACGACTCAACCGAATGGGACTGGTTGCGTGGGGCTCTAGCCACCGTAGACCGAGACTATGGGATCTTAAACAAGGTGTTCCATAACATAACCGATACACACGTTACACACCATTTGTTCTCCACCATGCCACATTATCATGCGATGGAAGCGACAAAGGCAATTAAGCCGATTTTGGGAGATTATTATCAATTCGATGGGACATCGATCTTCAAGGCTATGTATAGGGAGACAAAGGAATGCATCTATGTTGATAAAGATGATGATGTTAAGGATGGTGTCTATTGGTACCGTAATAAGATCTGATCTAATATGATACATTCATGTTTGGTCTTTGAAGTCTTTTAAGATGGACATGTAACTTATTTAGGTAAGTTGAATAAGTGTTGTACTAGAATATGGTGTTTGTAGACTCTTTTTTTTAGCTTTTTTTTTCATGGGCCAAAGCATCCGAAATAGATCTGATACCCGTTTACTCGGATAATAGTAATAGTAATAGTAATAGTAATAGTAATAGTAATAATAATAATAATAATAATAATAATAATAATAATATAATATTTTGTAATGTTAAAGGAAAATAGTATATAGTATTTTAAAGTTTACAAACTTGTGAAATATTAGAAATATAAAATTGGTAAAAATTTAGTTTAGTGTTTGGTATTGCAAGTTGGTTTTCAGGTGAGTTTAAGCGTTTTGAGATTGGCTTTGAGGGTGCTTTTCATTATTCAACCATTTAAGTTCAGAAACTTCATAAACTGGTATACTCAAAACTCGCAAGGAAATATGTGAACTTGGCGGGTAACGGGTAAAGAATAAGGTTTTACAACTATGTATGACGCGTACCAAACTCGAGCATACACCTCCCAGTGCCATCCCTAATGTAAACTAGCAAGATTTCTCATTTAACACATACATGGATCATGTGTACCATAACATGACAACAAAGATCGACAATAACTTGTAAAAATCATTTGGTAGCGAATCAAGAAGACATACAACATTGTGATGGTCATGAAGATTAAATGACAGACTGAGATTAACCATAAGTGTCATATACACACCTAGTGTCCTTGTACTCACTAAACAGATCACTTCCTTATTTTTACCACCTGTCAAGTTGTGTCGTTAGCAGAGGTTATATCGAAGATGTTGAAGTTATTGGTATTGTGTTAAATCTGCACCACTGTGCATTTCCATAACTTTTCCAAATCGAGTCTAATCTCCTAACCATTATAATATGCATATTTTTAATGAACCACGTTTTTTAATATTATGTATTTTTTTTATTTGTAAGATGTAATATAGTATAATATAATGATTTCTTATGTCAATAATGGTTATAATATAATATCTAATTTAGAAAATTAGGCGACTTGAAGGACTTTGAAGTTGTTTGATACTTTTTAGCGTTAGTTAAAATGGAACATAGTTTATATGATCATCATTGTATATGAACAAACACCAGGCTTGTCTGCAGATCGATAATAGCTTTCTTCTCTGATCTTCGAGAGCTCAAACCCACTGATGATGAATCTGCAAAACTAGAAACACTGTAATACTCGTTACAAGAAAGAGAGGTGGGTGGTTTTTCTCGTAATTACTTTCCGGCGTGAAAATAAGTAATGTTCTTTCTAGAGAGAAGGAAAACAAGTGTGTGATAAGAGTGAGAGATCGGACCCTTTAAACCTTTGATGGAGTCTGGTACATATAGCCGAATGGTTGGAGAAGGAGAGGGGCTGATTGGACAAAACGTTGTTGTCAAGGAATATCCATTGGGTCCCTTCTGTCGTGGAAGTTAGTGCCCGCATAGGTTGGAGTACGATTGGGCGCCGATGATTGGCTACACGTCGCTTTCAAGGTTACTTCTTGTCTCGTCTGTCATCAGCGGTTGGTGGGGTATAACACCCCAACCAATGATGGAATATGTTGGGTTTACTTCTTGTCTCGTCTGTCATCAGCCGTTAATAATACATCAGGGCACAACTTCTAAGGGGCAAGGGGGTGCACCCGCTCCTATAATATTTAGTGTAACTTTTCCCATTTTTGTCAGAAAGTTTTAAAATTTTATAGGTCCGCCACTGCCAATTGTTTTGCTTAAAAATTCCCTGCATCTACCAAATTTATTGTCTAAAACATTTATACATATTGAGTAAAAAAAACATGAAGAACAGTGCTATTAATACTTTTTTATAATTGTTTTTAAATTTGAAATGAGTTTAAATAAACTTTGAAACTAGTTTTTATATAGAGTATAACGACAAATGATCCATGAGTTTATGTCGCTTTTGCCACTTTAGTCCAAAAATGAAACCTTTTGAATTAGGGCCCCTGATGTTTCAATTTTGATGTCATTTTTTATCTAAAAGGCAAATTGGGTCAGCTTTTTCTGTTACCATCCACCTTTTTTTTCGTGTTCCTCATTTTAAGGAACGGTAGAATTGTCTTTTTATCCCTTAAATTATATTAATTAAAAACAAGAATATTGGATTTTAATAATCCCAACTATTCGCCTTTGGCCGCCAACAGTCCCAACTTAAAAAATAACCACTGGCAGTCTCCACTATTGACATATTGGCCACCAATGGACCCTAACTAACAGAACCCTAACGCCGTTAGTCCCCGGTCGCCGGAAAACCGTTTTAGGCCAGAAAAAGGTTTCTAAAGGTCCGATATGAGGTTACAAAGAGATTTGGGACGAAGATGTTAAGTTTTCCGGCCAAAAAGTTTGAGTTTTCCGGCAAAAGAGAAGTTTTTTGGAGAAAAAAAGAGTTTTCCGGCGACTTTAATAATTGGGGCTTTTACTAGAAAAAGGTTCCTAAAGGTCCGTAATAAGGTACAAAGAGGTTTGGGACGAAAATGTTGAGTTTTCCGGCCAAAAATGACTTTTCCGGCTAAAAACGTTTTTCCGGCGACCGGAGACTAACGATGTTAGGGTTCTATTAGTCAGGGTCCATTGGTGGCCAATATGTCAATAGTTGGGACTGCCAGTGGTTATTATTGAAGTTGGGACTATTGACGGCCAATGACGAATAGTTGGGATTATTAAAAATCCAATATTCGTAAAAACAAAACAAAATCATTTATAACTTCCAAATACCCTTTATAAAAGCCCAAACCCTAAAGTGGCAAAAGTGACATAAACTCAAAGACCACTTTGGCATTTTACTCTTTTATATAAGGGTATGGGGAGTGGGCGGCAAACCACATCGGCAAATGGGTTTGCCGGTCGGTAACACCACCGCCGACCCATTTTGCCGATCGGTAAGCAAACCACATCGGTGAACATTTGCCGCGCGGGAAGGGGTTGAAAAATGGACCGTTGGGTGTGTAACGACTATATAGCCGTTTGAATTAAAATAAATAAATAAATAATCTTTTCTTTATAAAACCAACCATTTTAACCCTATTTTTTAACACTCTCCTATACTCGTCTCCAAATATTATCATACAATCTTTGAAAATGGAAGGCTCAAACCAGACGATGGAAAGAAGAAATATTTAGGGTCCGGTTCGAAGGCGAGGGCACCAACTAAACGGGGCGGTTCGAATGGTTCAAATACGCCATTTCACCCGCAACTAGGCTTCGCCACACAAAGCCAACCATCATGTTATGTTTTTTTTAAAGTTACATTTTAATGTAATTGTTTTTTTAATTATTTTGATGTTTTAGTTGTTTTTATTTAACACAGTTTAAAAAAAATGAAAACAAAAAAAAGTTTACCAATTTAAGTGTTTAACCATTGTCAACACTTTTCAGCATAGTTTAAACTTTTTAGGTGGAATGACATGGCATCCTCTGATGGGTTGATTTTGAAGTTTGTCACTTTCAAGTGTTTAACCACTCTCTTCACCCTAAATGAAACTTAAGGGTTCATTTTGTCTTAATTGAAAGATGTTTAAACAAAAAAAAAAAAACAGTACGTGAGGTGATTTTTACAAAATACATCTATTTTGCCGTGTATAGTTTGTATAGCGTTCGAGGGCATTTGCGTCATTTTTAGGTAGAATGTGTATATTGTTAATTAGTTTGTGTTTTCCAGATCTCGGGTGACAAAGATAGTTGAAAAGGGCGAAAAAATGAGCCGTATATTGAGAAAACCGAGTACCGGAACGCGTTAGGGAGACTGAGAGTCGAAAAGACACAAAATTCGAGGAAAAACACCTTGTCGCGTCGCGCGACGAGGGAATGGAGGCATCTCCATGTGACGCGAGGAGGGATATTGACCTGGTGTTGACTTATGTATGGTCGCGTCACATGGCGATGACATCTAATGCTCCTCACGTGATGTGAGGAGCCTATTTCCATAGAATGTTACAGGGTTTTGTTGGTTTGTGCTATAAAAATATAATTATTGATCACAATTGAACAATCCCATAACCATAGACGACATTGGACATCTTGAGGTGAATTTGGAGCTCCCGAAACTCAGAATTTGAAGGATTTGAAGTGAAGAAGCGATACGGGTGAAGATCCAAGGCACGAGAACGAAGAATACGGGTTCCATCTTCCCGTTTTCATAGTTTTCTACTTTTTGTCTTTCTACCATGAATTCAATCTTTAAAATTTGTGTTTTGAATGTTAAAAACCATGATTAGAGACTAAATTTGCATATACTACCTAAGTTAATGATGAACATATGTTAAAGTTGCAATTTTTATCCGGATTATGAACTTCTTTATGGTTTTTCTAATAAAGTAAAGACTTGTTTGCCATGATTCGATGTGTATGTGTATCTGTACTTGTTTGATTCATGTTTATTGCTTCACGAATGTCTTTCATATGATAGGTTCATGTTAGATCATTAACCATGCGTTCTTGATTTGTGTGGTTAGTTGGCCAATATACCATAGAAGTAATATCCGTGAAACGAGTAGGTCTAGGTGTTCTACTAATCTTAAAATCCGTGAGGTGCGAGATTATCGGTATGTCTAGGTTGTTAGACTGCTAGGTTTAGGTGCTTTGTGAGAAGACCAACTTACTTTCCCTTCCAATTCTTGCTTATCGAGTCGAATCATGTTTCCAAGTTACCCTTAACTTTCGCGATGTGAGGTAGATAGTCGACTAAGGGTACTTTATTAGGATAGTTAGAGAGCTTGTTAGGGAGTCTACCTAAACTTTTGCAGGTCTAACAGATCCATTCCTTACAATTAGCCCATATACTTTGCAAGATTACCATGTATATGTTTTAGCCTTTTGTATTTATTCGAGTTTATAACCTTCTTTAAAACATTCACACATATTGAAAGAAAACAAAAGGGTTCTTTCCATCAATCTTATGGTTAGATGATATCGAACAACACACATACCTGTGCGATCAGATTAGCATTGAAAAACACACAAACCTGAATGACAAACGAAGAGAACAAATTAGAATCAGACCTTGAAGATCAGAAAAAGGTGTTTGATCGGAGCGAGGGCCGACTGGATGGAAAAATCGAACGTCAAAATTATAGGTTGGATATCGTCACTTGGTTGGAACAAGGACCGACTAAACGACTTCGCAATCGGTTGGTTGGAATGAAGGTAATTTTTTTCTCTTAATAATTCATAATATAGTAGTAAATTAGTTTTAACTCATTTTAGTAAATATTTTTTCATCTACAATCTACACCTTTTGGTTAATAGTTTTCCTAACTACACCTTTTTAGAATAATTGATTAATTGTGTGATAATATATTATATATTCAAAGTTTTAAGTGTAAACTTTCAAGTTGGAGTCATCGTCATCATTTTGAGGAGTTAGTTGAAACTTGTGGCGTTAAGAACCTTTATGCATCGTGTACAAGGTTAGGTTCAAGTAGAGTAGTGGATAGCTCTTGGCCATCACATTTATTTCTTTTGAAGGAATGTCATATACATGAGGTTGTTGGGAATTTTTGTAGCTTTCAGGTGACTGGTTATTGTGGTAATCATAAAAAAACAAAAAAGAATATCATTAAAATGGTTATCTTGTGAGTTTCATAAATAGTCTTTTGACACTTTCTTCTTTATTTAAAAAAATATATATTATATGACATTTCTTGTTTTTAATTATATACTGTTTCAACAATGAGAAGCTTTCACGTAGGCTGACATATCGTGTCAACCCGACCTATTAAGACCCGAACACGATAAGATACGAACCCGAAACAGTAAACATGAACATTGTTGGAAATATTAATGAGGAACATACAAGTTGGTATGTTTCCTCCATCCCACATTGGTGGGGGAGGTGAAAGTTGAGTGCCTTATAAGGGATTACATCTTATGGGCCTCCAAAGTGTTAAATGGGTTGAGAAGTGGGTCAACCCCACACGCGCGCCGAGCCGAGCCGCGAGCTCGCGAATGGGCGCGTTTGGGGCGCGTTTGCACTACGCATCGTCGCTAGGAGCTGAGGAGCTTTTATTTTTAGCTGTGGATCGAGATCGAATGCGATAAAACTGGGATAGAGGGATACAGATGAATTCGAAACAAGTGGGGGTTATCTCTAGGAAATTCGAATTCGTATGGGATATACCCAGGAATTCGAATCTGTTTGTGATAATGGTTATCCCATTCCCCGTTTTTCTCATTCTCAGTTATGATCTCAACCTATAAATAAAGGCCTCCTGCTACCCATTCAAAACTCTAATTTTCGCAGCCTGTCATCTCTGTGCTTCTGTTTCTTCTCCAGCTTCTGCGTTTTCTGGTTTCCATTGCTGTTGGAATACTAGATCAGTTCTGCATTAAATCCTGGGAGTTTACGCTGCAACTCAAAGAATACGAGCGCGTAAAATCCTTTAAGGACAGGAATCATCCGTGCAGTTCAAGAATCTCGGTTTCTTAAATCGCCAGGTTGGTTTTAGTTTTTTTGCGTGTTATTTAAATTCGTCCGATAACGGGACAGTCTCCTTCTTGGTTTATTAAAATTAAAAGATAAAGGTTTTTTGTGTGTTATTTAAACGTTTAGCTCATACAAATATTAAAAACATTGAGAAAATGCAAACTAAAGGTTTATTAAAATTAAAAGATAAAGAATTTGAAAATGTGAAACTTGTGTGAAATCAAAATTCACAAAGAAACCTTTTTCCAAGTGTCCATAAACTTAATACATCACTACTAGAACTAATTCATTCAGATATTTGTGAACTGAATGGAGTCCTTACTCGTGGGGGTAAGAGATACTTTATCACTTTTTACGATGACTTCAGCCGATACTTAGATGTTTATTTATTGCATTCAAAAGACGAAGCTTTTGAGGCATTTAAAATATATAAGGCTGAGGTTGAAAAACAAAAGGAGAAACGCATTAAAATTCTTCGCTCGGACAAAGGCGGAGAATACTTTAACCGAAAATTTGATGCATTCTACGAAGAGGAAGGCATCATACATGAGAGAACTGCACCATATACTCCCCAACAAAATGGTTTGGCTGAGAGAAAGAACCGAACCTTGGTAGAGATGGCTAACTGTATGTTAAATCAATCGGGTCTACCTCGTAATATGTGGGGGGGGGAAGCTGTGTTAACCGCATGTTATGTTCACAATAGGATCACTAGTCGTGTGATACCTACGAGTCCATATGAGTTGTGGAAAGGAAGAAAACCAAACCTAGAGTATTTGAGGGTTTGGAGGTGTCTTGCCTTTATCGCGTACCTGATCCAAAGACACTCAAACTGGGAGAACGAGCTTACAAGAGTGTATTCATTGGATATGCTCCGCATAGTAAGTCTTATCGGTTGTTGGATGACGAATCAGGTACAGTTGTAGAATCCAGAGATGTGGAATTCTTTGAGAACAAGTTTTCTAGAGATGATGAAAACTCAAATTACACCACATCTTCTAGTACTTCTGAAAAACGAGTTCAACCTTCACCAATAGTTGAAGAACCGAGGAAAAGTACTAGAGTTAGAAAAGAGAAAAGTTATGGAGATGATTTCTTTTCTTACCTAGTTGAGGGAACTCAAAAGAAAGTGACGAGAGAGGTCATTTTCGCTGTTAATTTGGATGATGATCCTAAAACTTTCAGCGAAGCAATGTCATAAAGAGATGCTCCTTTATGGAAGGAAGCAGTCAATGATGAAATGGATTCCATTATGGGAAATGGAACTTGGGAGTTAGCTGATCTACCCAAGGGAAAGAAATCCATTGGATCCAAATGGATTTTCAAAAGGAAGTATCATCCAGATGGATCCATCTCTGCCTATAAAGCGAGATTAGTTGCTAAAGGGTATAGGCAGAGAGAAGGGATCGACTATTTTGATACCTATGCACCTGTGGCTAGAATTAGCTCGATTAGAACTCTAATAGCGGTGTCTGCTTTGAAAGGGATATACATCCATCAAATGGATGTAAAGACTGCGTTTTAAATGGGTATCTAAATGAGGAGATTTATTTGGAACAACCAGAAGGGTTAGTGATGCCTGGACGAGAGAACAAAGTGTGTAGACTTATTAAATCTCTTTATGGTTTGAAGCAAGCACCTAAACAGTGGCATGAGAGGTTTGACACCACTGTGACTGCTTTCGGGTTTCGACACAATAGTGCTGATAGGTGTATCTATACTAAATGTGAATCCGGTTATACAGTCGTGATTTGTCTCTATGTTGATGATATGTTGATCATTGGCACTCGCCTTGAAGGTATTTCTGAAACTAAGAAATATCTGTCCTCGAACTTTAAGATGAAAGATCTAGGAGAAGTTCATACCATTCTTGGGATCAAGGTGAAACGAACTGAAAGTCAGATTTCTCTAAGTCAATCTCATTACATTGAGAAAATTCTGACTAAGTTTCAACACTTGAACATTAAAGAGTTTAATACCCCATTTGATCCAAGTGTGAAACTTAAAGTGAACTCTGGGAGAGTAGTGGCTCAACTAGAGTATGCGAGTGCTATTGGAAGTATGATGTATGCACTGGAAAGCAGTGGGTAGAGTACTTGGATACCTGAAAAGGACCAGTAACTTAGAACTGACATACACATCTAATTCCAGAATACTCGAAGGTTATTCTGATGCGAGCTGGATTGATCACACCAGTGATTCAAAATCTACAAGTGGGTGGATTTACACTCTAGCAGGAGGAGCAATTTCTTGGGCGAGCAAGAAACAGACGTGTATTGCCCACTCAACTATGGAAGCTGAGTTCATAGCACTAGCTGCGGTGGTAAGGAAGCATAGTGGATTAGAGATCTACTTACGGACATCCGTTTGTGGGATGTTCCAATGCCGTATATTCCCATGTATTGTGATAGTGAGGCCACACTATCTAAAGTATACAACACAGTGTATAATGGGAGGTCAAGACACATAGGTCTACGGCACAATTATGCGAGACAACTTCTTGAAAGTGGTACCATCAAGGTTGTCTATGTCAAGACGAGTAAGAACTTGGCTGATCCGTTTACTAAACCTCTGACGAGAGATTTGGTAGTGAATACCGCGAGTGACATGGGTCTAAAACAACAATAGAATCGTTAGTGATGGAAACCCAACTTGAACTTAGTGCTCCTATTTCTCAAATTTAATGGGTAAAAACGAAGTCACTTAATGATAGAAGGTACTATCAATTTTTTGATAGATCCATGTGAGGTATGATAGTACGTCGTTGCCGAGAACAAGGGTGAGCTAATGCTCTTAACAAAGTTTTGGAGGCATCCAAGCAACGTGGATGATGTAAAATTTTCCCTATATGATCTAGGGGTGGTGCCGCCTCGAGTGAAGATAAGTGGTTTGTCTTATGAAAAGGGTTTACAGTGCACGACCATATTTGCGCTCAGTGAGAACGCAAAGTCGGCCGGTGATGTGTGGGGGTAAACGAAGGGGGCTATCAGGTTAATGGTTTAATTCCATAGGACACCATCGAATCTGTCTCTTCTTGTTTATCAACATAAACTGGGTTTAATTTTCGTGACACCTAGTGACATCATCTGTCTAAGTGAGAGGAAACATTCCAACTTGGTGGGGGATTGTTGGAAATATTAATGAGGAACATACAAGTTGGTATGTTTCCTCCATCCCACATTGGTGAGGGAGGTGAAAGTTGAGTGCCTTATAAGGGATTACCCCTTATGGGCCTCCAAAGTGTTAAATGGGTTGAGAAGTGGGTCAAGCCCACACGCGCGCCGAGCCGTGAGCTCGCGAATGGGCGTGTTTGAGGCGCACTTTGCACTTCGCACGTACGCATCGTCGCTAGGAGCTAAGGAGCTAAGGAGCTTTTATTTTTAGCGGGGGTCCGGTTCAGTGTTGTGGATCGATATCGAATGCGATAAAACTGGGATAGAGGGATACAGATGAATTCGAAACCAGTGGGGGTTATCTCTAGGAAATTCGAATTCGTATGGGATATACCCAGGAATTCGAATCTGTTTGTGATAATGGTTATCCCATTCCCCGTTTTTCTCATTCTCAGTTATGATCTCAACCTATAAATAAAGGCCTCCTGCTACCCATTCAAAACTCTAATTTTCACAGCCTGTCATCTCTGTGCTTCTGTTTCTTCTCCAGTTCTGCGTTTTCTGGTTTCCATTGCTGTTGGAATACCAGATCAGTTCTGCATTAAATCCTGGGAGTTTACGCTGCAACTCACAGCAATACGAGCACGTAAAATCCTTTAAGGACAGGAATCATCCATGCAGTTCAAGAATCTCGGTTTCCTAAATCGCCAGATTGGTTTTAGTTTTTTGCGTGTTATTTAAATTCGTCCGGTAACGGGACAGTCTCCTTCTACCTTTCTTCAATCAGTTTGCTCAAGTTGGAACAAACTGGTTTGGCCAATAACTGGTAATTAATAAAATTAATATTAACTTTCTGTTTGATTAAATTGTTTCAACAATCTTGAAGGATTTTATTTTTTGTGTTTAATCAACAAAACTAATGGACTCTAAACTACCAACAACTAATCTAAGATTCATGAATCAAGAGTTTGTCAAGTTGGACAGATTCGATGGCCAGAATTATACTCGCTGGGCGGACAAGGTTAAGTTCATGCTAGTTGTGCTGAAACTCTACTATATCCTTGACCCAAACTTGCCTGAAATCCCTGAAGACCTTCCTCTTAAGGCTGGAGAGGTCCCGGATCAAAACTTGGCAAACCAAAGACTTGTCCGTAATGAAGCTGAAGATCTTTGCTTTGGCCATATCAAAAAATTCTCTTTCGGATCGTCTCTATGACTTGTACGCGCCGGTAACAAGTGCTAGAGAATTATAGAAAGCTTTGGAAGATAAGTATAAGGCTCATGAAGAAGGTACTAACAAATACCTTATTTCCAAGTACTTAGACTTTCAAATGATTGATGACAAGTCAATATTGGAGCAAGTGCATGAACTCCAAGTTCTTGTTAACAAATTGACCGCACTTTCTATTCCGTTGCCAGAAATATTCCAAGTAGGGGTCATTATTGCAAAACTACCTCCTACCTGGAAAGATTTCTCAAAGAGAATGATACACAAATCTGAGGACTACTTGTTGGATGAATTGTTGAAGCACCTTCGAATTGAGGAGGAAACGCGCAACAGGGACAAAAGAGGTAAAGTCGGATCGAGTGTGAATCACATTGTTGGAGGATCTGGGCAAAAGGGAAAAGGGGCATTAAAGAGTAAAAAGTTTACAGCACCAAAGAAAAAGGAATTCAAGAAATCACACCAAACGACCAACCATCAACCAAAGAGATCGGGTAAATGTCATGTTTGTGGAGAAACTGGGCATTATGCACGAGAGTGCTCTCAAAGGAAATCTGGTTTTGCAGTTGGTTCTACAAGTGTTGTTGATATTGATAAAGTCACCAATCTAGTGGCCAATGTGGGTCTTGGAGACGTTAACATGCTTTCTCAATATACACGTGTTGTGGCATGTAGAGGATGGTTCTTGGATTCGGGAGCCACTGTTCATGTTTGTGGGAATCGTGGCTCGTTTCTTACTTATGATTCTGTTCCTCAAGGAACAGTGGTGGTATGTGCTGATGGACATCGTGTAGAAGTTCGTGGTATAGGCATGGTGCGACTAAACTTTAGAGATGGTCAAGTGGTTACCCTTCAGGATGTGTTGCATGTTCCTGGTATCACCAAGGGTCTTGTTTCTGCTGATAAGTTTGATCGAAATGGTTACAAGCTGGTTATCAAGAATCTTTGTGTGAAGTTTTCTCTTAATGACATCTATGTGGGTCAAGCTAAGAACACGGGTGAAATGTATCGCCTTGATCTAGCTGAAGATGGAATTGATGAAGAAGAAGACTCGGATGAAGGTGGCGTTTCTGTGATCGATGGTTTTGGGAATGAAAGTGATAGTGATAGTGGTGATAGTGATAGTAGTGATATTGTGTTTGAAATGACCTGGTAAGACACGAATACGACCTGTTAAGACACGAACATGATAAGACATGGGCACGAAATAGGTAAACACGAATACGACACGAAATTAAACAGGTTTTATCGTATCGACCTGTTATAGACACGGAACCTGTTAAGGTTAAACACAAAACCTGTTAACTTCGTGTAGGTTCGTGTTGTATTATCGTGTTCCTCAGAATTGCCAGCCCTACTTTCACACGTCACACCCTATTCTGTCAGTTCAACAGATCTCAATTTTAATGCAACAAGTTTCCATACGGCGTTACAAAACCATTCTCGTGCACCATATTCTCTTAAAAACCATGATTAAACTTGCGACTATAACTTGGCGGTTGCTGCGCCCCCTGAAGCGGCGGCGCGGCAACATGGATAATTCACGCACCCATTAAAAAAAATGGGGAAGAATCCGGTGCAAAAGAATGGACCTGATATGATAGATAAAAAATTTGTTGCGCCAAGACTGAAATTCTAAAAAAGTGAACGCTATATGTCATAATATAATTTTGATGATTTACCAAAAACAAAAAACAAAAAAACAAATTTAAAAAAAAATTGCTTGTCTATCCGTAATTTAATTAGGTAGGTAGGGATGACCCTCTTCGTTCTATAAAATGGTAGGCCACTAGAATTGTACATATTGCAAAAAAAAAAAAAAGAAAGAAATGGCATCAAACATCAATGACGTATGGTGGGAGCAAGCCATTGGCAAGAAACAAGAGCTTGCTTTTGCCGGTCTTGTTGTTATGGTCATGACTCTAGCCATTTCATGGTACAACCAGACTGTTTCAAGCTCATTGCCACCAGGCCCCAAAGGTCTACCAATAGTGGGCTACTTCCCATTCCTTGGCCCTAACTTGCACCACGAGTTCACCAAATTAGCTAACCGTTACGGGCCCATTTTCAAGCTCTATCTCGGAAGCAAGCTTCATGTCATGGTGAACTCGGCGGAGCTAGCCAAGGTCGTAACGGGTGAGCAAGACGAGAGTTTCGCTAATAGGGACCCGCATACGGCTGGTCTAGCCGCGAGTTACAATGCTAATGATGTTGCATGGGCACCCAACAACGCTAACCGACGTAATTTACGTAAAGTTTTGGTGCATGAAGTCCTTAGCAACGTGAATCTAGACGCTTCTCATTCGTACCGTCGAGATGAAGTCCGAAAGACCGTAAAAAATGTTTACGATAAGATTGGTATGCCGGTAGATATCAACGAGACATCTTTTTCGACGGTTTTGGAGACGCTGACGAGCATAGTTTGGGGAAAGGGCCTAGTTGAGGGGTCAAGGTATAGTAATCTTAGCGACGAGATACGAAAAGTGGTATCGAGTATCGTTGAGATTGCCGAGGGACTAAACATCTCGGATTTCTTCCCCGCGCTTGGGCGTTTTGATTTTCAAGGTGTCAAGCGAAAAATGGACGATCAAATGAAAGAATTCGACCGGATTTTCGAGACAACAATTGAAGAGAGAACACTACGAAATAAAAGAGTATCACTGACGGATAAAGAACAAATTAAGCAAGAAGGAAAGAAAGATTTCTTGCAGATCTTGTTAGAGCTCAAAGATCAAACCACAGGACCCTCAATCACCATGACTCAATTGAAAGCACTAGTTGTGGTTAGTTCTATATAATTCTTAATTTGTATACAAGGGATTTTTTCTAGAAAACCCTAGTTATGGTTAGTTATATATAATTCTTAATTTCTATACAAAGGGATTTTTCTTCAAAATAGGGTGTTTTCTCAAACCTCTTTGAGAGCTTTATTTGTTCTAGAAAACCCTATTTGTACATGATTTTTACCTAGATAAATAGTTACCTTATTTTGCATACCACTTAGTTTTCATTTAATTCAAATCAAAAAGCAAAACAGAAGTCTTAAAAGCTCATGTATTTACATTTTTTATGTTAAATCTTACATATTGTTGAAAAAAATGTTAGATAACAAAAAAAGCAAAAAAACTAAAATACACATACATATATCTTTTCCAATTTTGGCCATTCAATTCGCAATTTGATCATCTAGCTATGGGGTATGGGACGGGGATTTTAGCGTGGGTTGGAGTGAAACGCCTAAGGCATCACCCCGGGTGAGCTTGGGTTTTAGCGTGTCCCGTTGGGCGGGCCTTTCAGACCTGGCGTTGGGCGGGGCTACCAAGATGACATGGCGGCAGGTCATTGGTGGAGAACATTAGCCGTTTGGGCTAGCCGTTGGGGCTGATTTAAAATAACACGTGGCCTAGCCACGCCCCACCATACCCACCGAATAGCTGCATGACCGACGATGCCCCTCTAACTACACATGTTGGGTCATGCACCAAACCCCCGCCCCATCATACCCCATCACCTAATATAAGAAAAGCCCATCAACTCAACAAGTGCAACCCACTTTTTCCTATGTGTTAAACGTAACGTACAGTAGAAAGATTATGTGAGGTGTAAACTAGCCGTTCCTATATGTTAAACGTAATGTACAGTAGAAAGATTATGTTAGGTGTAAACGACGCTCGAGCGGCTCGAGCTAGAGATGGGCATAATCGGGTTTTATTATTACCCGGAACCGGTTCCAACCCGGACCCGGTTCCAACCCGGACCCGGTTCTGCTTGGATGTCATTGGAACCGGGTATGGTGTGGAACCGGGTCCAGTTCCTACCCGGGTTCACACCCAAGAATATGGAACCGTGTAGAACCGGGTACGGGTATTATGGAACCGGGTATGGTGTGGAACCGGGTATGGTGCGGAACCGGTTTCTGATAGTGTTGGGAACCGGTTCCTGACAGTCAAAACCTGACTTTTACTGTTCAGAACCGGTTCCTGACAGTCAAAACCTGACTTTTACTGTTCAGAACCGGTTCCTGACAGCCAAAAACCTGACTTTTACTATTCAGAAGCGGTTCCTGATAAAATGTTACCGTTGGAACCGGTTCCTGATTAAAAAATCGTTTTTTTTGTATATAAACCCCTTCCTACTTACCGGTTCCTGATAAATGTTACCGTTGGTGTTTTAATAAAGTTTGTGTAATGTTCTTTCTATTGTGTTTGTTATGTTTGATTTTTATTATTACTTACATTGATAAATAAAAATAGTAACAATAATCGGTTAAAATTAAAAAACAAATTAATCGGTTACAATATATAAAAAAATTAACCGGTTACAAAAAAAAAAATAAAAAAATTACTCAGAACCGGTTCCAGTAAGATTTTATTTCTTTGATCGTTTACTAGCGGCAGGTGCAACACTTTCCGATGAGTTTCTCTTAGGTGCGGGTACCTCGGTACAATCGTTGTCCGAATCGTTAGTCTCCACTTCTTCGTCAACAATTTTATGCTCTAACTCAACTTCATCTTCTAGACTAGTTTTATGTTGAACACGATCAACGGCATCCAAATGGTCCTTTAAGCATATTGCCATCTCTAGCGATTCCGGAGTTAGTCTTGTTCTTCTAATTGACAAAACCCTACCACTAAGAGAAAACACACTTTCCGAAGCTACCGTGGAAGCTTGGACCATTAGTATATCACGAGCCATTGTGGCTAGAATCGGGTATTCGGATTCTTTCGATTTCCACCATGCCAAAACATCAAATTTCCTATACTCCTCGGTGGTCATAGTAAGCGAATACTAATTTTTTTTATATCTCCCAAGTTCACTTGTTGGTTCACTACCCCTTTGTTGTCTAGCGGTCTCGTCTCTAACGACAGTCAACATGGTTATAAGTGGATCCCCGCTTGTTTCATCGTTAGAGGCCGTGGACCGAGACTCAAACAAATTTGTATGATTTTTTTCACCATATTTTTTAAAATAATGATCATAAAGTTTGGCCATACACTCATTGAATATGCGAGCCGTCACTCATCTCGACCAACTCCCAATTGCTCCAAACTTCCTTACTGCGATTATGAGACAATGTTCCAACCACATATGGAACCGATTGATCTTGAGGAACATTGTTAACGGATTGGGAATTTGCGTTTTTGGAACTCTTTGAGGCCATTTGTTGATTAGAATGTGAAAAAGAACAAGAAAGAAATGTAACAAGAAGAATAGATATGAGAAATTCTGTGCTAAACAATAGATTTCTAAACAATATATATAGAATCGGTTCCAACGGTCAGGAACCGGTTCCAACGGTAACATTTTAACGGCTATAACCGGTTCCAACGGTAACATTATAACGGGTATAACCGGTTCCAACGGTAACATTTTAACGGGCATAACCGGTTCCTTCTAGAACTGAATTTCCGGGTACTGGTAGGAACCGGGTACGGGTAGGAACCGGGTACGACCCGATTCAAATGGTAAAATTGTGGAACCCGGTTGGAACCAACGGGTATTTTGAACCCGGAACCGGTTCTACTTAATGTCGGGTAGGAACTGGACCCGGTTCCAGTTCGGTTCTACCGGTTCGGGTTCGGAACCGGTTTTTATGCCCATCTCTAGCTCGAGCTCGGGTTGGTTCTAGTCAACTTATTTGAGCTAGAGCTCGACCCACCTATATTATTAATTTAAACCATATGGGCCTAAGTTGAAATAAAATTAAGCTTTTTAGGATTGAGTTATAATTATCATTATCATTCTAATATATAAAAAAACTAAGATTTGTTTGAGCTCGGTTATAGGCTCGTGAGCTTAAAGGAGCTTTGTATTTTAGGCTCGAGCTCGATAACTAAACGAGCTGTATTTCAGGCTTGGGCTCGAGCTTGTTAAGGCTCGGCTCATTCGGGCTTTTAACCGAGCCGATCCCGAGTAACTCTCAAGCCTTTGGGCTTGTTTACACCTCTAGATGTGACCAGTTTAGTAAAAGAAGGGTACACTTAAGTATATAAGGTGTACGTTTAGCCTCACCTAACTACTTTCTTGCAACAGGATATCTTTCTTGGAGGAACAGATGCAACTTCAGCCATGGTGGAATGGGCTATGACTGAGGTTTTGAGAAACACAAAGGTGATGAAGAAGGTACAAAATGAGCTAGCAGAAATAGTAGGGTTGGACAATATGGTTGAAGAATCCCATCTTCCAAAACTAAAGTATCTTGATGCAGTGTTCAAGGAAACGTTCCGGTTGCATCCACCGTTACCGTTCCTTCTTCCTCGAGCTCCAAACAAGACCTGCACCGTCGGCGGATACACTGTTCCAAAGGGATCAACCATCTTTTTGAATGTATGGGCCATACAAAGGGACCCTAAGTATTGGGACAACCCATTTGAGTTCAACCCTGAGAGGTTTTTGAACAATGAGGGTTTAGAAAAGTGGGATTATAGTGGAACCAATACTAAGTTTTTCCCTTTTGGGTCGGGTCGAAGAAGGTGCCCGGGTATCCCGTTGGGCGAGAAAATGATGATGCATATTTTGGCTTCGTTGATGCATTCGTTCGAGTGGAGCTTACCAGAGGGTGAAGAGCATGACCTTTCGGACAAATTTGGTATCGCGATGAAGAAAAAGAAGCCACTTGTTGTTATCCCGTCTAGACGGTTAAGAGACGAGAATCTTTACATGTGACTATGTCTATGTTTAACGGGATGATGATCGAGTTATGTTCTAAGCCTATAAATATGAATGTCCATGCGTTTTGAGGATGTTGATCACATGTGTTTGGTTGTGCCTTTGTTGTTCGGGTGTAGTTTTGTTGAGGTTTTGGATTCGTTTTGTTGCATGTTTTTCCTTGTATTTTTAGTCTTTCATGTGTTTTTGCTACTCATTTCGTAAAAGTTCGTTTTGGGATTCAAACAAAGAACAAAAAGAGCATATGCGCCCTTAATTAATTATTAAATGTTTCATGCATTTCTGCGGATAATTGAAGTTTAATTTAAACTTGGGCATCTAGCTTAGGGACTATGAGGTCCTAAGTTCGATTACCACAAGGAGGGTTTTTCGAGATTTATTGTGTTTTCTTTTGAATTGGTGTATATGCATTATTGCTTAGTGAAGATGGATATAATCAGATGGTTCTACTGGTAGCACGATGATACTTCAGTGGTTCGTCAGTGATCCAAATTTGCCGTTCAAAAAAAATTAAAGATTAATTTTAAGTGTGTGTTACTATAGTTTTTTAATGTAAAAAAATCGAATATTACATGATTAACAATATACACGTTAGACATCGTCTTTCACCTATCAAAACAATATACAACAACATCTCACTAATAAGGCTATGGGGTGTGGGGGCGTGGGTTGGAACATTATTTGCAACATAGGACTACTAATTAAATGGTATACCGACTTCCTCTTTGATTGATGGTGGTTCGCGTAGATTGAACCACGTTTACCACGGCCCTTCCATTTTTAGAACAAAAATATATTCAAAAAATAAAAAGGTCAGCGGTTTAGGTCATGACTACACTCTTATAGTAGTGGTTTTAAAAAGGGGATTAGCGGTGGTAACCTAACACTTATATGAAGGGTTATAGTGGTCATAAGGATCATGACCACCAGGGGCGGACCCACCCTATCCCGTGGGTGGGCGGCCGCACCCTTTGAAAAAAATTTAGGATTAATTTTCGCGAAAAATCCCGACCGCACCCCTTGAAAAATTTTCGTGAGTTTGTTATTGTGAGTTTGTTAAGTTCGCGATAATCGATGCACATTCGGAACGTCCCATCTTTCTTTTTCACGAAAAGAACGGGTGCGCCCCACGCGAAGTGCTCGGGCGTATGAAACCTTTATCAAGAAGTTCTTGTAGTTGGCTTGATAGCTCGCGCATTTCGGATGGTGCGAGTCGATAAGGAGCTTTAGCAACGAGAGTAGCACCAGGAACTAAATCGATACGGAATTCAACATCGCGATAAGGGGCAAACCGGGTAAATCGTCGGGAAAAACTTTAGGAAATTCACGAACAACAGGAACGTCTTTAAAAGTTTTCTTCTCTTTCTCCGGGTTCATGATATGGGCTAGAAAAGCAACGCATTGCTTTCGCAAACATTTGTGTGCTCGAGTACATGACAAAAGCATCAACTTCTTTGAGGGAGTTTCACCATAGACATGGAGTTGATCACCATTTGAGAGAGGGAAGCGAATCGTTTTATCGAGAGTAAATTGCACAAAACGTCCTTTAAGTTTCACCAATCTTGCTGGTTTCAGCCTTAATCTTTAAAAGTTGCCAAAACCAGCCTTTAAGATTAATTTTGTTGCAGGTTTCATCCTTTATCACTAACCCAGTTACTAATCCATGTTAAATGGCCTCACATGCATAGCATGTGAGGGTAAAACCGTCTTTTCCCCAATTGGTGAAACTTAAAGGACGTTTTGTGCAATTTACTCACATAAAATAATCATCAACTTGAGAAATCTGACGGTGGTGCAACCATGCTACGGCGGCGCCAGTCATACTCCGGCGCGTGGACCACCACAACTTATTAATCGGAAGGCAGGGAATCCGAATTCGATGGCGAAGACGGATTGCGCAGGCAAGAAACAGTGGTAATGATTCGGCTAGAACTTTCCATACGGTGGGAACGATGGTGGTTCTTAAGAACCACGTAAACATTGTCAATAGATTCCAAGGGTTCCGGCGAAGACGATGGTCCGGTAAGTCTTTCTCCACTTCCATGTTCCATTGGTTGTTAGATTGATCCGTGTAATGACGATTTTGACTGGTTGTTACAGCTTTCCGACAACGGTTTCGACTCCTCTGAATTGTATCAGACAGATGAACCCTAACACAACAAAAGCTTTCACAAGATGACACGACAATACTCTAAAAATTACAAATTTACAACCAGAATACTAATGTATGTAAAAGATTTCGAAACTTGATGCTCATTTTTATTCTGTATTTTACTTTTTAGTAAAAAACATATTAGTTTAGGTTATGAACTAAAACAGATTTAAAAAGAACAAGTATAAAACTAAAAGGGCTAAACAGTTCAACCCGTAAAACCCCCAGATCAAACCAAACACTACCCGTCAAAAACTCACACCCTGAATACAAGTGAACCACTATAAACACAAACATAATAACCCTTTTGCCAAAAGCTACATACCAGCTTCAATGTCTTCTTACCTTCAATTCACAGGGTTACTAACATTATTCTCCACCATAACTTGAACCTTTTCCGGACCCTGTTCTTGACCATTTTCCCCAATCTTCACCAAATCATCCTTCTTTACAGACCCATTTTCAACAACCGAACCGATCCCCGAATCCTTACCACCAATATCCAGCTCCATCGCCTGCACCCCATCCCCTGACCCAACATTTTCAACCACAACCAGCCCTGGCGTCACCGCCCCATTATCCTTCAACTCCACGGCATTCAACGCTTTCAAAACCTCGTTCGAATCATCAACCTTGTTAACCACATTCCCCTCCACCACCACCGGCCCAACCGCAACACCGTTATTAACATTACCATTAATATTATTATTATTATTATTATTATTATTATTAACACTAACACTAACATTTCTCTTCTCCCTCCCATTAACCTCACAACATGATCCAACGCCTCCGTGGCCCGCTTCTTCGTATACGCAGCCTCCTTCGCTCGCCTCTCTGCCTCCAAGGCAGCGGCAACCTCCGCTTTACTCATGGACATCGACGCAATCTTCCCGGCAGCAAGCAACAGCCTGGCCGCATTACAATCAATCACCCTACTCCCATTTTCCACTCGACTAACATTCAAAAGAAGCAAATTTGGGTTTAAACAAGATGGGCAAGGACGAGAAGAAGCAATTGAGCCAGCAGGGGGAGAGGTATGCAGTGAGGGTGAGAAGATGAGTAGCATTTGTAGCATACGACGGCGTCGTTGGGTGGAGAACCGTGGTAGACGCCGAGACAGGCGGGGCAGAAGCACTGGGGGTGGAGACGGAGGACGCAGGTGGTGCAGAGTCGCCGGAAGTTGCCGCGGAGACGAACGTTGCGGAGGAGTTTTGGTTCGTCTATGCCACACTGGCCGCAGACGGTGGTGGGGTTTGGGTCTTGTTTCATGATCATGAAGATGAACGTTTCTAGGGTTTATGAGGAAGTGGAGAACGGGGGAGATGGAGATCTGGAACCCGGTCGGTCCGAAGATACTACCAACTATGATATATCTCCACTGGATCCGTGGAAAAGACGGTTTTACCCTCACATGCTATGCATGTGAGGCCATTTAACATGGATTAGTAACTGGGTTAGTGATAAAGGATGAAACCTGCAACAAAATTAATCTTAAAGGCTGGTTTTGGCAACTTTTAAAGATTAAGGCTGAAACCAGCAAGATTGGTGAAACTTAAAGGACGTTTTGTGCAATTTACTCTTTTATCGAAGCAAACAACTTCAGCATAGTTTTCACGAAGAAAATCCATACCTACTATGATATCGAAGCTACCTAATTGCATAGGTATGAGATTGATCGAGAAGATGTGGTTGTTGAGATCGAGAGAACAACCACGTAGGCCAGAGTTAACGGTAACGGTTTTTCCGGTGGCGGCTTCCACATTGAAAGTCTTTGGGAGTTTAGCACGTTTACATTTTAAAACCTTTTCGAATTCTAACGATACAAAACAATTATCGGCACCAGTATCAAATAAACATAAAGCGTAAATACCATTGACAAGGAACGTACCATTGACAACATTGTTGTCATTCTGAGCCTGGCGATGACTGGGGTTAAAGGCTCGTCCACGTTCAGCCTGTTGTTGCTACTGAGGCTGTGGTGGCTGTGGCTGCTGCTGCTGTTCTTCCTGCTTCACAGGTTTGTTTGGGGCAGACATTACTGAAATGATTCAGATCATCGCACGTGTAACAGGCACGTGTCCTTGGAGCTTGCTGCTGATTGACCTGAGGAGGAGCTGGTAAAGCTGGTGCTTGAGGAGTTGCTTGACGAGGGCTTGAACGACAACTGATAGTAAAGTGGCCGTAGATGTTGCAGTTGGTACAGAAACGACAATTGCCTCCAACCGCATGATGATAAGTGCATTTTGAGCACAAAGGATGCGGGCCAGTATACGCACGCTTTGCCGGCGGTGCGTTCGGTGCTGCATACTGGAGCGGCTGAGGGTTTTGCGGAGCGGTAAGGGCAAAGTTCTTGCTCGGGTTTTCCCTTTTGCGACCACGGCGACTGTTCTTTGACTCTCGAGGCTGATCGGTAGGAGCTGCTGATTCAGCGATGGCCTGATTTGCGACATTGTTGTTGTTCTTAGAGTAACCAGACTGAACCCGGTTGTCATTGATCTCTGCGGCTAGCTGGTAGGTCTCCTCAATAGTAGCAGGGCGTGCTGCTTGAACAAAGTCAGTGACGCAGTCGGCAGAGCGTTGAGGTACTTCTTGATTGCTTTCTCGGTCATGTCCACTTGACTGGGACAGATAATGCTCAGCTGTTTGAAACGAGCTTTAGACCAGCATTGTCGGGTCCGTCTTGCTTAATTCCCCAAAACTCGTTTTCCAACTTCTGGATTTCATAGGGAGGACATAATTCCTTGATCGTGATTGCTTTAAGTTCCTCCCAAGTGAGTCCGTAGGCTTCATCGTTTCCCCTCTTGTTACGCTCCGCGGTCCGCCAGTCGAGAGCCCTGGACTTGAAAACGCCGGTAGCGTTGATAGTGCGAAGGGGTTCGGGACACCCACTCTGAGGAAGGTGACCTCAATGGCATCAAACCAGTGAAACATGGCACTTGGTCCTTCGGTGCCTAAGAAAGTAAGGGGTCCACAAGCTT
Source organism: Scalesia atractyloides (assembly GCA_947069175.1). NCBI lineage: Eukaryota > Viridiplantae > Streptophyta > Magnoliopsida > Asterales > Asteraceae > Scalesia > Scalesia atractyloides. Next base: position 32,654,597 of record CAMTDV010000021.1, read on the forward strand.
TGAACTACTTAAAGCTGAAGGAAGTCTTGGGCGTATCGGCTTTGGAATCGACCGATGAATTGCTGCTGGCGGCATGGATCTCGCTGACGATCTGCGGGATCACCTTATCCATTTCCTTGGCTACAAGAGAGGCGATGCGTTTGTCAGTGTTGTTGCGCTGAGCGGTGCGGCGAGTGTGAGATCCCATTGATGCCATCTACATAAAGGATTTGATTGGATGAGATTCAATTATAATAGGTTTATGTTTAAAAGTTTATTATTATTATTAGTCAAGTAAGACACAAAATCACATAAACACGTAGGCAGGCAAACACGTTGGCACATAAGCACATAGCACATAAGCACGTAGTCACATAATTATCGTAAGCATATACTTTGCACGTATTCACCTTCTTATAAGTAAAGCGTAGCGCGTTCGAGATGCGATATATAAACGAGATAAGCGAGTAACACTACACATGAGGCACACATGCCCTCACAGGCGTAAGCGAGTTGAGCGATTAGTTTGGTTGGTGAATTATTAGCGTTTTAGATTACGAGAGCTGTGCGAGTTGTGCATATATCAATGAAGCGTAAAAGCGATAAATCGAGAAATCGATAATACGAGAAATCAATAAAGCGAGAAATCGAATAAGAGAAAATTCTCAAAACTTAAACACATAAATAACAATAAACTCGATAATGCGTAAAATCGACGATAATAGGCTTAAATCAATTGGGAGCGTCCTGGGTTTTGAGAGATTGACTACCAAAAGTGATTCGAAAATTCTCTGAGTTCGGACACACGATTTGGCCTAATAGACAAATGCTCTCGCCGTACAACGGTTAACGACATTTATCCTTCCAGTTACGTCGTGTTCCAAGTCATCGAAATAATCGAGACTTTGGTGAGATTGAAAATCGAGGAGCGGATCTAGTTATTAAGATGCGGGTATCACCCCTAACTTAACAACATCATTCCTAGTTGTGGTTATGCTCATCGATCATATCGGGAGTTCCACTAGATAGAAATGGAGATTCTCGTCGAGGTTTGGATATCACTCCTAACTCAACGACGGTATCTCGTGCGAGAGAGAATGCGCAGAGTGAATGATCTTATCGAGAGTTCTTGGTTTTCACATCTATTCTCGACTTGACCACTCGTTTTGTGTGATACGAGTGTTCTTCACGTGTGTTGTGGTTGCTTTAGGAAAAGCAATGTTTAGAAGTTCGTGCCAAAGGATTCTTGTCAAGTTCGGGCGAACTTGGCATCTGCCTGATGTCAAGTTCGAGCGAACTTGTCCCATACCAGGTGAACTTGTTTGATGTTGAGGGGACAGGCAAGTTCGGGCGACTTGTCACCCCAAGTTCGGGCGGACTTGTTTGTTCGTATGAGTTTTCGGCATTAATCGAGCGTATCGGTCTGATTTGGTATCCTAACTTCAGTCTAAGGCAAAACATGGTAATTCTACCTAATTTCCCTATAGTTATGGCTCTGATACCAATCTGTCACACCCCAACCGATGGCAGAAACATCGGGGTAGTGGCACTAGGCAAATCAGATTGATCAAGAGATTCCATAACAATTATTTAAAGACAATAATCAACATTCAACATCCCATACTATCGAACTCATATAATACTCAAACAATCATTACATAATTTAGAACAATCTCTTATACATAACATCCGATTCGATCTCCCTAGATTTTATTACATGATTTACTAAAGCAAAACCTAATCTAAGCATCCATAGCTAAAGTCCTCAACCTGCCACATATGTTAAAATAAAACGTCAATACAATTAAGTAAAGGTGGGCATACGAGTTTTGCATACAATATAGATATAAAAACGTTTAACATACACCGCGTGACATACGTAAGAGATGTGAACTATGTAACTACTTAGATTCATGCAAACCAACAAACCGCGATTGATCGAGGCATGCGAACAAGCGTTCACATCCTAAAAGAGAAAATAAATGCGAAATAAAAATGAGAGCCTTAACAACCCCAGGCATCCGGGTGGCTAGTCAACCTCTAGTGTACTATCATGTTAAGGGTGGCGTATAAGCAATCAAGCAATACATACAATTCAGCAGATTTCACGTATAGTCATGTAATTCAGCGGGTTGCGAATAAGCGTTTGAGAGTTGTGTGATGTGTTTTGATATACGAACATATGTGACACCCAAAAGTGCGTTTAAGCGTAAAAAGGGTTCAAGGATACTCACATCTGGGTGCGTTTTGAGAGATGAGACGGGATCTGCGAGGAGTTGTGGAGAGTGCCGGATCAGCCTGTAAGCAAAAAAAAGTGCATCAGTCTTCCGAATTGCTGAAAACGGTTAACGGTTGAGAGAACAGCAGACAAGTTCGGGCGAACTTGTACCCTGGGGTACAAGTTTGGACGAACTTGTGCCATTTCTCTAAAAGGGAGCACAAGTTCGGGCAAACTTGTCCCGATTCCTTGGAATCAGTACAAGTTCGGGCGAACTTGTGTGTAGGTTAATGAAGGGTGTACAAGTTCGGGCGAACTTGTCCTGATTCCTTGGAATCAGTACAAGTTCGGGAGAACTTGTATGATTGTTGTCAATTTGATCAAGTTCGGGCGAACTTAGTAACCAATCTAGTGACAAGTTCGAGCGAACTTGATGTCTTCCGAGCGAACTTGCTTGTTTTGGCATCCAAATCATGCGTTTTCGCGTCGTTTGCTGATGAAATCGAGTGTCCATCCCTCCAACCTAAAGCCACTGAGTAAAACTTAGGCTGGAGAGGTCTTTTGGAGCGAGTTTAGCCATTTTACAGAAACTCGGGCTAATCCAGGCGAACTTGAAGGTTTGTACGGGTTAGTCCAGCTTGTGTAAAGTGACTATTTCGTCCTTGTGCTTCCGGATCTGAGATCTTGCTTAACAACACCTTATTCCACTTCAAAGTGAACGAAACATACGTCATTAGTCCGAATAATGCGTGAAAATCGATGTTTAAAAGGGTTTTACTCAGATCTAAGAGTAGATCTGAGTGAAAAACAGAAGTTTTATGGAAAAGATGAAGATTTTCGTAAACAGAAGAGATTTGAAGAAAACGAAGGCTCTCCCTTGTGCCAAAATCGTTGTAAAACATTGTTGAACGTTGTTGTAGCTGAAAACGGGTTGAATCTTACTTAGAAAACAAAGGGTTTCGGTTTTGGGGAGCTCCGGGCGAACTTGCAGCAAGTTCAATGAGAAGAGGAGCTGGGTATTTATAGGTGGAGTGAGAAATGAGTGATCAGACAGCAAGTTCGGGCGAACTTGTTACAAGTTCGAGCGAACTTGTATGTTTCTCTTGTGATTAGGAGCAAGTCCGGTGGACTTGTTGGAAAATAAGGTTCTTGGTACACTAGACAAGTTCGGGCGAACTTGTGATACACAAGTTCGGCCGAACTTGACCTAGTGGCCAAGTTTTTGTTCGATTATTTCGCATTACGAGTTCGTTCATCGATTCAGTTGGTATTAGATAGATATATTAAGCGTTGTAATTAATTTATAGTGCGATTTAGCGATTCATGCAGGTGAGAGCATTGCGATAGCGATTATAACCATAACTTAAACAAATATAACACACATAAAACATAATTCCACATAATTAACTGCGATTTGCGATGCGATGAGATAAGTGATGCGATGGCACAAGTGTTTATTAAACAATAACCCACTCGGCTCGTATAGTAGCATAACTACTTGTGATTGCGATGAATTAGCGATGCGTTTAATAAGCGATTAGATGCGATATAACTATAAATCAACATAATTGTAATTAACATAACTTTCTTATAAATCCAATCTTCAAAGTACAAAAGATAGATACAACGGAAATAAAAAGAAAAGATAACAATGAAAAGTTGGAGTTGTTACATTAAAACCCGACCTAATATTGTAAACAAGTTAGCCCACTATCCATTAAACAAGCTTTGTTCAATTCAGTCCATTAAGCCCAATTAGTTTCAATTAAACCCAACCCAATACAACTATATTAACCCAAATAAAGAGTCCAATACACAAAATACCACTCCCGCCCTCTCATCTGATCGCCCGGATACCTGTGCGAGACCTGTTCGACTTCCACACTCACCCCCACTCGAAAATCAGACATCAGAAGCTGAATTCCGGCCACCAACGTCTGGTAATCGCGAATATAAGCAAGGTACATGCTTTGTTTTGGGTTTTTTTATGTTTGGTTTATTTGATTTTGTTCAAGACTCAAGAGATTATTGAAAGGGTTAAAAAAATTATGAACTTTTCTGTGTTTTGATGAATTTTTGGGTTTGTTTTAGTCTTTATAGGATGGGTATTTTGTTTCTTAATCTGTTTTTAATTGTATGATTATAGTTTAGGGTTTGAAAATTTGAAATTCATAAGTTGTTGTTGATGTGCAGAAGTAGTTCTGATTATTGTCTATTTTTCCATGTGATGATAGGCGCGATGAGTAAAGAAGTTATGGCGCGATTTCTCAACAATAACAAGAGGAAAGCGGATGAAATTGAATCGTCTTCCGATTTTGTTGATGTGAATAATCTTCTCTCGGATCCTTATGATCGGAAGTCGGTTGCATATACAACGTGAATCAACGAGATGATGTTAGAAGAGCATACATACTAAGAGGTCCATGTCAACCAACGGGTATTAAATTCCCACAAAAAAACCTTTCAAAGTAAAGAGTCTAGAAAATTCAAGGTATAATGGTACGACCGAAAGGAATACAAGGGATGGTTAGAGTATAGTGTAAAATCGGATCGTGTCTTTTGCTTATGTTGTTACTTGTTTAGGTCCGAATTTGGTGATCATAGGGACACATTTGTTTTGAACGAGTATAACTATTAGAAAAAAAACACATGAGACACTTACAAAACATGTTGGCTTAGTCAATAGCTCCCACAACAAATGCTTCCAAAAGTGTGTTGATTTACTTAACGAAAAGCAAGCGGTACACATACAATGGGACAAAAGGACCCCTATGGAGAAACGTGATTACAAATTAGATTAAGTGCTTCTACTTTGCTTGGAAAAAGGTTGTTGAATGGCGGTTTGGCGTTTCGTGGTCATGATGAATCAAAAGATTCGTTAAATAAAGGAAATATTTTAGAGCTTCTAAAACTAATGGGTGAAATGAATGAAGAGCTTGCTAAGGTTATCTTAGAGAATGCACCGGCGAATAACCAAATGACTAGTCCTAAAATTCAAGCGGACATCAAACATTGCTATGCTCAAGAGGTACTTAAACAAATTTTTGAAGATCTTGGTGATGATGTTTTTCTTTATTAGTTGATGAAACTTGTGATGTATCAAAAAAAGAACAAATGGCGGTTGTCATTCGTTATGTTGATAAAGTTGGGATTGTTAAGGAGCGTTTTATTGGCCTTGTTCATGTCAAAAAGACTAGCGCATTAACACTTAAATCGGCTATTGATGATATGTTGGCACGTTGTGGGTTGAGTTTGAAAAGGATTAGAGGCCAAGGTTATGACGGGGCAAGTAACATGTTGGGTGAGTTTAACGGCTTAAGCGCTCTTATATTAAAGGAAAATGTTTCGGCTTTCTATATTCATTGTTTTGCACATCAACTTCAACTAGTTGTTGTGGCGGTTGCACACAAACACACACCTATTTGGAGAGTATTTGAAACGATATCATGTTTAACAAATGCCGTTTGTGCATCTTCCAAACGACAAGACATGCTTCGTGAAAGCCAAAGAAGACAATTTGAAAAAATGGAAGACGCGCTTTGTACGAGAAGTGAGTTGAATCAAGAGATGACACTTTCAAGACCGGGATATACATGTTGGAATTCTCACTACAAAACACTTTCGCGTTTGATTACTTTATATCCAAACATTGTGGAAGTTTTTGGATGGATTGTAGAAACGGGTCAAACTCTTCCTTGTAGTAGACAAGCGTACGAACTTCTAGAGGATATGAAAAAATACAACTTTGTATTTTACATACACTTGATGGAGCATATTCTAAACATCACACACACATGTCCCAATGTCTACAAAGAAAAGAACAAGATTTGATGAATGCGGTTAAATTGGTTTCTTCCACAAAAAACCAACTTGAAAAGTTTAGGTTGGAAGGAGTTAATGAGTTCTTGGAGAAGGTTAACTCTTTTTGTGACATGCATGAACTTGAGGTGAAAAAATTAGCTAAAGAATATATTAACCCAAAGTGGCCAAGAAGAAAGACGAACATCTCAAATCGGCATTATTACGAGTATGATTGCTTCAATGCGGTTCTAGATTTGCAAATTCAAGAATTTGGGAACCGTTTTAACGAGGTAACATCTGAACTACTTCTTTGTGTGAATTGTTTGAGTCCATGTGATAATTTTAGTGCATTTGACATTCCAAATATACTAAAACTAGCCGAAAATCATCCATATGATTTCGAGGAAGCCGAAAAACAAAGGCTTCCGATTCAACTCGGGAACTACTTTGGTTATGTGAAAAAAGATACGCGATTTGCCAAATTGGATGGTTTGACGAGTCTTGTAAGGTTAATGGTTTCAACAAATATTCACGTAACTAATACATTGGTATATCGTTTATTAAAGCTTGTTCTCGTATTACACGTCGCAACCCCAACCGTTGAAAGATGTTTTTCGGCAATGGAGATTGTGAAGACCGACTTACGTAATCAGATTGGGGATGAGAATTTAAGTGATAGTTGTATATAGTGAAGGGCTTGCTTAAGAAATACCTCTAGATGATGTTTTGGATAGATTTCAAAAAATGAAACCCGTAGAGCGACATTTTAAATATTTTGTAATTTGTAACAACGTTTGACATGTTTTACATGATTATATAAATTTTGGTTTGATGTTCTTTTGTTTACATGACCCGACCCGAACCAAATTGTTTATTTATATATTTTGGCGGAAAAATTCTGCACCCCCATGAAAAAATTCCTGGGTCCGCCACTGATGACCACACCCTTTAGCCGAAGGTAAATAATCGCCATCCTCACATTTTTGGGCCACCTCCTTCCCTTTTTTTCCAGCCATATCTTTCACCAACTTCTCCCACGCTTGTGAAATATAGCAGATATCAAGAAACAGAACTTGTGGAACAACCTATCATCGAAAGACTAAGTTGGTGGTTTCGCAGCTGATTAAAATTTGCAATTATATATAGATAAGAGATCATCTACAAGAGAGGAATTTTTTATGAAGTGTAGAGACAATGATGACCACACATTTGATGAAAAACGAAAATGAAAAACGATAAGTAACTCTATTAATGATGTATCGATAGGCTCACAATCATTTTAAAGTATGCAGGGCAAACATAATCGACTGAAGACCGTGTGGGAACCGCTCATTGGCATATGGTCTTGGTACTGAAATTTCGTTTGATAGATTGCCGAGTTGAGAGATACGTGATCTTTATGTTACCATACATGTACGGGGACGCAAGTCTAGAACTTCCATGATACCATACATACGATACATACATGTATATATTACATGCTACATACGGCCATCAATAAGTGATAAAAATATCACAGTCACCCCTGAATAAGTGATTTTAAATCACATCTATCATCCGAGAGTCAAGTTCGACTCTTTGTCGGTACGATGGTACTAACTTGTTCACGGACTTGCTCTTGTGCACTGCATGCATTGAATATCAAGTTCCTCATAAAACGTGATTTTATCACATAGGGCTTGTATTCATCCTTAAAATAAGTGAGTATCTCACATCATATACGTTAAAACAGATGATAAATGATATACTCACCAGTAAGATGAACTCTCGTGCATACCTTGATACAGGAATGTGTCGTGAGTGGATAAAGATTGGTCGGTAAGTATAAATCATACATTAATCGTATCCTCTAACCGCGAGTACATCTGATTAGTTGAGCTTATGTGGAAAAAAATACCGATAATTGTTATAGGATACTTATCTAAATGCTAACTAATCGAACAACAAGTGTGTTTTGGCATGACCGTATACCGATATGATTCTCTTACCCTTGAAATTCGCAAAAAGAATGTTTGTAAATATTTATTTATTGCTTTCCGTCTTTACATTTGAAATATTAAAAAAACAAAAGATTTTAGGTGAGTTTTAATATAAATTTTTTTAAAAGCCAAAAATATTTTGCTTCTAGTTTATTTTTGATTGACCGATGTTGGAACTCCAGTCTATCCTACCTAAAATCCTGATTGTAAGCCGGAAAACAATTGCATCTTCATAAATGATCGAAGTTGACAAGTTTTGAAAGTTAAAGGTTTAAAACCGAACACTTTTAAAACTTTCAAAGTGTTGTTAGTTGGTTGTTGAATGCGAGTTGGTCTCATGTGTGTCTTTTGCTAATTCTATTTAAAATCAATCCTTCATGAAGTTTTCAAATAAAAATTCTCTAAGGTTGATTGAATTCCTAGCGGTTGTTCTCAATGCGCTTTTAGCTTTGTATTGTGTGCAGAGGTGGCATTCAAGCAAGCTAAAGGCAAAGAGAACGCGTTTGAAGAAATGTTATGGGAGTAAAGACACAACATGATTGCAAGCTATGGATTAGGAAGATCAATTCGTAGCTGACCACTCATCAACACCACAGGATCTAAAGCTTTGAAGATCAACGTCATCACAGGCTACACTCAAGGGGAGCTTGTTGATGCACCTCCTAATTCTGACAAGTGAAGACATCTAAAGATCCGACAGTGTGAAGAATGAACCATCATGAGCAGCATCCAAGGGGGAGTTTGTTGATGCATATTTGTGTGGATGCGACTCGGTTCGGTTAGGCTCGGCTCAGTTCGGTTCAGTTCGAGACCGAAGTTGTCGACGTTCCTCCGTCGTACGACCCGACATTTGCATTTCGAGAAGGAAGATGTGCGAGATGACATCATCATGATGATGTCATGATGACGTAGTGATACGATGTCATCATCACATTGTTTTGTGTTTTGGTATTCCACGAACAACCTATGTATGTGTGTGTACATTTATTATCCACGAAGAACTAGGTTCTTCGTGGGACTTTGGTCCTTTGTGGGGCATTAGTTCTTCGTGGACTTTAGTCCTTCGTGGGACAGCATGTTGTTCGTGGTATGTACTGGGTCATGGCCTATATATACCCACATATGTTAACAAGGTTCTGTAAGAGTGCAGTGAGAGATAAACAGTTTGTAAAGAGTTTATGTACTTAGTCTCTCTACAAATTAATATAGTGAATCTTTGAAGTTATATCTTGTGTTATATTGGTTGTGCTCTTGCTTTGGTTTGCATACACACTTGGATTCCGCACTCAGGTGTGTGTTAGACAACAAGGAAGTAGGTTAATCTTGATTCTTCAAGTGGACCTACAAGTACTAAAAAATCTAACATAAAATATTCAATACAAAAAAATTATAGCACAAAAAAATTTCGTATAGAAAATATAGGACAAAAAAATTAGCACAAAAAATCTAGTAAAAAATCTTGTACAAAAAATCTAGCACAAAAAATTCAGCAAAAAAATAGTACAAAAAAATCAGCAAAAAAATAGTTAGCACCAAAATATAGTACAAAAATTCAGCACAAAAAAATTATAAAATATAGAATTACAGCACATTTTTTAGGTGTCATATTTTGTATAGCAATAGGGTACTCAAATTAAAGATAAACAAAGCCCGATTTTATGGTAATTTTTTTGTGAAAAAATACTAACGTATAAAAAGTTATAAACGTTTTAAAAATAGGGTGGAATATACATGTGCATTACATGTGGAGAGAGAAAGTAAATAAATTGGATTTTCCAAACATACGCTTACACTTCTCTTTTTCCTACATTTTTATTTAAACCATTTATTTGAAAAATGAAAGATTAAAATTCCTTCAGAGTTAGGCAAAATAAACTTTTTATAGGGTTTAGGGTGTAAAGATCCTATTTAGGATTTGACGAGCCGGTTCTAACATCACCGGAATGAGTCCAATCGTAGTTCTTTTGAGTGGGCTCCCCATTTTTTAGTGTTCCCCGTTGAACCTCACACTATATATATAGTGTGTGTGTGTGTGTATATATATATAGAGAGAGAGATGAAAATCCCATGTGAGTTCAAAAAACTCAAGAAACTCTATGGAAGGATCACATGTTACCACGTAGTACAACCTTTTTCAGAGATCGCTAAATATTGTGAGAACTTTGTTAACGAATGAAAAATCAATCAAAATTATTAATTTTTTAATAGAAACATCATAATAATTACAATACAACACTAGTAAAGAATTTACTCTTTAAGTAATTCATCTCTCTTCTTAAAATCACTCTTAATATAATTTTACACATGTGTAAATATAACACATTTACACATGTTTAAATGATAAACTTACACATGTTTAAATTTTCTTTGTTTACAAATACATGTCAATTCAAACGTGTAAATTTAATTGCTAAAGTTGTATTCGACTAATAATGATAAGTATAAAAAGAATTTTGAATTTGAAATGTTTTTGACTAAGTTCTTGCGGTTTTTTCATCCGTTCTCACGGTTCTCGCAATATTTAGCGTTCTCGTTTAAACACACACACACACACACACATATATATATATAGGGTTAGGATTCTGTGAGAAACACTAAGATAATTGAGAAACTTGAGAAGCATTCTAGACCACACATTTTTCCTAAGCTTTTCGTAATATATGTATAGTTGAAAATTGAGTATATACATATGTGTATATTACAAAAAGCTTACAAAAATGTGTGGTCAAGAATGCTTCTCAAGTTTCTCAAATAGGGTGGAATTCTCTTAGTATCCGTACCATATATATATATATACACACACACATATATATACAAAATTGTGTTTATTGGTACTATCCTCATTATTAATGGCAAATTGGCACATTGTAACTCGAGATTTGAAATGGTTAATTTAATTTATTTTTGGTGGATTAAGTGTTGATCATTCTATTAATATATAATGGAAAAATGTAAATAATACCTGTTACAACATTCAGACCAGCAGATAATTTGATGCAGACATAGATGTAGACATGATTGTCAGCTAGATTTGGTTCCTGTTTAGGATGTATGTCAATGATGGTAGTTCTGAATTCTTAAGGGTAAAGAATTTGTAGTAATGGAGAGTGTAACATTTGCAAAATTTTAATCGTTGTTCCTTTCGATCGGTTACGTTTTTAAAAATGTTTACAAAATAAGTAATCTTACAAGGACCTTAGTCGCAACCCCGGTCACGCACGACGAAACCCGACACAAAAAAATAAATAAAAAAAACTTGGATCTCTCAGGCGCCAGAAACCCTGTCATCTCCCGCGACGCGCGGGAGAGTGCCAGGACACGTGGCTCCGTTTCGCGACACGTGTCCAACCTACCTTAGACCGGTGGCAATCTAGGCCTAGCTGACCTCCCTCGCGCCACGCGAGAGATTCCTTGTCTCCCCGCGCGACGCGTGGGAGAGTCAAATTTCGGGTATATAAAGGCCGGCCTGGGACGAGTTCAAATCGCTCTGTTTGATCGAAAATCGACGTCTCTTTCTCTCTCGAAGCTCTGTGTGAATACCGAGCCCCCTAAAACCCCTAAACCTGTGAAGCTCTGCTCCGTTGTAAGTATTTTAACCCCTGATCCCTAATTCGTCACCCTACCCGATTGATTTAGGACCCACCAACGCATGTCGAGGCTCTGTCTGACTAAGTCCGTTGGGGTTCTGTCTCGTGTAGTATCGTCACCCTGCCCGATTGATTAGGACCCACCAACGCATGTCGAGGCTCTGTCTGACTAAGTCCGTTGGGGTTCTGTCTCGTGTAGTATCGTCACCCTGCCCGATTGATTTAGGACCCACCAACGCATGTCGAGGCTCTGCCTGACTAAGTCCGTTGGGGTTCTGTCTCGGGTAATATGGCCACCCTACCCGATTGATTTAGGACCCACCAATGCATGTCGAGGCTCTGCCTGACTAAGTCCGTTGGGTTCTGTCTCGTGTTGTGTGGCTAAAGTGACTTGGGTAATTTTACTAACACGTGATGCATTGTATTATTATTAGGAACTCAGAATTTGCACCAGGAAGCTTTAAGTTAAAAATCCTAAAGCTACAGGCGAGTACATAGTTCCCCTTTTTCTTTAATCTTTGGGATGATTCATATGTGCTAAACTATCTTTCAAAACCTACTTACTACTTATGGTTCTTGTAAATACATAATTTCCCTCTTTTAAATCTTTGGAGGTGAATTATATATTTCCACATTAACAAAACTTATTTACATATGATTTATATACACAACATGCTTTACATTGTACGAAACTTGATGGTACGTTGAACATGACACTGATACATTCATTAACTTTGATCACGCCGACCGGTAGTATGTTATGGTACCATAGGATTGACAACCTCATTCCCGAGTCCTAGGTTTGTTTGGAAGTTTCCTCTGGGAATGACAGAAACTGTGCAACACATTTGACAGACCTTTATTTATAAAGGTTTGTTCGACAGTCAACAAGGCTTGAATGTATTCACCAACAAACCATACTTGTTTTATACAAAAAGGCAAATTGTTTTATATACAAAACAAGACATTTTGTTACACAAGATATTGGTTATACAAAGATATATGTTTATACAATACAAGACATTTGGTTGGTTCATACAATGTCACCAATGGTTTCTAAATAAACCATACAATGTTTCTCTTAAATTGAATGATTTCTCATACGACCTTTCAAAAAGAAACATTTTTGTCAAAGATTCATGGCTACAAAGATTTATTTAAAATAACAACTGTTGAAGTTTATTAAACCTCATTCAATATTCAAAAGCTATGAGTCGTGACAAAACTTATGTTACTCGCCAGCATTCAATGTTGACTTTATTTTCACATATGTTTCAGGTACTAATGCTTGATCAAGTATGCTACACATAGGATGGACGTTGGCCTTAGCTTGATTAAAAATAAAATAGTTGTTGTATTTTGTTTTGAATTCTCAAAGACAATGTAATTTATAAGTTCAATAAAACCAAACTTTGTTTACCATGTGTTTGAATCAATTTGTAACGTGACCCCCCGACATTTCCGCCGTGAGTTGTTTTTATTTGGCGGTCGGGGTGTTACAGAAAGAGAGGATGTTGAATTGTATGTGATGTTATGATTAAAGTCTAACTTTAACCCTCTCTACTCACATTCTTAAATACACCCAGGAGAAACCTTATTAGTTAATAAGGGTAAATTGGTCCATCAACAATTACCAACTAATATATTATAAGGTTTTAATGTATTTTGATCTATATAATATAAATGATTATGATGGCTACATGTTTAAATACTTATAGTTATATATTTAATCTTACATTCTCCCACTTATCCAATTAATCATTTTTTATGAGTATTAGATAAGTCTGATTAAAAGGTAATACTCATTTTAGCTTTAAACCAAAAACCGTAGCAGAGAAATACAATCGTTGAGTCATCATTCAACTTAGGAACCCCAGTAATCATACTACACCTCAATTTAAAATCTAACAATTATGATCATAATATCAAACAAGCCCTTTAAACCTTTGATTTGTATTTATATTTATCTATATGTCATTATACCGGCAGGACAAATGTTAGAGACATACAAAACCAAAACTGAGGAAAGTCCATCAATTAAAACATAAGTACAATATGCAATTAAATAAGGTCTTTAGTAAATCCAATATTCGAAACATGTTCTTCAATAACTTTAGGTGGGAGACTTTTAGTCATCGTATCTGCAAGCATATTTTCCGTACTTATATACTCAATATAAAAATTAGTTTACTCAACTCACTCACGTACGAACAAGTACTTTGTAACGAGATATAAACCAGCCAGGGCGGATCTATGGGTATCCCAGGGGTAGCCCGGGATACCCCTCAACTTTCTTGACGAAGTGTATGATTTTTTCTTCTCCGTTCTTTTATGTATTGGATACCTCTGAGCATATCCGCGGAACCATAGAAGAATAGTAAAAACGAAAATATTATCCGCGGAATTGATTTTCTGTCATTGCCTAAGCAAAGATATTTTAGACAGAAGGAACGAAATAGGATTTTAGGTTAGGGTTTAGTTACTAATTTTAGTTGTTATTATGTAATTGATTGTATGAATGTACAATAAAAATTACATTGTATAAATGTAAGATAAAAAAATTGGGATGCCCATGAAATTTTTTTCTAGTTCTGCCAATGAAACCAGCTCTAGTTGAACTGGAATGGTTCGAGAAACTAACTACAGCTAAGTTATCACCGTAAAGCTTCAATGTTCTAGAAATGGAATTAACGATTTTGATTCCAATGAATCAGATTCTTATGTAACATTCTAGGACAAGTTGCATTATAAACATCAATGTAATTTGCCATCATTGTGGAAGTTGTGGTTAACTGTTTTTTATGACTTTTACATGAAATGGGTTCGCCTGCTTAAATAAAGATATAGCCCGAAGTGGATTTCTTGTCACTTTGCATTTGGTAAAATCTGAATAAGAATAGCCTACCACTTCTAAATGATCACTTATTCTATAAGTCAGTTTATAGTCTTTCATCCCTAGCAGATATCGAAGTATTTTCTTAGCTGCTTTCAGTGAATCTAAGCCAAGATTAGTTTGATAACGGCCTAACATTCCAGCAATATGAGCGATATCTGGGAGAGTACATACTTGAGCATACATCATGCTCCCGAGTACTGACGCATAAGGTATCTGGCTCATTTTCTCCTTTTCAACCTCTGCTGTCAGACATTGGAATAAACCGAAAACATGTCCCTTAACTACTGAAGCAACTGAGGGTTTGCATTGTTGCATTTTGTAGTGAATTAGGACACGATCTATGTAGGCACTTTGAGATAATCCTAAGATCCCTTTGTGTCTGTCTCGGTGAGTTTTGATGCCAATGATGTAATAACTTTGTAGTTAATATACCAATATATCAGTGATATATCAGTTAATCAGTCCCCCGCCAAGATATCAGTGCAAAATATCGATCAGGATATCGATACCAATAATATCAGCAATATTGACCGATACATCACTGATTTTCCCGATATTAGTACCTTTATTCTTAGTTCTACCATTAGTCTTTCTTCTTATTGTTGCTATTAGTGTTTTAAGTCTTAATTGTAAGTGTTAAATGTTAGTGTTTTATGTATTAGTCAGTTCCTATATGCTACAATTGTTTGTGTTTTGCAAGTTGTAAAAGCTTAGTTTGTTAATGGTAGGAGAGTATATATAGTGAACTGTTAGTGTTAAATTGCTATATATATAAATTAGCCTGATATTTAATTACCGATATCCCACCGCGATACCCGATATCTCAATTATCACCCATTTACTGATATCTGATATTTTATCACATTAGTTACTTAGGTAAGTGTAACAACCCGACTTTTTCGGTTGTTCTGTTATTACTGTTTATTCTGTTGTAACCGTTTATAATCCGAGATTCGATATAAAAGTGGTTTATGTTATTCTAAATACATTTCATCACACTGCATCACTGCACACTTAAACGCTTAATACTCGCAACGCTAACACAAACACGAATCGCTGTTAATTACGTTATTTTATGTGTCGAGTGTGTTTGTTTGTTCGGTACTCGCTCTCGCCCTCGCCCTTGCTGATCGCACTAAATCGCAGACGCAGTTATTTATGTTGGTTACCTTATACTGTGTGTTATGTATATTATGTTGTGTGTTATGTATGTTATGTTTTATATGTAGTTGATTTCTCTCTTAAATGCTCGCTCCTCAGGCAACTCGATTCATCACGCTAACTCGCAACGCAACCCTTAATACCTCGCTAAAATGCTTAACGAAACAAAACTAACTGGTATGAACGAAATCACCAAACAAAACAACCAAGATGCAAACCAGACTCACTCACATGAGCCCTCACTCGTACGAGTGAAGATTGGCTCGCACAAAGGCCGCACGAGTGCCCACTCGTACATTTACTCACTCGCACAAACCCACACCTGCTCCCCCTTCTCTTCTTATAAATACCTCGCTTGTGCACACTTTCTCTCCTTGCTGTCACTCGCACAAGATACGCTCCCTACACGAACTTCCTCTGTTTTCCAAGTAAGGAGACTACGACTTACAAGCGAATCACAACGATTTCTACAACTATTTTACACGAGTTTATCTCCGATTTCATCTAAACTTCTCTGATTGCGAAAATCTTCATATTTTTCGTAAAACCTTCTATTTTTTCCTTGGAATCACACTTAAACGAGTGTATTTGAGTTAGCCTTGGCTTCTCAAATTAGAAACCTTGATGTTTCCAGCTCACCAAGTGTTGATTGAAGAAAACTGTTTTAAAACTTGATTTTTTACACAAAGGCGGACTAAAACCGACACATGTTTTCGTTCACTAAACAGTAGGACGAAACGGTGTTAAAACACGCTTGAAATGGATTTGAGATCACATCTGTTCCAAGTGAAAACTCATTTCCGGTAGCACGGAGACGCAAGAACAGTCACCTGTGCAAACTGGACTGGCTCGCAAGAATTACTATGGGTTCATATGAAACAGTCTGAGTTTCCACAAGAGACTCACTCGCTCTAAAGACCTCCCCAGCTTTTGGTTTGTTCAGTAGCTTAAGGTTGGAAGGATGGACACTCGATTTTCCCGAAGAAACGACGCGAAAGCACTCGACTTTGGACTCAAAAACAGGTCACTCGTACGAGTGATGACTCGCACGGGGGTGATGCCTCGTACGATCCCTGTTTATCCCGCACAACTCACTATTCAACCGTTCAACATTATGGAGGATTGGTGCACTTCTGTTTCTACGCGCAGGCTGATCTGACGCTCCTCTCACTCTCCAGCTCACTTGTGTTTGCTGTTACGCACCCACTGTGAGTATACTTGACCCCTTTTCGCTTTAACGCACTTTTGGGTGTTACATACGTTCTCTATTAAACGATCACTACACATAACACTAAAACACTTTAAAACCCAAACCACTCTCGCATGATTATACGTGAAACGCTGAACTGCTATGTGTTAATTGTATGCCTTGAGATTTGCCGACCACCCTTAACATGATAGCAGGTATAGGTTGACCCGCCACACGTTAGTTCGGGGGTTGTTAAGGCTCGCTCTTGCTTTACTTTACGTGTCTCACTCGCGGTTGTGTTGGTTAGCTTGTTTCGGTATAGTTGACATATATGTTCACATGACTACATTAGTGCATGCTGGTTTCGCTTAAATGCTTTACTACTATTACTATGCTAAACCTGTGTACTCACCTTTACATTATCGTATTGACTTTTTTTAACGTATGTGACAAGTTGATGGATTATCATTTGCTGCAAATAGATAGGATCTCTAGAAACTCACTAAAAAAATCTAAGTTGTCGGATTTGTTTTGTTCAAGAAACTTGTAATTTGTTTTGACTATTGTATGAATATTTGTTTGATTGTAGGGGAAATTGAGCTTTATAAATATTGTCATAAAAATAGTCGTTAGGGATTCTCTTGAACAATCTGATTCGCTTAGTGCCACATCCCAATGATTCTGTCATCGGTTGGGGTGTGACAGATTGGTATTAGAGCCATAACTATAGGAAATTAGGTAGAACTGCATGATTTGGCCTAGTCTATAGTCTAAGCTACCCAACTCGTAAAAATTGGAACGGTTTCTCATTAAAAATGATCGAATTTTTCCTGTTCTGCTTCTGATCTAGCCCTGTTAACTAAACTATATATGATTTTCCTAAAGCTACCACAATACACGCTTTAAGACACTCGTATAACACAAACGAGTGATTGTGTCGAGAATAGGTGTGAAAACCAAGAACTCTTGCTGAGATCGCGCATCTTGCGTATTCCTCTCTGCACGAGATTCTTTCGTTGACTTAGGAGTGATATCCTATCTCGACGGAAATCTCCATTTCTATCTGGTGGTTGTTCTTACCACAGTTATGGTACGAAGTTGTTAAGTTAGGGGTGAAACCCGCATCTTGATAACCAGTCCTACTCTTCGATTTTCAATCTCAGCGAAGTCTTGATCATTTCATGACTCGGAACGGTAGTAACTGGAAGGATAAATGCTAAGGCATTTGTCTATTAGGCCAAAGCGATTGTCCGCACTCAAGGGAATGGTCGAATCACTTTGGGTAGTTGATGTCTCAAAACCTAGGACACTCTATTTATTTTAAGCCTGCAATCGTCAATTTTACGCATCATCGAATTTTATCATGTTTATGTGTTGTAAATTTGTGAATTTAAACTTATACGCTTTATTAAATTCTTGTTTTATCGCTTTTCGCTCTATGAATGTATGCACAACTCGCATAGCTCCCGCAATCCAAAACGCTAATTAATCGCAAGCAAACTTAATGCTCAACTCTCTTACACGCATGTCCTCATACGTAGTATTAATCGCTATATTACGCTTATCTCGTACGCGCTACGCATGATTTAATGAAGATGAATACGTGCAAAATATGTGCCTTCATGACTTATGTGATTATGTGCCTATGTGCTTATGTGATTATGTGCTTATGTGATTACGTGATTTTGTGCGTTACGTGAATACTAATAATAAGTTATATGGTGTAAAACACAAAACTTTTAAACAAAACCCGTTATAATCGAATCTCATCCAAGTATCTTTCTGTAGATGGCATCCATGGGATCTCACACTCGCAAGATTGTTCAGCGAAACAACGCCGACAAACGAATTGCCTCTCTCGTGGCCAAGGTGATTCCTCAGATCGTCTGTGAGATTCAACCTGTCAGCAGCAACTCATCTGTTGATTCAAAGAACGATGTGCAGAAAGCTTTGTTTAGTTTCAAGCAATTCAAAGCCTGCAGTCCTATGACTTTCACAGGCGAACATGGTCCCAGCAAAATGTTTCAGTGGTTCGATTCAATCGAAGTCACTTTCCGCAAAGTGGATGTCCAAAGAACCTCCGCATGGTGAACGCAACCGGTGTATTTCGGTCAAGGACATTTGACTGGTGGACCGCAGAGCGTAACAGACGCGGAATTATATCCTTCCCACGAAGTTCAGAAGCTGGAGAACGAGTTCTGGAACATCAAACAGGTAGGAGGTGAAAACTCAAGTCTTACCGCTTGGTTCAAGCAGCTCAGCATCATCTGCCCAAGTCAAGTGGACACGACAGAGAAAGCTATCAAGAAGTACATCCGCACTCTCCCGGACTGTATCGTTGATTTTGTTCATGCGTCAAAGCCGACTACTATCAAAGAAGCTTATCAACTCGCTGCAGTAATCAATGATAAGGGAGTCTTGGCTGGAACTTTCAAGGTCCCGACCAAGAACCTCAGTCAAGCTACCGTTGAGCCAAGCTTCGATACTACTCCGTCTCAAGCCACCAAGTCAACCCGTCCGAATCGCAAGCAAAGGAATTCCAACAAGAACTGCGCGGTAGTCGCATCACTGAACTCCCAGTCTCATCAAGTTGCTACTCCCAACGCACCTCCTGCTAAGCGTGCGTATACTGGTCCTCATCCTCTGTGTCCTAAGTGCACTTATCATCATGCAGTTGGAGGTAACTGTCGTTTTTGTGTCAACTGCAACCTCTATGGTCACTACACAGTCAGTTGCCGCTCAGGCCCTCGTCAGCAAGCTCTCCAACCTATCAAAGCACTGCCAGCTCCACCCCACGCTCCTCAGGTCAACCCAGCATCGCAAGCACCAGCCGCTCCTGCACGTGCTTGCTACACTTGTGGCGATCCCTATCACTTCAGCAATGTTTGCCCGCACCGTATCGTGAAATAAGAGCCGCAGCAGCCACAACCACCACAACAGCAGCAACAACAACCACAAGTTGTGCGTACTGTGGAAGAGTTTTCAACATCAACCACAAGCAGGCTCAGAATGACAACAACGTTAATCATACGTTCCTCATAAATGGTATTTATGCTTCTTGGTTATTTGATACTGGAGGCGATAACTGTTTTGCATTGTTTGAATTTGAAAAGCTTTTAAAATGTGAACGCGCTAACCTCACAAAGACCTTTGATGTCGAAGTCGCCACCGGAAAAACCGTTACCGTTAACTCCGTTCTAAGTGATTGTACTCTTGATCTCAACAATCACATCTTCTCGATCGATCTCATACCTATGCAATTAGGTAGTTTTGATATCATTGTAGGCATGGATATTCTTTGCCAAAATCATGTCAAGTTGTTTGCTACGATAAGATGATTCGCTTCCCACTTTCAAACTGTGATCAACTGCAAGTCTCTGGTGAAGTACCCTCAACAGAATTGAAACTAATGTCGTGTATTCAAGCGAATAAGTACTTAGGAAAGGAGTACATCGCTTTCCTAGCCCATAATTGTGAAGCCGGAGAAAGAGAAGAAAACCTTAAAAGACGTACCCGTTGTTTGTGACTTTCCTAAAGTCTTTCCTGATGATTTACCTGGTTTACCCCTGCTCGTGATGTCGAGTTTCGTATCGACCTAGTCCCAGGCGCTACACCTGTCGCTAAAGCTCCCTTTGGCGTTGCACCATCTGAAATGCGCGAGCTATCTAGCCAACTTAAAGATTTGCTTGATAAAGGCTTTATACGCCTGAGCACGTCACCATGGGGCACACCTATTCTTTTTGTGAAAAAAAGGATGTATCGTTCCGAACGTGCATCAATTATAGGGAACTTAACAAGCTTACGATAAAGAACCGCTACCCTCTTCCTCATATCGATGATTTATTTGACCAACTTCAAGGTGCTACATCTTTTTTGAAGATTGATTTACGTTCCGGATATCACCAGCTACATGTACATGAGCATGATGTTCCGAAAACCGCCTTTGATACTCGCTATAGCCATTATGAATTCGTGGTCATGCCTTTTAGTCTCACTAACGCACCTGCGATCTTCATGGACTTGATGAACCGTGTGTGCAAAGCTTTCTTGGATCGTTTCATCATTGTGTTTATCGATGACATTCTTATCTACTCGAAGTCGAGAGCGGAACACCCATGACATCTTCGTTTAGTTCTTGAGCCTTTCCAAGGAAATCGTCTCTACGCCAAGTTCTCCAAGTGTGAATTTTGGCTTAAAGAAGTCCAATTCCTCGGTCACATCGTCAACGACTAAGGAATTCATGTCGATCCCATGAAGATAGAAGCTGTTAAGAGCTAGAATACACCAAAGACTCCGTCCGAAATCCGTTCTTTTCTCGGATTGGCGGGTTATTACCGTCGATTCATCGCCGACTTCTCGAAGATCGATGTACCTCTTATCACCTTGACTCACAAGGATAAACCTTTTGTTTGGGCTTGCGAACAGGAGGAAGCCTTTCAAACTCTCAAGCGTATGCTTTGCGACGCTCCCGTTCTTGCTCTTCCCGATGGAAGTGACGATTTAGTTGTCTATTGCGATGCCTCTAACCTTGGTCTTGGTTGTGTTCTTATGTAACGAGACAAGGTTATCGCGTATGCGTCTCGACAACTCAAAGTCCATGAGAAGAACTACACTACCCATGATCTCGAACTCGGTGTAGTGGTTTTTGTGTTGAAGATATGGAGACACTACCTTTACGGTACCAAGTGTACCGTCTTCACCAACCATAAGAGCTTACAACATATCTTTAATTAGAAGGAACTGAACATGTGCCAACGCAGATGGGCTGAACTTCTCAACGACTATGACTGTGAGATACGCTACCATCTCGGCAAAGAAACGTCGTAGCCGATGCTCTCAGTCGACGAAGCTATGTGTATAGCGTTCGTGATTTTCAAGCCAAGAACAAACTCGAAACCCTAATTCGCGAAGCTCAGCACGCATGTTTCATTGAGAATACTGTAACGCCCTGCTTTTTCATACTTTCCATATTTAGAAGGATCGTTTTTAATTCCGTTTTTGAAAACTTTGTAATCTTGTATTCGTTCTTTTGTTGTAATCGTTGTAAAATCCGAGACTTGGATCATAATAAAATTCGTAATTCTTACAATCCATGCCTTACACATTCATACATGACCATACGTTGAAACCATTATACATATGATACTTAATTCGTGATACTTGAAAACATGTGATAAATTTACGAATACGCATCATACATGAATCATACGATACTTATCCTCGATTCTTGTACATAATCATACTTGTTGATACTTATTCTTATGCTTAGAATTCATACAAGCCCCTTAAAATACACCCCTTATGCTTAAAACACCTAAAACACGTCAAACACAAACTACAAGGACTAAAAGTGCAAAAAATCAACAAATTTTGGGATTTTACCCTCTCGCGGGTCACGACCGTGTTTCCTCATTCTTCTCGCCCCCCGCGAGAGACCATAATCCGAAGAAAGTGGTTAGCTGGTCACAGATTAGGGAGTTTTGTGCTAGTTTGGTGTGTTTTCTTCATTAAATGGCCATCTAACTTAATCCTAATCACTTCCTATAAAACCCAACTCAATTACACACTTCTCCCACTTTACAAACACTCTAAACTCTCTCTCAAACTCACTAAAATTAGTTGCTAATCTCAGAATCTGAGCAGAAAGTTCAAGGCTCTCAAAGTGAGTTCTAGCTCACTTCTACTTCATCTTTCTCATTGTTTCTTCTTTCTTAGCACTTGGAACACCTTTAGGGTTGCTTCTTAGGTTTTCCATGGAAAACCAAGATAGGAACTCCTCCATATTGGAGGTTAAAGTGCAAGAAACTTTTTGTTTTGAACAAGACTTCTTTAAACTTATGTTTTACTTCAAACAAGCTTGTGTTATTATACTCCTAATCAAGTTTATGGTTAGTGAGCCTAACCAAGATTGTTCTACATGAAATATGAGGTGTTCTAACACTCTAAACTTTCTGTTTTACATGAGCTTTAAGCTCACAAGTGATGCCAAGTCTTGAACTTGAAGATAGTGTGACTACAAGGTTAGCTTGGGCTATCCTCCATCCAAGTCCACACATCACGATGATTTCTCATCTCCATCCTAAGTAGCTTGCTAGATTGAAAGTAACACAACCCCGTCTAGCCTTCGAATTGTGTCGACGTCAGCTCACCGGGTTGTAGATTACTTGGCTACTTAGTATAGTGATAACATGTAATTTCATTTCCTTTATTATCCTTGTTCTTGACCCTCCTTGTTTTTCTGTGACAACTTGTGTAGTGGTGAACTTACATGAGGTTCCTAAATGGATGGTTACACCACCTACCTCCTACATGACTTCCATGATATTATTGTTAGTTAGACTTATGATAAATATATATGAACTATATAATATACTTAGAACTGAAACCTTGATAATGACTAAATAATCATATGTCAAGTTACTAAGTTTAATCACCAAAGTGTTTAGTTCCTCGTTACGATTCTAATAGGTGTTACAACCTATGAAATCACATAAACCCTAATGGGTTCTCATAGTGTCAAAACGAGTGTTATACCTTATTGAATATTTTGTATACATTATTTTGTTATGCTTACTCCAAATTCCGAATCTTCCATCAACATCCAACACTCACACCTACGATTTCCTCTTGTAGGATAACTCGGTGTTCCTCCCGCAACCAAACAACCCTTCACAGATTCAACAAGTTGGAAAGCTTGCAAAACCATGAGTACACTCAGCCCATTTTCTTGTATATCACTTCCGGGTGTAACATGTTTACCTTATACAAAAATCACTAAACTTATGCTTTACACAATGCACGTAACAATCCAATATACATGAACACTATGATACATTACTTGATGCTTCTATTTGGACCATTCTTATGTAATACGATAGTTATTAGTTTTAATTTGACATGTATAGCACTATAGGAGTAACGCACCACCCGTGAACGAGAGGTCATGTTAAATTATCTTTATTATGCGTAAGCAAGAGGATTGACTAGAAATATTGCATGCTACGTATGATGCTCTTGTATAAACTTAGTTGCCATGTGGATTCGTTTTAAATTTATGCTTATACGTATGCGTTAAACTTGTGTACTCGCCTTTGCTTTTGCATTGAACTTTATTTTAAACATGTTACAGGTTGAGAAGGATGATGCTATGAAATTGAAGTAGCGATGATGCTAGATACACATATAGACATTTTAGGTGTATTCATGTTGTATCAATTTTGCCCTTGTTGTATTGTTATTGAAATTCCATGTATTGTAATGACAATTTACTTATGAAATGAAATTCGGTTTAAATTAATTATTATCACCAATAGCGTTGTGAGCAATGAGCAATCTTTTTCCTCCTGCCTTGATGTTTCCGCCATCGGTTGGGGTGTGACAAATGCCTTGTATGAGGAAATGAAATGGTGCCGAAACCCAACTCGTAAATAAGTCTAGCGGTATTTATTATATCTCGATCGCATTTGGATTCCCAGTCGCAATAACCTCCGAGAGTTATTGATGACCGAAGCTCATAAATCTCAATATTCATTCACCCCGGTGTCGACAAGATGTACCAAGGCCTCGTTGTAGGTATTGGTGGTCGGGCATGAAAAAGGATATCGCTCTGTATGTTTCGAAATGCTTAACTTGTGCGAAAGTTAAAGCTGAACATCAACGACCCTCTGGTTTACTCGAGCAACCCGACATTCCGATGTGGAAATGGGAAAGTATAGCTATGGATTTTGTTACAAAACTCCCTAGCACAACCTTTGGTCACGATAGCATTTGGGTTATCGTTGATCGTCTTACGAAATCTGCTCATTTCATTCCAATACGAGAAGACTTTAAGGTTGAACGATTAGCACAAATCTATACCGATGAAGTCATTTGTCGACACGGGACGTTTGGTGACATCATCTCTGATCGAGACGGTCACTTTACCTCATGTCTCTTGGAGACATTTCAATTCGCAATCGGTACTACTCTTAATCTCAGTACCGCATTCCATCCTCAGACCGACGGTCAGACTGAGCGCACGATCAGTACCCTCGAAGACATGCTTCGATCATGTGTTATAGATTTTGGTGGTAATTGGAATTCGCATTTACCTTTAATAGAATTTTCGTACAATAACAATTATCATACTAGTATTCAAATGGCACCATTTGAGGCACTATACGGTAGAAAATGTCGTTGCTTATTTTATGGCATGAGATCGGAGACGCACAAATCACCGGTCCCGAAGTTAATACAAGAAAAGACAGACAAGATTCTCCAGATTAGAGACAATCTTCTGAAAGCTCGCAGTCGTCAAAAGATCTACGCCGATAAACGACGCAAGCCCCTACAGTTCGAAGTTGAAGATCACGTTCTCTTAAAGGTTTCACCTTGGAAAGGAGTGATCCGATTTTGAAAGGAAGGGAAACTAGCGCATCGATACATAGGTCCCTTTAAAATTCTTGAAAGAATTGGCAAAGTGGCCTATCGACTCGAATTATTGGTGGAAATCAGCAACGTACATCCGACTTTCCATGTCTCAAACCTCAAAAAGTGTTTAGCCGAATAAAATCTTCACGTACCTCTTGAAGATTTGCAAATAAAAGATACTATACACTTCATGGAAAAGCTAGTAGATATCATGGATCGAGAGACCAAGAAACGCAGTCGCATTCCATTGTGAAAGTCAGGTGGGAAGGCTAACGCGCCGCTGAGTTCACTTGGGAACTCGAAAGTGATATGAAAGCTAAATATCCACATCTCTTCGTTACTTCTACTACTCAAAATTTCGGGATGAAACTTCCTAAAGTAGGGGTGACTGTAACAACCCGACTTTTTCGGTTGTTCTGTTATTACCATTTATTATGTTGTAACCGTTTGTAATCCGAGATTCGATATAAGAAGTGGTTTATGTTATTCTATATATCCTCATCACGCTTCATCACTGTACACTTAAATGCTTAATACTCGCAACACTAACGCAAACACGAATCACAGTTAATTACGTTACTTTATGTGTCGAGTGTGTTTGTTTGTTCGGTAGCTCTCAACCTCGCCCCCGCTGATCGCACTAAATCACAAACGCAGTTATTTATGTTGGTTACGTTATACTGTGTGTTATGTATGTTATGTTTTATATGTAGTCGATTTCTCATTTAAACGCTCGCTCCCTCATGCAACTTGATTCATCACGCTAACTCGTAACGCAACACTTAATACCTCGCTAAAACGCTTTACGAAACAAAACTAACTGGTACGAACGAAATCACCAAACAAAAACAGCCACGATGTAACCAAACTCACTCACACGAGCCCTCACTCGTACGAGTGAAGATTGGCTTGCACAAAGGCCTACTCAGTCGCACGAGTACCCAGCCGCACGAGTGCCCACTCGTACGGGTACTCACTCGCACCAACCCACACCTGCTACTCCTTCTCTTCCTATAAATACCTGACTTGTGCACACTTTTTTTTCTTGTTGTCACTCGCACAAGAAACACTCCCTACACGAATTCCCTCTATTTTCCAAGTAAGGATACTACGACTTAAACGCGAATCACAACGATTTCTACAACGAATTTCACGAGTTTATCTCCGATTTCATCTAAAATTCTCTGATTACGAAGATCTTCATCTTTTTCGTAAAACCTTCTGTTTTTTTTTCTCGGAATCACACTTAAACGAGTGTATTTGAGTTAGCCTTGGCTTCTCAAATTAGAAACCTTGATTTTTCCAGCTCACCAAGTGTTGATTCAAGAAAACTGTTTTAAAACGTGATTTTTACACAAGGGCGGACTAAAACTCACACATGTTTTCGTTCACTAAATAGTGGGATGAAAAGGTGTTAAAACACGCTTGAAATGGATTTGATATCACATCTGTTCCAAGTGAAAACTCAGTTCCGGTAGCATAAAGACGCAAGAACAGTCACCTGTGCAAACTGGACTGGCTCGCACGAATCACTATGGTTTCATACGAACCAATCTGAGTTTCCACAAGAGACTCACTCGCTCTAAAGACCTCCCCAGCTTTTGGTTTGTTAAGTAACTTAAGGTTGGAAGGATAGACACTCGATTTTCCCGAAGAAACGACGCGAAAACACTCAACTTTGGACTCGAAAACAGGTCACTCGCACGAGAAGTCACTCGCACGGATGATGACTCGCACGAGGGTGATGCCTCGTACGAACCATCACGCGTACGGGTGATGAATCACACTAGGGTGATGCCTCGTGCGAGTGATGCCTCGTACGACCCTTGTTTGTCTCGCACAACTCATTGTTCAACCGTACATCACTATGGAGGACTGATGCACTTCTGTTCTATGTACAGGCTGATCTGATGCTCCTCTCACTCTCCATCTCACTTGTGTTTGCTGTTACGCACCCACTTTGAGTATATTGACCCCTTTTCGCTTTAACACACTTTTGGGTGTTACGTACGTTCTCTATCAAACGATCACTACTCACAATGCTAAAACACTTTAAAACGCAAACCACTCTCACATGACTATATGTGAAACGCTAAACTGCTATGTGCTAATTGTATGCCTTGAGATTTGCCGACCACCCTTAACATGATAGCAGCTATAGGTTGACCCACCACCCGTTAGTTCGGGGTTGTTAAGGCTCGCTCTCGCTTTACTTTACTTGTCTCACTCGCGGTTGTGTTGGTTAGCTTGTTTCGGTATAGTTGACATATATGTTCACATGACTACGTTAGTGCATGTTGGTTTCGCTTAAACGCTTTATTACTATTACTATGCTAAACCTGTATACTCACCTTTACATTAATGTATTAACTTTTATTTTAACGTATGTGACATGTTGATGGATTATCATTTGCTGCAAATGGATAGGATCTCTAGAAACACACTAAAAAATCTAAGTTGTCGGATTTGTTTTGTTGAAGAAACTTGGAATTTGTTTTGACTATTGCATGAATATTTGTTTGATTGTATGGGAAATTGAACTTTATAAATATTGTCATCAAAAATAGTCATTATGGATTCTCTTGAACAATCTGATTCGCTTATTGCCACATCTCGATGATTCCGCCAACGGTTGGGGTGTGACAGTAAGAAGCATATTCGAGCCCCTTCATGTCGAAGTTATGTGAGACTAACTGCTTCGACTCATGCAACATGTCTAAACTATTACTTGCCTATAGAATATCATCTATGTAAGGACAAGTATAGTAAAGTTGCTCCCACTCATCTTGAGGTAGGTGCATTGATCCACTTGTTTTTTTGCAAAACCTTGTTTTTTCATGACTTCATCAAACTTGAGATACTATTGACGTGATGCTTGTTTTAACCGGTATATGGATTTCTTCAACTTACAAACTAGATGTTGTTGACCTTCAGGTTTAAATTCTTCAGGTTGTTTCTTGTACACATCTTTGTCTAAGTCTCTGTTAAGGAAAGCAATTTTAACGTCCCTTGATGTACCTCTAAATCGAAATGAGCTACTAGGGCCATAACGATTCTTAATGAATTTTTTTTGAGTGACATGTGAAAAGGTCTCTTTATAACCATTCCCTCTTCTGAGTGTAGCCCTTTTGCAACCAATCTCACTTTGTAGCGTTTAACGTTCCCATTTGGATCCACTTTTGTTTTGAACACCCATTTACATCCTACGGGTTTGACACCGTTGGGTAATTCTACCAATTCCCAACCGTCAATTTTCTTCATGGATCCAAGCTCATTGTTCATTCTTTATTCCATTCAGAAGATTGATCACTGTTAATTGCTTCATTATAAGAGAGAGGATCATTGAGCTTTCTAGCGTCCATTATAAGAGGTAGGTAACATAGTCATCCTAGTTCGTAGGCCTTTTGGGCCTAATGACCTTTTAAGTTGATTATCGGGTTCAACGTTGTCTTGGTTTTGAGCTTTTTATGTGCCTTCAATATGAGGTATAATTGGTTCTGATTGTGGAGTCGGAGTTGGTGCAATGACATTAGGTACAGTTGTTGGATCGGGTACAACAGGAGTAAACGGAGTTATGGTAAGCGACGAGTCTTTCCTCCCTGCGTCTTGTATTTCTTGCAATTCTTCACAAGGGTTAGTACTACTCTCACTGACCTTAAAATCCTCTAGGAACCGGCAC
The DNA here is from genome assembly GCA_947069175.1 of Scalesia atractyloides. NCBI lineage: Eukaryota > Viridiplantae > Streptophyta > Magnoliopsida > Asterales > Asteraceae > Scalesia > Scalesia atractyloides. The sequence goes on from CAMTDV010000021.1 coordinate 32,683,495, forward strand.
GCTTTGTTTCTACAATACAAGTGGCGTGGGAAGGATAATAGAAATGATAACTCTTTGTGTGATAAGGATACCCGATAAAGAAACAGGTTACTGTTTTCGGGTCAAGTTTCCTTAGGGAAGGATTGTAAAGTTTTGCTTTAGAAGGAACTCTATTAAGTACATGAACAACTACTTTTAATGCTTCAGTCTAGAGGAATAAAAGTAAATTAGTGTTGGCTAACATACTGCGCACCATGTCTATTAGGGCAGGGTTTCCGCGTTTAGCAACACCGTTCTGCTGAGGGGTACCTAGCATGGTGTATTGGATCATGATCACTGGCCCTTACAAAACTCATAAAATGGACCAGGAGCTTTACCCACACCAATATGTCTTCCATAATATTCACCACCTCTATCTGATCTCACAACTTTAATTTGATGATCTAGTTATTTTTCAACTTCAGCTTTATAATCTTTAAAAGTTGTAAGTGATTCTGATTTTCTTTAATGAGATACAAGTACATATAACGGGAATAATCGTCAATGAAAGTGATAAATGAAGTATGTCCACTTATTCCAGCGATGGGGTAAGGACCACTAATGCCAGTGTGAATGTTAGAACTCCTAGTGGCACCTTTCTTATTCGCTGATGTTATTTTACCTTTAAGGCGTTTCACACACATTCCAAAGTTAGTGAACTCGAGAGGTGTTAAGACTTCATCCTTTACGATTCGAGTTAATCGTTCTTGTGAGATGTGGCCTAAACGTTGATACCACAACATGGATGAAGTCTCTAAGTTCGTTTCCGTTTCATCTTTGTGATTGACTCATTAGTATTATATGACAATAAAGATTTGGAAAATTCTTCAGCTAGTTCTAATCTATAGAGACCACCATCCAGAATGCCACTACTATACACTACTGAATCATAAAGAATAGAGATTTTATGATGACCATGAGAAACAACAAAATTGTCTATGTCTAACTTTGGTCCTGATACAAGGTCCCGAGTAACCTCAGGAACATATATATAAGGTATCATTAAGTTTAATGCATAAACCAGTTTTCATAACTTATTGTAATGTTCCCACAACCTTCACTTCTAATTCCTTATCATTCCCCATTTTTAGTGTTCTTTGGTTACTTCCCAGCCTCCGGATTGTAAGGAATCCCTAAGTAGAATTGGTCACATGAACCATAGCACCAGAATCAAACCCCCAAGAATTAGCAGGAACATTTAAATTATAGGACTCAAGAATCATAAAGAGATTATTACCTTTCTTAGCCAGCCACTCCTTAAAGTCATGGCATTCAATTTGCATATGTTCTGACATTTCTACAAAACTTGCAGTATGGCTTGCCTAAGGAGTTCTTAGAGCTGGAAGTGCACTTGGATTAGGCTTTTGGACTTTATAAGCTTCCTTCCTTGGATAGTTGTTCTTCCTCTTCTTGGAATTTGCAGTATAGAGATAAGCAACATCGGCAATTATATGCACCTTCATACCCTCTTCCTCTTGCACGCACATGGTGATTAGCTCACTCATCATCCATTTGTCCTTCTAAGTGTTGTAATTGATCTTAAAAGCTTCATAGGACGAAAGAAGAGATATCATGATGAAGTGTACGAGAAAACCATCATTGATCTCCATGTCTAATCCCTTTAGTTTATGTGTAATGTCATTCATCATCATGATGTGCTCACGAATACCGCTCCTCCCATCATACTTAGTAGTCACTAGCTTGAGAATCAAATTACAAGAGTGCACCTTAGATGTCCCTTTGAATTGCTCCTCCACCGAAGCCAAGTAGGTTTTAGCATCATTAGTGTCTGGAATGGCTCCTCTAATTGCAGTGCTAACGGAATTCTTCATAAACATGAGAGACATGCGATTGCATCTAGTCCACTTTTCAAAAAACTATATGTTCTTGAGGTGTGGATGTAGAAGTAAGTGTTGCGGGTTAGTCATCCTTTAGAGCATAGTCGAAGTCCAGTAGAGCAAGAGTAAGCATGAGTTTGTCCTTCCAGGTAGCAAAGTTATCACGAGTCAATGGTGGGATCCCGCAATTAGGAGCTGAGGGTGGAAATTAGGGGTGCAAACGAGCCGAGCCCGAGCTCGACTAGGCTTGAGCTCGTTTCACTTATGAAAGCTCGAGCTCGAGCTCGGCTTTATTCGAGCTTTGTTTCTAATGCTCGAGCTTGGCCTGCAGGTAATTTTTCAAGCTCGAGCTTGGCTCGGGCTCAGGCTCGGCTCGTTTATCATATCCTAATTAATTTATATTAATTATAATTATTATTTTGTATATAATTTAATTTTTTTCATAAATTTATAAATATTAATCATTAGTATTTAGATATATATTTAATATATTAATAAAAAAATATATAAACAACAAGCTCGTTAAGGCTTGCGAGCCGACTCGAGCTCGATAAGCAAAGCTCGGGCTCGGGCTCGTTTATTAAACGAGCTTGTTTTTTAGGCTCGGGCTCGAGCTCGAGCTCCTTTAAGCTCGGCTCATTCGAGTTTTTTCTCGAGCCGATCTAGAGTAGCTCACGAGTAGTTCGGCTCGTTTGCACCCCTAGTGGAAATTAAGATGAGAGGGTTAAGATACTTAACCTAGAAGTCTTAATATGATCTAAGGGCATGTTATACTAAGGCAGACATAAGAAATGACCATTTTAATTATGAAGTTGTGATATGTCTATTACTAACATCAAAATAATAGACTAATTTATTTGAAAATTCTACTTAAATGAAGATAAATCACATTTGGGTAGAAGTGAAATCATTTAAGCATGAGTGCAAAGTAATTATGACAGATCAGCTTTGGGCAGAAGTGTGACAATTTACTTAGTTAAACATAGTTAAATACACAACACATGAATGAATCAAATCACCTTTGGGTAGAAGTGAGACATTTATATGTGTAAGGCATAAATAACATAGCTTATCATTATACTTGAACAATAAGATAGATGTTTCAAATCACCTTGGGGCAGAAATAAAACATCAAAAGCTCATTGAATTTAAGCTATTTGGTTTTGTAAAATATCAAAATTTATTTAAGTGATTTACAAAACCATTTAGTTAATAGCAAACCACCTATTCGCTGGGGGTGCGGGGCAACGCGGCCCCGTAGAGGGTTCGGGTGGAGCCCGACCTTAAGTTTAGTTCACATTTAATAGTTCATGAGATAATCAGTTTTCGAGAAGTGGTGAGATTTTGAGAAAACAATGTTTTCGGGAACTTACGAAATTTCAACATTTTATGAGATCTCGAGTTGACTTGAGATTTCGAGTTGTCTAATGAGTTTTCAAGTTTATAAGAGATCTCGAGTTTGAATGAGTTCTCGAGAATCATAAGTGATTTCTAGAACAATTAAGTTCTCGAGTATCATAAGAGATTCTGAGATAAATGAGCCCATGAGATATCTCGAGTTTAAGTGACTTCTCAAGAAAGATAAGTGAACTCAAGAACATGAGAGTTCTCAAGAACCACAAGGATTCTCGAGTTAGTAAGTTCTCTAACTTGTGGGATCTCTAGTTCTCGAGTTTTTCTAATTATCAAATTCTCTAATCCTTATGAGATCTCGAGTTTGTTATGAGATCTCAACTATCTTGAAAACTAATCCCTTAAGATTTTGTTCCGAGAATTAATGGATTTTAAATATATCCTTTCTGATTTTAAATATTTTAAGTTTATCCAAAATCTTTGAGATTTCAAAAATATCCAGATTTAATTAATAATTTTTTTTGAAATATATTTAGGGGTAAGATTTTAATTAAATTCCAAAAAATCCAATTACATTTGGATCATTAAACCAAAATAAGGGTTTACTTTAGGAACTGATGACGAACATCATGAAGAACACCTCCGAAAATTTTAAAAAAAATTAAACCTTTTCGAAATCATAATTTAAACAATTCGGTAATAGATTTCGAAATCATAACGGTTTTGTGTAAGACGTAATATATATTAAAATGGAAAACCATGAACATGATTAAAACAATTTTCATTTGACTTTAACAAGAACATATTTTTCCGATTTTAATCAAGAATAAAGGAAAAACAGAACTGATTCAGCAACATATGCTCTAATACCACACGTTGATCAGTTCTGTTATTATGTAATGGAAAACATATAAATAATACTTGTTACAGCATTCAGGCCAACAGATAATCCAGTAATTGATGCAGACATCGAATAAACATGATTGTCAGCTTGATCTGGTTTTCGTTTAGGATATATGTCAATGATGGTAGTTCCGAATTATTAAGGGTAAATAATACGTAGTGATGGAGAGAGATGAGGTCAAATTGTATGTGATGTTATGATTAGAGTCTAACCTTAAACTCTCTCTAGTCACCATCTTAAATACACCCAAGGGGATTAGTTAATAAGGGTAATTCGGTCAATCAACAATTACCAAGTAATAATATATTATAAGGTTTTAATTTATTTTGAGGAGCTTTTTAATGTATAATAAGTAGGTCCTTCAATATGATTATATCCAACTCTAAATTTAATAATGCTTTGGATTGTTTATTTAGCAATATTTGAAAACTTGTGCCCGACTCATCCTGCTTTTAATATTTTACTTGAGTTGATTCAAGTTTCTTTTTGCAATTTTGATATTTTTTCAAAGGGATTTCAAGTTGTTGATCTTTGTTTATTGCTTCATGCTTTGATTGTGGAACTTCTTGATGCTTTTCTTTTAATTTCCTTTTAAACTCATTTTTTGCTTTTGAAAAATTCTTTTCATGATCAACAATTTGACCTCTTAACAAAATGTTTGTAATTTTTTTATGTAAACAAAGGCTTTAATACAGTTATCACTACATACTTTTTTCAAGTATATGTGCTGATATTTGAGAAGAAACATTTGTAGTGGAATTTATTCAGTAGTTGTTGCATCAACTGTCTAGATTGCCATTATTACGAGTTCTTGGACTCATCAGTGTTTGGATAACATCAGTTATTTCAAATGCCATTAAGGCAAAGTGAATATCATTCAAGTCTTTAGGAAGACTACTTCAGTCAACATAGCTTTGTATGAAAAAGATTTGTTGTTGTAGAGAAACAACAATTGTTGACTATGTGAAACAATCGGTGCACTGGTTTGAACATATTGGATTTATGGTGCAGTGGCCTGTACATATTAATATGGCATTGGAACATGACTGTGAACAAAGTGAACAATAGAGTGTGCGTTTGGACTTTGGTTATAATGATGTTGTTGTGTACTTGGTTGAGATCTCTGATTAGGATAAGTGATCTGAGGGGTAGGTGCCTTGTTTGGCAAAGTTTTGGCTCATACACTCTCTAGCAAAATCACCCAATTTGTTACAGTTGTAAGATTTCAGTTGTGACTTATCCACTTTAATTGTAGTTCTATTGTGCAGACCAGGATTTTCTACCGGTTTTCTTGTCGAAGTTGTTGGTTCTCACACTCAATAAGCCTAACCGATGCAAGATGTCCATTTCTTCCAAACCCAATGGATCAATATGTTCCAAACCCTACACGAGAATGATAGATTATCTGACATGGTGTAAGGTTTATCATAGACTGTGAAATCTTGGTTTGATGATTTGGAATGAAAACTAGCATACATGTCAATCCAGCGGTCGTATCCCTGATCTACTTTGTATAAATTTGTGGAATCATGACTAAACAAAGTTTTATTATCAAAAGTGTAATCATCAATTGTTTTGCCAGTATTTTGTAACTTCTTTTCCTGATTAATCTCTCTTTCAAAAGTCTCCCATGGAGTTGTGACAAGGTTAATTGTTTAAATTATGGTTGAGTTCTCATAACAATAACATAGGTATCCCATTGGCCATTTATCAGACAAAGTGTAACATCCGTAAAAAAACGGATTTTACCAAACCCGCTCCGTTTATTAACCGAACGATCAGTTTAAAATTTCGTGGCGTATTTAATGCCCAAATTAATTTTAAACGATACATAATTAATTATTATATTGGAATATATAATTTGTTTTTGAAAAATTATTAAAAATAATGAAATAAAAATATAATGGCACTGCCGGGTTTCGAACCCGGGTCAGTCAGTCGGGTCAAGACTTAACACACATACACTCAACCACTGCGCCACTAGTGTTCCTTGTTAATTATTAGAATCAATTAATTCATATCATGATTCTCGAATTCAAAACCGGCGCCCAAATTGCAGTCGTCGGAAATCCCGGCGATCTCGCGAGATTGAACGGTTTCTTTTGTTCTTAACGTAAACATTTAAACCTACATCGGTTATAACCGACGCCTGAACTCGCGACACAAGCTATAACCGCCGGAGAGTTTTTAACCGACGAATCAAGTCGGAAATCGGACCAAATTCATCAACGACCTGCCTTATAAATACCTCCTCGAACCTCTGCTAGCTTTTTCGCTCAAAACCCCACCTTTACCCGACGTAAATCCATTCGCCGGAAAACTTATGTACCTTGCCGGAAAACCGAACCCCTCACTTCTGAGCCTTACTGAACCCCCTGAGCTTATACCGAAGTCACCCACATCCTTTTCAAGCTTTCTGAAGACTCTCTGCTGCAAGACACACGACGCCGGAATCTTTTGCTGTCGCCGGAGTTCTGCCGTAGAAACAGAGGAGTCCAGTCGGTATACCTTACGCCTAATTTCTCTTTCTTTTTATTTATATCTCACCTGTAATTAACTGAAACACGCTAACGAACATGATTAAAACTTCGAACCAGTCAGTCATCGTTTCTGGTTAAAATTGACGAAGAAGACGAAGTTTCGGTAACATATAAGTTTAATTTAAATCAAGTTATAACTCGGGTTAGACACACAGTCCAGCGGTGGACTGTGTGCACATTAAACATGTAAACGTATCGAGTTCGAATCTTGTCCGACGCATGCTGCCTTAATAAAAATGCCTTTTTTTGTTAACCAAACCGGAGTCACCGCTGTTACATGTTAAGTTTATTAATAACCGGAATAATAACCAAGTTAGACACACAGTCCAGTGGTGGAATGTGTGTATGTTTAATCACAGGACACGAGTTCGAGTCCGGTCTACTGCACCGATCCGGACAATTATCTAACTTTTTAAATAAGTCAGAAATGAAAATACTTAGTTTGTATTTAAGTATAATAAAAATCGGTTTATATAACAAGTTAAACACACAGTCCAGCGGTGGACTGTGTGTTAACTCAACCCACAGGTCCCGGGTTCGAGACCTGTGGAGCGCACCGGTCCGATTCAGTAAAATCTTTTTAGAAATAAATTGATTTTCGGATTAATCTAATTAATATATAAATATAATTAAAAACAGAAATATTTCGGGTTAGACACGTAGCTCAGTTGGTAGAGCTGCGTGCACGCGTACGGGAGGTCTCGGGTTCGAGCCTCACTCAGCGCACACTTACACGCATACGAACCGGTCAAACAGTCAAGGTCAATGGTCAACGGTCAAAAAAGTCAACTTTTTTTATTATTTTTATTTATTTATTTTAATTAAAAATCAATTAAAAATACTTAAAAATAACATTTTTAAGGTTAGAAAATAGCCTTAAACTCACAAAAATACACCTAACAATCCTACTAAAATGGATCAATAAAATTCGTTTACTTACCGAACCATAATGCTATTTATCTAGGTTAATTTAACTCGTGGTTAAAACCACTTCGCGTGCATTCAACATCATCAACCGAACGCACCCACTGTGAGTGAATCTTACAACTCCCCCTTTTTAATTACACGTTTTGGGGTGTGTCATGTGTCACAAAATAATTAACTCGTTTATTTAAACTTGTGCCATACCATATTGTGATCTAAACTTAGATTGTTTATATTGTTGTGGTTATGTATTTCATTTTGTCAACCTATATGAAAGTCATTCATTAAGCCCATCAGTTCCTCGTGAGAGACGAGTTGAGCAACGCGTGCCTCAAAACAAATCCATTATTGTTCATGTGTGTATTATTGAGTTTATATTGTTTGAAGTTATGTATTTCATATTGTCCAGTTTATGCAATTCATTCATTAGGCCCATCAGTTCCTCGTGAGAGACGAGTTGAGCAACGCGTGCCTCTAAACGATCCATTATTGTTCATATGTGTATTGTTTAATATTAATTTGATTGGTGAATAAGTTTACATCTATTTTTACTCATGTGTGGTTGTGCACTTTATTTCATAATCAATTAAATAAACTTGTTCAAATGTTTTCCATAGGATTCACTCGCCAACTTTTTGTTGATCCAAAAACCCTTTTACACATGATACAGGTGAACAGGATGAAGCAAGGAAAACATAGGAAATGCCTTAGAAGAAAACAATGAAGCCTAGATTGATATTTAGGACATGTTGTAATATCGATTGTAATTCTCCATTAAATTGTATTAATGAATATGAAACGTATAATAAATGTCATGAGCTTTGATGATAACCCAATCATGCCCCGGTCACCTTTTCCGCTGCGGGTCGGGGTGTGACACAAAGACCCAAAAAACCTATTGTACAGGGCACTGTTAAAGTAAGTATGATCCAGCAATCTCAATTCACTAATTAAGGTTGTAAATCTATCAAACTATAGTGTTAGAGATTCTCCTTTTACATGACAAATATTTCATCATGTTGAGCCAAAATTTCCAGGTTATTTTCTATAACGTTAGGGTTTCCACTGAATTTCTCTTTGAAAGCATCCCACAACTCTTTTGCAACTGTGCAATGAAGCAAACCAACTTAAATTTCATATAGAGGAGCCATAATGAGCATATCGAATGCTTTGGTATCCAATTCCAGTTGTGGAAATATTGTTTAGGATAGTTTCAACTTCCTTTGCTTTATCTTTACCATCTTCAACATTGGTTGTCATAGGGACATAAGGACCATACATCACTGATCAGCAACATCTGGTGTGTTTATGTCACACCCCGATTTCCATGTGTATCCCGGTGGGGAGTTTGTGATGTAAGTTGATAACATCAAAACCAAACAACACAGAGCAACACAGCGGAAGTCTTGGATTTAAAATATTATTACAACTCGATAAATGTCCAAAGTTCAAAATAATAGATACAGACGGATTGTAATAAAGATCCACAGGCGGATCGTAAAAAATATGTACAAAAATGATAACAGACTTTAAGGCAAAGCTAAGGGTCGCAAATCCTCTATGTTGTCGCCTACGCAGCTTCCGGCCTATTACGTGTTGTACCTGTAACTTAATCTTTTTGAATATACCTCAATTTTCATTGGTAAATACAATCAACCGACACATTTTGAAAATCTTTTCAAAAATGATTTTAAGTGCACCTGACACATTTTATAAATAACTTGGGACAATATAAATGACCTTGTATACAATATTACAAGCCTGTTAATACATATGGGGCCCAGTACAGAAACCGAGACATGATCGACTAACACACCACTTCTGAACTTTCACACAGAAAGCAGATAATAATAATAATTTTCAATTGACCGGTGTATGCCTACACCCCATGCTTTAGGTCGTGGCCATTAGCACTTTAATGAGCCTAAGGATATCCCAGACATGGTCAAGCCCACCCCAATGTTTAAGTTATCAAGCAATACAGATTAAAACGAGTTATGAGATTTAGTTATAATCTCAACTGGACAATACATGATCCCATACTCGACCAAGCGGTAATAGTTTACCGTATCCCAAGCCCGTGTGGGGAAAATAGGTTAAAAGTATTTACCTGAGCTAAATCTTCGAGAAAATAACAACTCAGCCGCAAATCAAATGATAAGTACAAGCACAATCTACCAGAAGGCGTCTAGTCTGGAATGATGATGTTATTAACCAATTAGAATGCTAACGGGTCCTTAGTTAAGTCGTAAACTTGAACCGGTTAGTCTTATGTTAAATAAATATGGTACGATACGCTAGATTAAGCGGTGACCGGAATAGAATGTTATTTAGACCCGACAAGTACTAAGACTTGTATAATATGGGTAAACACACAACATTCTGGATTTTGATATAAGAATGATAAGGTTAAACCTGTTTCAGTTAAAATACGTAAACTAGTCACGAAGGCTTAACCGTACGCATATAAGCGAAATCGGGTAACCGGATGAGTCATATATAAGTTCCATATTCCAATGTGTTTTAAATATGTTATAATATCAGTAAGATATCAACATGAATGCCCGTTATAGTTTAAAATCAATTTACGCCTTAAAAGGACGTTTTGGTCATTTTACGCCTTATAAAAGAGGTTTGCGAGTAAATTGATGTCAAGGTCATAAAAATTCTGTAAATATATATTTTATGATGTTATATCAGTAGGATATCAAATATATGTGTGGTTGTTAGTTTAAAACCAAACTATGTCCCGTAAGGGTGTTTTAGTCATTTCACACATAGCTTTGATGTCATAATTGGATTCTGAGTTTGAGACTTGTTCCTACTATAAGAATGTTCAAAATAGGTTAAGAAATCAGTAGGTAATAAGCCTCGGTCCTTAAATATGGTTTTAAACCATACTATACGCTGAAACGGCTTTAAACGCGCTAAATGACGATTTAAATGAAGTTTAAAGAAATCTAAGATTATGATTAAGTTTATATACCCAAAATATGTTATTTAATATAATATAACAGTAGGTAAAAGATTTGGATGTCAAAAGTGTTGTTAAAACCATTTTATGCGCCGTAAGGGTGTTATCATCATTTATCGACATTATACAAGGGCTTGTAGGTAAACTCAGTTCGTAAACTGTTTTGATATCCCAAATAATACGTATCATGATATTACATCAGTGAACTATTAGTTTGGTGATGAAAGTATGTTTAAACCTTCTAAATGCCGAAAAGAGCATTTTAGTCATTTATAAGTATCATTAACGACTTTTAATAAAATGCAGCTTATGATCAGAATGTTGACATCAAAATAACTTATTTAAGTTAACAAATCAGCATATAAATCATTTGTATGATTGTTGGTGATTAAAACCTTAGTTTATGACAAAAAGGGCATATTAGGCATATTTAACGGATACTTGCATAATGACTTGGAATACTACATAACCATATAGTATGACTCCAGAAAGTCATACTACAATATAACATGGTCATAATGCAACTTAAAATCAGATTCTAAAGTTGCTAATTCGGGTCAGAACTGAAAGTCAAAGTAGAAGGCATACTTCGTGACTTTCGGTTGTGAACCGACCCTAGACCTGGACTTGACGGGCCGAACATGTTTATACATGTTCTAACTATTATTAACAAGTTATTAAAGTGTTAAAACGTATTTTATAACACTTACATTACTAGTTATGAATTTATTTCAAAACTGACCCGTTGAATTTTCATGTGTATAACTTTGACCCGTCAATTGGTCAAGCAAACGTGGTAATTAGGAGGTGCCTTTTTAAGGGATTAACACCTACCTAATTACGACCACGTAGCCACATTCGTATCGAACAATGGCTGGACTGTAATGGTCTTATCCGAAGGTCAAAGCGTTTTTACGTAAATGCTTTGTCTTTGGCGTAAAAGCCCAGATAACTGAAAATAACAACTTGGAGCACTTACAAGTGATCCAAGAGAAGCTTAGAAAACTCAGAGGAAGCTCCCAATGTCTTACGAACTTGCCAAGAAGAGCTAGAGAGGAGATGGAGAGCACATGAGCAAGTATGAGTGAAGCAAGATCACCCTATTTATACTTGAAAGAGGAGTCTCATGATCAAGCCAGGTGTTTAGACATGATCTAGAATGTTTACAAGTGTTTTTGAAGTGTCAAAAACTAAGCAAAGGGTGGCAAATTCGCGAGAAAGGTGGCACAAGGTGGTCAGAGTGGTGTCCAAGGAGCAAGCTGGCACCAGCTGCAAACTTTATGCCCAGATAGGGCCTTGGCGTAGCACGTAGGCCATACCCATAATGGCTACGCGCCGGCGGCGCCCCCCATCAAGTTTGAAACTTGGCAAATTTAGTCCCTGAACTTCCAAACTCTGATATACTTTCATTTCTTGCATACTTGGACTTTCTAGTTAAGTTTTTGGTATCCTTGAAGGTATAACCGAGCATCGTAAAGTCCCGGTTTTGTTAAAAAGGTCAATTAGAGGTGTAATTAAACATGTTGACGATTTAGTCCCTTAATAAAACAATTTCTGTTCAGAGGTTAGTAAATAACATAAGGGTAACCTTGGTCCCTCTTGTATAACACGTGGCATACGAGGATCAATAGGATACGTATCGGGATTTAATTGGACAGGTTTTTATGAGGTGTTACATCCTCACACCCCTTAAAAGAAATCTCGACCTCGATATTTTATTCAAACAAATGGGGGTACTTTTGTCGCACAATGGACTCGACCTCCCAAGTGTATTTAGGACCTCGACGACCATTCCATTTGACCTTTACAATTGGCACATGATTTTTACGAAGCTTTTTAACCTGTCGATCTTCAATCGCCATGGGTTTCTCAATGAACCTCAGGTTTTCATCTATTTGCACGTCTTCGTGTGGCATAGCCAGCGATTATCGGCCAAGCATTTCTTCAAGTTCGAGATGTGGAATACATCATGGATTCCACTGAACTTCTCAGGCAACTTAAGCTTATAAGCTACGTATCCAACACGTTCAATAATTTTGACCCCTTCTTGCCAAATCGCATAACACCTTTCCGAGGGGATACTTTTAATAACACTTTGTCCCTTGGAACTAAGAGGTCTATGCCTTCATTCAACTTTTTGCAAGCGCTTTGAGACATACGATTTGCAAATTGTCGTCGTTCTAGGACTATCTAAGGTCCTGTCAGTTGGTCTTCCCCAACTTCAGACCCAGCAAACGGATGTTCTGCACTTTCTCCCGTATAAGGTTTCAAACGGAGCAGCCTTAATACTTGTATGGTAACTGTTTGTCACACCCCGATATTTCGATTACATCAGAGTTGGGCGTGATCCGGCTGGTATCTTCATTGCACAACGAAGATATGTGACTTCTTTTGCCGCGCCAATAATTATGAGTCTCATTAGACTAGGTACCGATCGTTGTAAAATCTCGTTTAAATGTACCTAAGTGTGATTCGTGTCGTTTGCAAGATCACGTGGCAAAGTGCCGCATTTCGGTCGGTAGTTCTCCCGCTGACGGGATTAGTATCGTTATTGTCGTGCCAAATCGTGTTTTCCAAAGGCCTTGACTCGAAAGTCGTATGTGATGTGCTTCGACATCCGTTGACATATAGGTTGAGTTTCATGTATAATTGCGTACCAGTATTTTGTTCCGCGTGGGTTACCTGCTCAGGTAAATAAAATAGCATGGACAATATAGATAATAGCGTTTGCCCGAGTTAACAATCGTGGTTCCTATGACCTTTAATGTATTTCGTCATAAGTTTTCCAAAGGTCTTGAATGCATGTTACCAAAACTCTCAAAGTTTTGCTTACTATATGTAATTGTTTCGTGTACCGTGTATCAAACACAACACTAACGCATGTTTAAAACCAAAATGTTTACTCATTGTTTCGGCAACGGTTGGAACCCATATTCGAGTCCTGGGCGTTCTGTATGTATTCAAGTCTTAATGATCTAATGTCCTCAATGGAAAGTGAGGTTAAAGCCTACGTATCCCTACAGAAACCTAATTCGCTAAAACCTATAGCTCTGATACCAATCTTTCACACCCCGATATTTCGATTACATCAGAGTTGGGTGTGATCCGACTGGTATCTTCATTACACAGCGGAAGTGTAAAATGTGCTAAGACTTCTAGAAAGTGAACGCCCGCTAAGTTCTCGAATCCCCATGGGTTATCCTATTCCAACTGTGCCATAATTTGTAAATGTAACCTGAGAAAGAAACATGCGAAAAATCAACATAATGTTGGCGAGTTCATAGTTTATTTGAAAAGATTTAAAATAAATCTTTTTGGTAACCGGTTTAAATAATGATGAGAAAACGTAATAAAACCATTTTTCTTGGCATGTCATTTGAAAACCTAGTGTTTGTAAAATTTGTATAACCGTCGATGTCTGCGTATGACAAAGACAACATGCCCTCATGAGCCTATAACCCACTTCGTGCTAGCAAGTGCCTGCCAAACCGTTTACTCAAGACGGTAGACTAGCAGACGGTTATAGTTCCGATATGTAGCGAGGACTTCACTGTACAGTTTTAAACGACCCTACGGCCCTTAGTGTTGAGTAGTGGACAATCTAGTCGTTGTGTCTTCATGCCTCGCACGAGTATAGGTGGGTCTAACCCACTCGAGTCTTTGTGCCTCGCATAAATGAGAATGGGCCTATCCCATTTGAGTCTGTATGCAGGACCAACCTGTCCGCTTACTTGCATGTAGGACACCCCAGTCCTTGAATCTGTATGTAGGACTAGCCAGTCCCCTTGTTTATATGTAGGACAATCCAGTCCCGTTGTAGCTAAGACATTCCCGTCACTAGCGATGAAACTCATGCACGTTCTAAAAATACGTGTGTGTTTTGTAAAACCGGTATGTTTAGCATAAACCTTTTGTAAACCATTTGTGTAGTTGGAATTCGTTTGTAACATGGTTTAGAAATCTGTTGTTTTCATTCATCGAAATGTTGTGTACTTTTGCAAAACTTGCATGTGTTTCCACCCCCGAAAACATTTATAAAAACGTAAAACCGTAAAAAGTGGGGGTTATGAACTCACCTTGATATCCTCGTGCAAAGCTAGCTTAACGTGATCCCGTAATGTCGTTCCAAGAACATGAACTCGCTAGCATGCAATCTATGACATTCATCTCATGGAATACTTATAAGTTTCTAATAAAAGTACGTAGCTAAACTACGTGTCCGAGCTCTACCGTATCGTTAACCAACGACTATAGGGAAGTGTTATCGTCTTGATTTGAAATAACTAATCTATGGTTACTTGATCCCATTTATAACCGGGATGAAACTAAGTCCCGGAAATGACTTAGTTTCCGAGTGATTGAGAAGATATTTATGGAATCGTGTTAGTCGTCGTGAATAGAAGTACGTGTATGTAACCGAATGTTAGTATAAAATATTACACGTTATAAACTCGTATGTGGTGGTCATATAATTTCCAAGAAGTCGTCATATATGTTGACGGATAACAATACGACTTGTCGTAGTGTTTCGTGGATAATTATAAAAATATTTGTATAGTTGTATGCACGTTAAGATCGACTCCATTTGTTTGTTATCGTAATAACGTGTTGAGATCATTCGGTAATATATCGTATGCCGTTTAGACGTTAGAAATACATATAAATAATCATATTTATATTATAAAATCTTCGAGTCGTAGACGTTGGAAAAGATTTCCGAGTTTCGAGACGTTTGAATAAGTATTCGGATTTTCGATATTTGAAATAAATATAAACTATTATATTTATTTTATATGATTTTTGAATTCCCGAAATGTTTGAAATATAAAATCCGAATTTCCGACATTTGTAATAAATATAAACAATATATTTGTTTTGTATGGTTTTCGAATTCCCGATGTGTTACGTTTGACCCGTGTTGACCAGGTTTGACCGAATCCAAAACTGAACCGAGGCACCAAAAATGACCCTAAACTGCTCCTTGACCAGTTTTGACCATGTTTGACCTGTTGACCACGTTGAACCGAGCCCGAGAGCGTCCCGAACTTTAATTTTTCACCCGAGACGAAAGTGGTTTGATGGACTCTACAGGTCACTAGGAGCCCAAAAATATATTTTTCGTCGGACAAGGATGGCCGGAATCTTGTCAGACCCATGTCAGAAGTCGAATTTCGTTGGAGAATAATATTTCGAAAACTTACAGAAAGGCCTCAAACCACCCGATCTAAATATGCATGGAAAGAAAACTTGAAAACGAGCTCGTCGGAATTTGGCCGGAATGTCATCGGAGTTGCCCCTATGCTCAAACGGATCCGCATTAGCTAAAACTAACATCGCCACGCAATCTGGAATGTCGAGTATAGTCGAAAAAGTGTACTCATGGCCGAAAAATGGTCGCTGGAAAAGTCACCGGTAAACCTCCACCGCCGCCGCCGCTGCGCCGCCGTGGCCGACCGTCGGAGTTTGGTTGCCAGTTTTCTTGAGAGAGAGATCAGAGAAAGTTTGAGTGAGGAGAGAGACAGTAGTGTGTGTTTTGTGGTGTAAATGTGTGTATTTGTGTTTATATACTTGGGGTGTGGGTTGGGCTTTTAGTGGGTTGGGCCAAGGCCCGTTATCGTGTTTCTAATCGTTTGTGGGCCCAGAAGCATTTCCAATGCCCATTTTCGCACCCGAACTTCATGGAGTGTCGTATAATAAAGTTTTAGGGTCAAAAATATGTAAAATGATGTCGGAAGTTGGTGTTTGATGCTTACGTTCGTCGGTTGCGTTAAAATTGCGTGAGATGCTTTTGTTGTCGATCTAGTCCGTTTATCAATCCGATTTCGCCTGCGAATATTAAAATTCAGTTACGAAGTTAAATTTATCATAATATTTTAGTTCTTAAGGTAATACACGAGTCCGATGCTTCCGGTTCGTTGTCGGTGCATTCCTGCAGTCGCGTTTTTCGTTCACGTATACGTTTTGTGATGTTTCGAAAGCATGATAATTCTTCAAAACCGGTTCATATGTTAAAATATATGTATGAGACTCGTATTTATCGGTGTTGTCAATAATTCGCCCGATGTTCAGTTCATTACCGCTTCAATGGCGTGAAATTTTCGATAGCGCCAATTGCGTAGCGTATGATTCAAGTAGACGTTCCTACGCATCCAAAGGGCCCAATTAAGATATTTTGTGTCTTGACACACTACTTAAAATCATTTTAATGTTTGTTATGCGCGTAATAAAATCCAAAAATTGCAGGTTGTCACACTGTTATTGTAGGAGAACTCGATCAGGGGTAAGTGACTATCCCAACTTCCACCTAGATCGATTACACATGCTCGTAACATATCTTCTAATGTTTGTATAGTATGCTCACTTTGTCCATCTGTCAGCGGATGATAAGCGGTACTAAAATTTAATCGCGTGCCTAATGCTTGTTGGAAGCTTTTTTCAGAAATGTGATGTGAATCTTGTATCTCTATCAGATACAATGGATACCGGCACGCCATGTAAAGATACAATCTCGTCCACGTAAAGTTTCGCCAATTTGTCAGAGCTAAAAGTTTCTTTGATAGGTAAGAAATGAGCCGACTTAGTTAGCCTGTCCACGATAACCCAAATCATGTCATTACCATGATTTGTCTTAGGTAACTTGGTAATAAAATCCATAGTTACACATTCCCATTTCCAGGTGGGAATGTCAAGTTGTTGTAGAAGTCTTGACGGCTTCTGATGTTCAGCTTTTACTTGCGAACACGTCAGACATTTAGCTACGTGGGTAGCTATGGATTTCTTTAAACCCACCCACCAATAATTAGCTTTCAAATCTTATACATTTTATCACCTCCAGGGTGAACAGAGTATTTTGAATTGTGCGCTTCTTGGAGGATCAGATCCCTAAGTCCTCCAAAGATTGGAATCCAAACTCTTCCATTTAGTCTAAGAATTCCATCATTTTCGGGTGTCAACTGTTCAACAGTTTTACCCAACTCTTTGCTTGGAAGGTTTGCCTCTAACAAGGCTTGCTTTTGCGCATTTAAAATTCTTTCATTCAAACTACTCTTAAGTTCGATACTCTTTGCATTGACCCGTATGGGTTTAACCATTTCTTTGCGACTTAGCGCATCGGCAACCACATTTGCTTTGCCAGGTGGTAACAGATCTCACAATCGAAATCATTAAGTGTTTCCATCCACCAACGTTGTCGCACATTCAAATCCTTTTGATTGAATAAATGTTGGAGCTTTTTGACCGGTCTATATAATACACTTGGTTCCATATAATAGTGTCTCCATAACTTAAGCGCAAACACCACAGCACCCAATTCCAAATCGTGTGTGGTGTAATTTCTTTCATGCACTTTCAACTGGCGTGATGCATAAGCAATCACTTTACCTCTTTCCATAAGCACACATCCCATGCCTATGTGTGATGCATCACAGTAGACAACGAATTCTTCAATACCTTCAGGTAGTGTTAACACCGGAGCTTTGCTCAACTTCTGTTTCAAAGTCTCGAAAGCTTCCTGCTGCTTAGGACCCCAATTATATTTAACATCTTTGCGGGTCAACGTAGTTAGAGGAGTAGCTATCCTTGAAAAGTTTTCTATGAATCTTCTATAGTAGCCAGCTAATCCCAGAAAGCTACGATTCTGATGGAGTTTTAGGCGCTTGCCAATTCATAATGGCCTCGATCTTGGTGGGATCTACTTGGATTCCGCGTTCACTAACAACATGTCCTAAGAACTGGACTTTACGTAGCCAAAACTCACACTTAGAAAACTTGGCGTAAAGCTTTTCTTGTCTCAACAACTCCAATATGCATCTTTAATGTTTCTGATGATCCGATTGATTACGAGAGTAGATAAGTATGTCGTATATGAAGACAATGACAAACTAATCTAAATAAAGTTATCTATTCAATTTGTTGTGCGTTTGTAAAGTTTTATTACCTGATTTAAAGCATCCTCCGGATATTTTGAAAGATCTCTTTCTTGGTGGTGATGCTAAGAGCAACTTTTTTTAAAAACATCCGCCGTTATAACTCTATGTTCTCATTTACGTCTATGGGAGGAAGGATTGACAAAACTATTAATCGTGAAAATGCGCCTTATATCTTTAGATTAAGTGGTCAAAATTATGATACGATAGATAGTTTGTTACCTGCCGACGGAGATGAGCCAAAATTCAGCCAGTTGTATATATACGATACAGATAATGAAATCTTTAATCAACAAAATGTTGGTAGGTATGTAGTTTATTTAACTTAAATTTATATTTAAATACTTAAGTTTTTAAATTTTTTTCTTATCTAAATATAGTAAAACACATTTACAGTTATTTGTCCTTTATATTAAAAATGTCACAGCGGTTCATCGAGTTCTTTTTCAGCAACCGAAGCAGCATATGATGTTGAGATCATCGAGGAACTTACCCGTATGCTAGACATTCATAATGCGTTGGTAAAAATGTATAGACAGGCTAGAACTGTTTAAATGAGAATCCTTATATCGACTTGAAGCTTTGTCTTATTAGAAAGAGATCTATAGATGGTAGAACATACAACCTGTCGGAAGCTTCTGAAGTTGCTGCATTGGTTATTGGAGATCTTACTCATGCTGTTGAGAATCGTGATATTGTTGTCAAAACTAAAACTGGTCGCACTGAGCGCATTAGTGAATTACACCCTTCTTATCTTTCTCCACAATATCCTCTCTTATTTCCATATGGAGAAGATATGTATAGGGTTGGCATCCTTCATAGAGGTCTTAATCCAGACACAAAGAGCAAACGCCCATGTGTACTATGCGTGAGTTCTTTGCATATAGATTCCAAGACCGTGCGAATAAATTTTCTCTCTGTCATCATGCTAAACGACTTTTCCAACAATTTGTGGTTGATGCTTACACTATGATGGAGAGCGAACGGTTATTTTACATATGCCGACAGCAAATGCACCTGAGATCTGAAATTGTTGAGAATATACAAAATGCAAGTAATGCTGGAAAAAAAGATATGTCTAAAATTGGCACATATGTCTTTATTCCTTCTTCATTCACTTGCAGTTCTCGATATATGATGCAAAATTACTTAGACGCAATGTCTTTGTGCAAATGGTTTGGGTATCCAGATTTCATCATTACTATTAAATGTAATCCAAAGTGGGCGGAAGTCCAAAGGTTCTTAAAAGATACCAACATAAGACCTGAAGATAGACCGGACATTTTGTGTCGAATTTTCAAGATCAAACTTGACTCCATAACAAAAGACTTGAAAGACCGTCAGATGCTTGGTAGAGTTAATTTGGTATTATTCCCTTTAGAGTTTATCATTTACTACGTACACATATCAAATAATGTAAAAATTATTTTTAATTATTATTATTATTATGTACAATTTTGCCCATACACTTATGCTACATTATTTGTATAATACATAATCATTTTGTTATCCTACTTTGTAGTTGTCTATATTGTCGAATTTCAGAAGCGGGGACTTCTTCATGCGTACATTTGTGTATTCATGCATCCTGATAGCAAGATACTGTCAGTTGACCAATTAGATCCAACATATCTGCTGAAATTCCTGACAAAGCCGAAGATCCAGAGTTATATAAACTTGTGGCAGACTACATGATTCATGGTCCGTGTGGTGCTCTGAATATGAATTCTCCTTGCATGGTTGATCGTAAGTGTTCCTAGAAGTTTCCTAAAAGTTTCGTTAACGAAACTTGTTTGGATAAAAAAGGATTTCTTGTTTATCGTAGAAGAGATTCTGGGTTATTTGTTGAGAAATCACGTGTCAACGTAGACAACAGATTTATTGTTCCATATAGTAAGGTGTTGTTAAAAAGATACCAGGCGCATATTAACGTTGAATGGTGCAACCAAGTTGGTTCTATCAAATATTTGTTCAAGTACATTAACAAAGGTCCAGATAGAACTACTCTTAGAGTTGTAGAAAGTGGCAATCAGACTGAGCAGGAACCTGTTGTCGATGAGATAGAAAAGTATTACGATTTCCGCTATATTTCGGCATGCGAATCTACATGGAGAATTTTCTCATATGATATTCATTATCGATACCCTTCAATAATTCGACTCTCGTTTCATCTACCCGGCCAACAAAATGAGTATATGGTGCACACAATGACATTGAGAATGTTCTTAACAAACCATCTGTTGCTTCAACAATGTTCTTATCTTGGATGAAGTGTAATGAAAGATTTCCCGAAGCATGTGGACTTACTTGTGTTGAGTTTCCATCAAAGTTTGTTTATAATTTAAGTACTCGCAGTTGGGAAGTAAGGAAAAGACATCCTTCAATCGGTAGGATTCATTCTGCGTTCCCTTCAGCCGGTGAAGCTTACTATCTACGAATATTATTGAACAAAGTAAAGGGACCAAAATCTTTTGAAGATATTCGTACTGTAAACGGTTGCTTATATCCAACTTTTAGAGATGCATGTTATGCGTTGGGGCTTTTGGATGATGACAACGAGTACGTTGAAGCCATAAAAGAAGCAAATGTGTATAGGAGCACAACTTATCTACGTACCTTATTTGGAACAATGCTGATGTCTGGTAGTTTGTCTAGACCAGATTTTGTATGGGAGAAGACTTGGAAGTGTTTATTAGATGACATTTTATATAGACAAGAAAAAGAATTACAATCTGATGGTATGTTATTTTTTTTATATTTTTTTGTTTTTGCTTAGTTATAAAATTTACATTGTTATCTTTTATTTCTTGCAGATTTGCATTACTCTGAAAACGAAATTAAGAATTTGGCTTTGTTAGAGATCGAGAAATTCTTACTTCGTAATAACTCATCGCAAAGAAACTATTCAACTATGCCTTATCCTGATGACGAGTCTATTTCTTCCTCTAACAATCGATTAATTAATGAGGAGTTATCTTACAACACAAATAATATGGAAGTTGAGTTGAATAGTCTGTTAGGACTTTTAACGGATGAACAACGACATGTCTTTGATCAGATTATGGTATCTGTTAGAACGAACAAAGACGGTGTGTTTTTCCTTTATGGATATGGTGGTATTGGTAAGACATTTCTTTGGAAGACATTGTCGGTAGCAATTCGGAGAAAATCTGAAATTGTTTTAAATGTTGCTTCGAGTGGTATTGCTTCTTTACTACTATTAGGTGGCTGAAAAACACATTTACGATTTTCAATCCCGCTGAATCTAAATGAGGATTCGCTTTGCCGCATTAAGCCTGGAACAGAAGTTGCTCTTCTTTAAAAAAAACACAGCTTATTATTTGGGACGAAGCTCCAATGATTCACAAACATGCCTTTGAAGCATTGGATAGAACTTTAAAAGACATCTTGATGCCTGATTGTTCAAGTATCGAAGCTTTACCATTTGGAGGAAAGGTAATTGTTTTTGGTGGTGACTTCAGACATTCTTCCTGTTGTTCCTAATGGCTCTAGACAAGACATTGTGAATGCTTCTTTGAGTTCATCATATATATGGAACAAATGCAAGTTACTAAAGCTAACAAAGAATATGAGGCTGACTGTTGGCATGAATCATTCCGATATTAAGAAGACAAAAGAGTTTGCGAAATGGCTTTTGGATATTGGGGAGGGAAAACTTGGTGGTAGAAATGATGGTGAGGCTGTTATTGATATACCACAAGAACTGTTGATAACTGATTTCACCAATCCTATTGGCAGTCTGATCAACTTTGTGTATCCTTTCGATACTTGAGAATTTCAATGATCCAAACTACTTTCAAGAGAGAGCTATACTTGCGCCTAAGAACGACATTGTTCACGATATAAACGATACTTTATTAGCAATGTTTCCTGGTGATCAAAAAGGGTATCTAAGTTCAGATTCAATCTGCAAATCTGAGAACGTAACTGACCATATTCGACACATGTTTACCCTCCCGACGTTCTAAATGGTCTTAAAGTTTTAGGTATGCCGAATCATAAGTTGATTTTAAAAGTTGGCGTTCCTATAATGTTTTTACGTAACCTTGATCAGAAAAATGGTTTGTGCAATGGCACCAGATTACAAGTGGTTACACTTGGTGATCGGGTTATTGAAGTAAAGGTTATTTCTAGTAATAATATTGGAACCAGAACTTTTATTCCAAGAATCAATCTGTCGCCATCTGACAAACGAATACCTTTCAAGCTACAAAGAAGACAGTTTCCAATATCAGTTTGTTTCGCAATGACGATAAACAAAAGCCAGGGCCAGTCTCTTTCCAAGGTCGGTTTGTTTCTAAGGCAACCTGTTTTCACTCACCGACAACTCTCTGTGACACTATCTAGAGTCAAAAGTATGGATGGCTTAAAACTTTTAGTTTTAGATGCTGATGGTAAGATTATGAATAAAACTACTAATGTGTGTACAAAGAGATATTTACAAATTTATAAGTTTATTATTTTACTTAAATTTTTAAAGTTCAATTTTTAAATTTTTGTCTTATGATATTCATTTCTATTCTTTACCTATCAGTTTTTAGTTTACATTAAAAGTTTAACTAATCTAACTTCCAACTTATACATTAATTCAAATAACATTTAAACAACCGCATATTAAAATAAAAGGTTCTACATGAACATCAAAAATCAGTTGTCAATGATACCACTAATACTTATATTCAAAATTATGGTATCCATAACCATGAGATACTAATAAGTGTCTTTAACCTTAAACTAGCAAGCAATGAAACAAAACATCATAGCATTACTAACATGTCCACTAAAATCCTTTATACCACTACCACAAAAGTCATTACTTCATTTACCCATATACTTACACCATCGACGTCTAAACTTATATGTTAGGCTTCATTCACCGCATCCACATGTGCTAACACGAGTAGATTTTCTGAAGTCACATAAGTGAAATGTAGAATGTCACCCTTTTTAAGATCATTCTCTTTCATGAAATGCGGGCAACCTTCTATCGCATACCTTACACCTTCTCCGTTCTGCTGTTTAACATCCTTCACCATGGTTTTACCATTCTTATACCTCACATTCATCTGATGCACCTTTTTTGTGAGTTTGCCTTTCTTTACAACTTCTACAAGTAATCGCTGCATTCATATATAACCGTTAACAGGATTATCATCCGTACAAATGTTATCATTTAACAGTGTACGATTAAATAAGACAAATGTCATACCATGCGATAATCTCCTTTCTGTGTAAAGTCATACTTATCACTTTCTGGAATATCATTTCGGCGTGCAGACGTTTTCCTTCTACGTCTATTAATTTCAACGTGGTTCCACTCCTTTTTTCAGTTGTCTTAACCTTATTATTACATATACCAATTAAATAAATTTCATATATATCATATACGAATGTATAACAAGACCGTAATACAAAATGTTGTTAAGTTATGGTAAACATACCAAACGACCACGAGTTCTCAGTCCAGGTGTTAACATTTGAGTTTGTTCAGATTTTGTACGACATATCAACTGTTTACCGTTGTCCGAAACAGAATCTGCTGCAATTTCTTTTCCTTTCTTTTTAAGTTGTTAATACAACGAGTAAATTTAATAACATTCACTTTCAGTATTAATGTAATACGTCTCAAATAATAAAACAAACTTAGCAATAATGATTTTTCAAATACTTACACCGTCATTTGTGTTGTATTTTGCTTCTTCAGTTATAAAAGTTTTTGTTTTCTGCTTGGTATTCAGTTCTTGCTTCTCACCAGCTTCCTTTATCTGTATAGAAAAAATTATAAAATACTGTTACATCTTATCGTCAATAAACTCGAATCTAAATAAATGTACCCTTATCACCTCAGACATGAACTGATCTATTGAATCCTCGGGTTCAGACAAGATCTGTCATACAATAACAGCCGTAAATCAGTCGTTTATTTGTAGTAAATCATGTTACTTTAAGTATTTGTACTTACAAAGTTGAGCTTTTCATAGTATTCATCTTTAGGTATAATCACAACTGACTCATCTTTAGTTGTTTCCTCTTTATTATTAACAAGCTCAAGTCCTCTACGATAAATTGTATTAACTCAAATGTAACGTTGTCCATTTTGATGAACATGAGTATATCTTCGTCTTCTATGCCAAGATCATCATACAACTTCGGACATCCTTTTGTAAAAACATAGCATTCATTAATTTTGTCTACTTCAACTTTCCAATTCTCACCCGCTGCGTGTATGGTATAAGAATCATTAACTGGCTGGTAAGGGTAAAAGTTTTTCACATATACTTCTGGAATCACCTAAAATGATACAACATTTAATTATCAGACATATATTTATATTATTTAGTTGACAAGTATAACAAAATAAACTTGATCCAAACATACGAGTTTACTTACCACAATTTTTTAAACTCCATAACGGTTAACCGTGAAGAATGATTCACCACAAACGTTCTCTACAAAACCACAGATTTCTAGAGATTTATCATTCAGTGTCCTCAAAAGTATTAATGTATTCTCTGTCAACCCAAGATCGTTAACAACGTTCACCCATCCGTCAATTATAACAGATTCTCCAGTTACACTCCTTAGCCATGCCGGCCAATTTCTTCCACTTTCATGATGTATCATTACTTTCGTGCGCTGCCACTTATCTCCCCATATGCTCTTAACAAAGTCCACTGGTATAACCTGCATGTATATTTATGTATTTGAGTTGACTTAATCAAATTAAACCTACTTATTGTAAATAATAGAGCATACCAGTTTCAATGATCCTGGCTCTTCTAATACAGATACGCAAGACGGAATCATTTTGTACACCTGTAACATATAACATTTAATATTAAATCTTACTATTAAACCTTAATGTATACATGTATTCTCATATAAGAGAGCCAAAAATATAACTCTCTGAATCAAAATAAACTTGATCCAAACATACGAGTTTACTTACCACAATTTTTTAAACTCCATAACGGTTAACCGTGAAGAATGATTCACCACAAACGTTCTCTACAAAACAACAGATTTCTAGAGATTTATCATTCAGTGTCCTCAAAAGTATTAATGTATTCTCTGTCAACCCAAGATCGTTAACAAAGTTCACCCATCCGTCAATTATAACAGATTCTCCAGTTACACTCCTTAGCCATGCCGGCCAATTTCTTCCACTTTCATGATGTATCATTACTTTCGTGGCTGCCACTTATCTCCCCATACGCTCTTAACAAAGTCCACTGGTATAACCTGCATGTATATTTATGTATTTGAGTTGACTTAATCAAATTAAACCTACTTATTGTAAATAATAGAGCATACCAGTTTCAATGATCCTGGCTCTTCTAATACCGATACGCAAGACGGAATCATTTTGTACACCTGTAACATATAACATTTAATATTAAATCTTACTATTAAACCTTAATGTATACATGTATTCTCATATAAGAGAGCCAAAAATATAACACTCTGAATCAACATTACACAAACAAAATTTTATAAAGATCCCGTTATCAAAATTTTTGTAAAATAATAGATTCTTATGCGAGGTCAAAATTATATCTCTAAAGTTAGAAAAGTTAATTCCGAAGTTGTATCAGATCCAATCTATAAACACCTTCACTAAATTGTTATGTATATATATATATATAATCCTAAATTAACTGTTATAAGAAATCCTTTTTAAACATAACTCACCAACATTCGTTTTAATCATATAATTTTAACAGAATCATCTGTTTTTTTCACTTTGATGTTTTATTAGAACATCATCATATATCATTGTCATCATCGTATATCAAAATAACTCAAAAAAAAAATAATGCAATCATAAAATTTATGTGAGAATCATCACATCTGTTCCTTTTTCTTTTTCATAAGAACATCAAAATAATGTTTCACTGAAATTACACTATAAACTAAAAAATCAAAAATTTCAAACACATGCAATAGATAAAATATCTGTTAAATATTTTCAACATACTAAAAATCTAAACTCAGATTTGACGTCTAATATTGTCATTAATCGCCGCAAACAAATAGAGTATGAAGTATTTGTAGTAAGAAACTGAACTTAACTTGCTAAATCAAAGTGTGAATCGTTCTTTAACTGATCGGAGATTGTGTCGGAAAAGTACCTTTTTTCAAAGCTTCCACCGCCGATTTTATATCTTGAGTATAATGAAGAAAGTAGAACGATTTGCAGAAAAATAGTAGGTGATATGATGATTTGATGTTATGATTATTATATTTTTAAATATTAAAAGATATATTGTTATTGTTATATATTATAAGAAAATGTGTATTTTAAATTATCTTATTTATTTTTATTTCTTTTTTTATCATAGCAGATGAATTATATAATATTTAGATATATCACTTATATAATTAGTTTTGATCTTGTTATGTATTTGTTTTGTTTTTGTTATGTATTTCGTTATATAATTTTTTTTAAAGTTGTAAGATTTGCTTTATATTTGGAAAGACAAATAACCAATTATTTTCATTGTATTCGTAAAATATTTCACAAATTTTGTAAATATTTTATAAACAACTCTTCTTTGAATTTTGATTTTCCAATCTTCTTTCTTAAATGTATTCTACACATTTCTCTATTTATCTGAATGAAGCAAGTGGAATTCAATTTGTATACTTCTTTTTCTTTTGGTGTTTTGGTTATCATGTATCGTCATGGTAACAAGTTCATCATCACTATACGTGATCCATTGGCATCTCAACAGGCACACACATCTGTAGATGAATTTTTTAAAGAAGTTTATTCTTCACATTTATTTTATAAACAACTCTTCTTTGAAGTTTGATTTTCCAATCTTCTTTCTTAAATGTATTCTACACATTTTTCTATTTATCTGAATGAAGCAAGTTGAATTCAATTTGTATACTTTTTCTTTTGGTGTTTTGGTTATCATGTATCGTCATGGTAACAAGTTCATCATCACTATACGTGATCCATTGGCATCTCAACAGGCACACACATCTGTAGATGAATTTTTTAAAGAAGTTTATTCTTCACATTTATTTTAAATAATGTGTCTTTTTTGTTTTTGTTTTTCAGGCTATACCGATATGTATGAGTAGGTTTATATGGATGAATAAGTTACAATCTTCAACTGTTACACTCAAATTTGATGAAGGTCATTCATGGTCTGTTATTATCAAATTAATAGAATATATGTTTTATTTCTCGGATGGATCGTGTGATGTTTTAAACTACTTCGGTCATCACATTTTCTTCATGATATTCAACTATGTTGGTGATCGTACTTTCATGTTCAAGTACTTCTCTCATTATCCTAATGAAGAATATGGAAAACCATTTTGCAAGACAATTCATAATCCTTTACATTTTCCAATGGTATGTATTTTTTTATACATGTCTTTTTTTCGCCAATCTTATTTACAATATTTTTTGTCTACAGGTTATACCGATACTTTTATTGACGAACATTATAAATTTCGTTTACCGAATAACTCTGTTACACTTATTGCATCTGATTTCATCAATGGGAAGTTCGTATTAGGAAGATTGGTCCAAATTATTGTTTTGCTGATGGTTGGTTTAAATTAATAGAGAATCTTCGATTAAACCATGGTGATATTCTATGCTTTGAAATAAAGGATTCGACACATTTTAATATTATTATATTCAATAAACATGGTCGTCAACTTTTGTCAAACAACGCTCCTTTGATTCAGCAAGAATACGTACATATTAGCAATGTCGAAGGTTATCTACAATTTAGTGACGATCCTAACTATCCTTTTTTGCAATGATAGTAACACATGAATTGGTATTATACTATCCATTTATATCTTTAATTTATTATCTTTTATTATTATTATTGTTTCTTTTCATAAACTTTACAAATTTGAACGTTGTTATCAAATGTAGATCCTTCCCAAATTAATTACCGACTTAGGTCGTTTAGATGAGTTTTCAGAAATAAAATCAAAGTTGTCGAAGGAAAAAACTTGGGTTAAGAATCTTCGTATGTGAATATTGATGGCCAAACGTTTGTGAATTATTACTCATGTCATTGAGTAATTTTATTTTTCCTTATTTTTCAACATATTTCAATATATTACTAAAAATATTTCCTCATATATTTTTCTTACAATACGTACGGTGTTGTTGGATGGCATGATATCATTGAAGCTGAACATATTTAGTTAGGTGATGATTGTTTTTCAATTGGTCAAGAACGACATCAAAGTTATTGGTTACGAAGCTCCAGCAAGCAGAAGTGTTACAATAATAGGCTTTTTAGTTTATATGTCACTCCAAAAAAAACATATTTCCTTTGTTTACTTATCGTTTTGGTTAATTTAGTTGTATCCTAGGATGCTTTCATTGTTTTTTTAAGTTCATTTCAGATTTCCATAATAAGTCCATGCATACAGTTGCTATATAATCAGTACAAACGTCATTTTTTATCTAAAAGTAAGAAACATATCATTTTTCAACACTGCGAAATTCGCGGGTATTAGCACTAGTTTTTAATAAAATAGTAGATGAAAATTTAGATTCTAAATATATGAAAACATCCTTATTTTTGGCAATACTACATATTAACAATATTACATTTTATTCTTAAAATATTCATGATACATAACATAATAAAAATGTTATTAAAATATAAAAACTAATCAAACAATAGAAACTATTGAATCTTTTAAAAAACAAAGTTGTAAAATTTCTTTTCTTTATAAATAACATGATTTTTTTATTTATAAATATGTACTTAGTTTCCGGAATATCATGTAATACTAAAAAGTCTAATCTCTTTATGGAACACCATTGTATCCATTTAATAATAATATTGTATAGCATTTTATCATAAAATATTAGAGGAAAATTTCTATTCTAAATATATGAAATCATTCTTAATTTTGGTAATACTACATATTAACATTATTACATTTATTTTTAATAGATTTATGATACATAACATAATAAAACTGTTTTTAAAATATAAATCTAATCAATTTATGGAAATTATTAAATACATTTAATAACAATTTGTATAATATTTTATATTTATAAACAATCCGAAAAAAATTATTTATAAATATATACAGATTTTACATAGTTTCCTGAATTTCATGTAATATAATATATAAGCATTTTTAATTTTTTTAACATATTTACAAGATAGAAGACAATCAATTTTGTTTATAAATAAAAATATAAAGGTGTATATTTATTATATATTTTTATGAATGTAATAAAGTTATATAATTACAATTTTGTAAATTATCTAATTTAGTAATATATCTTCTTCTTTACAATCATGTTATTTGTGCAAACAATAGACAATTACTTCAACCACAATTCAGAATTCTTACCGTAACCTAAATAATTTTGTCTTATAAATATACATAATGCCTCATCATCTTCATCCAATTCAAAATTTGTATATCATTGAAGATGTTTAATTTTTTCTTACGTTATCTATCAAACAACAAGATGAATTCTTTGGTATTTCTATGTTATTATGAACTTTGTTTCTATATATCTGTTTGTATTAATTTTCATTGTGTATACAGATTTTACCGAAGAGTTACCACAATTGGGTTGGTGTAGTTAGCTCCTGAAGGTATGGTGCGAATCATTACGATGGATGGAAGATATTTTAATGTCAATATTAGGAAAGCAGGTTCTTCGTATTTTTTCCACGACGGATGGTCCAATATGATTCAGCCGTTAATATTACCAAAGGATTCATTGCTTTTGTTTCAGTATGAAGGCAGTCTAACTTTTAGATTGATATACTTATATCAAGATTTGGCACTTGCTCAAGGTGATATTGCCAACCCTCCTAGTTCTCTGAACATAAAGATTGTTTGGTAATTATATTATATGGTTTTTTGAAGTATGTACTATATTAGTATTTACCAATTATATAAAACTTTCTTTAATATGAAATACTTATCTTTTACTTGCAGCTCATCGATAGATTTTTTGTTCATCATAAGATGAAGAACATAATACCTACAACACATGTTACTATAACAACTTTTCCTAACCGTACATGGTTGATTGTTATGGAAAAATATGGTCAAAATTTTTATATGACTACCCGATGGAATCGCACCAAAGAAGACATGAAAATTGAAGATGAACACTTTATTGTATTCGATATAGTTTCTGAGTCAAAGTTTGATATGATGCTTTTTAAAGGAACAAAAGCTTTATTCCGTATTCCTGAACGACGTCTTGCACGTGTTAAAGAAGAAGTTAAAGTAGAAGTTAAAGAAGAAGTTGATCCTTAAGTTAGTTAAAATTCTTTTAGTTATGATATAACGAATTTAAAACAACTATGTTTTGTCATTATTACATTTTATAACTGTTTAATTTTACAGACGTTGTTAACATTCAATAATCGACCTTATTCATCATGCAATTTCATTTATTAATAATATGTACATTTATTTTTTACATAAAAAAGATTCACAACACGTGAGTATTCACGAGTGATAACCTATTATTTATATATAATAATTTCCTTATATATAATTGAAATAAATTTACAAACATATGT
Source organism: Scalesia atractyloides (assembly GCA_947069175.1). Taxonomy (NCBI): domain Eukaryota; kingdom Viridiplantae; phylum Streptophyta; class Magnoliopsida; order Asterales; family Asteraceae; genus Scalesia; species Scalesia atractyloides. The sequence continues at coordinate 32,714,549 of CAMTDV010000021.1, forward strand.
TTCTTGTATAAATTTAAACGAGCTTATCCCTACCCCTGAAACTAAAAAAAGAAACCATCAAAAATTGAAGAAAATTGCACAAAAAAAAAAGTTGTACAATACGTTGTTGTTCGTACGGTATCCGTGATCGGGATGAGCAAATGATACCTGGTAGCATTTATCCCAACCTGTGATAAAAAATCATTAAAGTTAAAAAAAACAATAAAGAAAATAGTTATTATTATAATTTAAAATAATAAAAGTGTTAAAAAGCTCTATATATTATTATTATAATAATAATAAAAGTTCTATTCATTAGGTTTGTTAATTAGTATATGTATATATAATGTAACTTCTAATTAACAATTTCAATTAATGTCATGTGACACTTTCTTCTCCAACCTAATAATTTTTACTTATATTTTACTAGGTTAAAATATCATGTATTACCCCAGTTGATAAATATAATTTTATATAATTAGTAAAAAAGTTTTGTTTAAAAGAAAAACATATGTCTTGCATAGTTGAATAAACCCGTGTATTACACTAATAGAATTATACATAATGTAATTTGTTAACATATATAGTCGTAAAGACATGTATTTAAAAAATAAACATTGATGTGATAGTTATAAATTTTGTTAAATTAATTTTTAAAACATATTTCTTTTAAGTGGGTATCAACTTTGATGGTTGTTTATAAATTTTGTCAAGACATGTATTTAAAAAATAAACATTGACGTGACAGTTTAACTGAGTATTTTTATGAACGACCATCATACAGGGTCGTGACTCAGAAGACACGGGGCTGCCCTTTATCAACACGAAACCATGTGTCCTTAGGCATGGCTCGTGCTTCATTCAAATCATAAAATTTTGTTGCTATTAAATACACGAGGCCGTGTCTTGAACCTGTCACTGTGATAAAAGAAGAGGAACACCCTTAATTTATCACACCATTTTGATGAAATTTAGCCATAAGCTTCATGAAATCAGCTTCAAGAATGTTCCAAAAGCGTTTTATGAAGGCAAAATTAAAGTCGTCCGGCCCGGAGCCTTATCTAGATCGCACTCCCAGGCCACATCCTTGATCCCCGCCCTAGAGAAGGTACCAATTAGAGCGTTTGAACCTACTATAGACAGAGATACCTCGCGAGGGCATGGAGGGATGCAATAAGCCATTTCTCCATATAGAGTTCTGAGAGATGAAAAAGCGATCTAACTTGCTTAACTTCTCACCGTTATCCGATGTATATGTGTAACAACTCCAAATTTTCGTTGTTATTTATTTATTTTCTTTTTATGTATTTTGTTTATACTAATCACTTGTATTCTGAGATTGGATTATGAAAAGTTTATGTTAATGGAATTATGTTTTGTTATCGTATTTAATCGCTTATTAATCGCCAACTCAACGCAATCACAACTAATTATGCTACTATACGAGCCGAGTGTGTTGTTGTTTAATAAACACTTGTGCCATCGCATTACTTATCTTATCGCATTGCAAAACACAGTTATTTATGTGGATTATGTTTTATGTGTGTTATGTTTATTTATACTATGGGTTAATATCGCTAAAACGCTCACACGCTCATGTAACTCGCTCTCTCTCAATTCAACGGTAATGTACGCTTAATATAACTATCTAATACGAACCGAATCGCCAAACGAACTCATAACGCGAATTAAATGAACGAAACTTGGCCAATGGGTCGGCGACGGCCGAACTTGTATACCACAAGTTCGCTCAAACTTGCCTAAGCCACCACAATTCTCAAGGAGACTACAAGTCCGCCTGGACTTGTCTCCAAAACGCAAGAAAACACAAGTTCGCTCGAATTTGTAACAAGTTCGCCCGAACTTGATACAAGTTCGCCGAACTTGATACAAGTTCGCCCGAACTGATACAAGTTCGCCCGAACTTGATGTCTGTCCACTCCTTTCTCACCTCACCTATAAATACCCAGCTCCTCTTCTCATTTGAACTTGTTGCAAGTTCGCCCGGAGCTCCCCAAAACTGAAACCTTTTGTGTTCTAAGTGAGATTCCACCCGTTTTCAAGCTACAACAACGTTCTACAACGATTTTGCACAAGGCTTTGCCTTCGTTTTCATCAAATCTCTTATGTTTACAAAAATCTTCATCTTTTTTTGCAAAACTTCTACTTTTCACTCATATCTATGCTTAGATCTGAGTAAAACCTTTAAAACCTTGATTTTTACACAATGTTCGGACTAAACGACGTATGTTTCGTTCACTTTGAAGTGGAACGAGGCATTGTCAAGCTAGATCTCAGATCCGGAAGCACAAGGACAAAAACGTCGCTTTGCACAAACTGGACTAAACCATTCGAACCTTCAAGTTCGCCCGGATTAGCCCGAGTTTCTGTAAAATGGATAAAACTCGCTCCAAAAGACCTCTTCAGCCTTGGTTTTGCTCAGTAGCCTAAGGTTGGAGGGATGGACACTCGATTTCCTCAGCAAACGACGCGAAAACGCACGATTTGGATGCCAAAACAGTCAAGTTCGCTCGGAAAGCATCAAGTTCGCCTGAACTTGTCACCAGATTGGTGACCAAGTTGATTGGTGACCAAGTTCGCCCGACTTTGATCAATTCTTTAACAAATTTACACAAGTTCGCCCGAACTTGTATCATCACTCATCAAATGAGACAAGTTCGCCGGAACTTGTCCAGTTTCTCAGGAAACATGACAAGTTCACCCGAACTTGTACTCCCAGTAAGTCCAGGTATACTGTAACATCCGTCAAAAAACGGATTTTACCAAACCCGCTCCGTTTATTAACCGAACAATCAGTTAAAAATTTCGTTGCATATTTAATGCCCAAATTATTTTTAAACGATACATAATTAATAAGTATATTGGAATATATAATTTGTTTTTGAAAAACTGTTAAAAATAATGAAATAAAAATAAAAAGCAGCTGCCGGGTTTCGAACCCGGGTCAGCCAGCGTTTCAGCAAACAACTTATCTTCCAACCATCCAACCACTGCGCCACTTGTGATTCTTGTTTATTATTAGAGACAATTAATACATAAAATAAATCTCGAATTCAAAAACCGACGCGCCTAATTGCAGTCGTCGGAAATCCCTACTAACTCGCCAAGAATTGACGGTTACTTCAGTTATAACGTAAACTTTAACTATGACATCGGTTGTAACCGACGTCTGAACCCGCGAAGCAAGTTATAACCGCCGGAAAGTTTCTAACCGACGAATCAAGTCGGAAAACGGGCCAAATACGTCGATGTCCCGCCCTATAAATACCTCCTCGAACCTCTGCTAGCTTTTTCGCTCAAAACCGCACCTTTACCCGACGTAATTCCACTCGTCCGAAAAGTTCTGCACCTCGCCGGAAAACCGAGCCCTTCACTTCTGAGCCTTACTGAACACTCAGAACTTATACCGAAGCCACTCACATCCATCTCAAGCTCTCTGAAGACTCTCTGCCGCAAGACACACGTCGCCGGAAGTTTCTGCTGTCACCGGAGTTTCGCCGGAGAAACAGAGGAGTCCAGTTCGATATACCTTACGCCTAATTTTTCATTCTTTTTATTTATCTCACCTGTAATTAACCTCAAAACACTAAAAGAACTTGATTAAAACTTCGAACAGTCGGACTTCCGATTCTGGTTAAGATTAACGAAGAAGACGAAGTTTCAGTAGTATATAAGTTTAATTTAAATCAAGATATAACTCGGGTTAGACACATAGTCCAGCGGTGGACTGTGTGCACATTAAACACGCTTACGTCTCGAGTTCGAATCTTGTCCCACGCACCTTCGCCCTAATAAAAATATTCCTTTTTTTTAACCGAACCGGAGTCACTGCGTAAGATGTTAAGTTTAATAATAACCGGAATAATAACCAAGATAGACACACAGTCCAGTGGTGGACTGTGTGAATGTTTAATCACAGGACACGAGTTCGAGTCCGGACTACCGCACCGGTCCGGACAATTATCCAACTTTTTATATAAGGCAGAAATGAAAATATTTAGTTTGTATATAAGTATAATAAAAATCAGTTTATTTAACAAGTTAGACACACAGTCCAGTGGTGGACTGTGTGTTAACCTAAACCACAGGTCCCGGGTTCGAGACCTGTGGAGCGCACCGAGTCGTTAGATTAAAATCGTTTTTAAAAATAAATGATTTTCTGTTTAATTCAATTAATATATAAATATAATTAAAACAGAAATATTTCGGGTTAGACACGTAGCTCAGTTGGTAGAGCTGCGTGCACGCGTACGGGAGGTCTCGGGTTCGAGCCTCACCCAGCGCACACAATTACACATACGAACCGGTCAACAGTCAAAGTCAATGGTCAATGGTCAACGGTCAACGGTCAAAAAGTCAACATTTTTTTATTATTTTTATTTATTTATTTTATTTAAAAATCAATTAAAAATACTTAAAAATAACATTTTTAAGGTTAGAAAATAGCCTTAAACTCACAAAAATACACCCAACAATCCTACTAAAATGGATTAATAAAATCCGTTTACTTACCGAACCATTATGCCATTATCTAGCTTAATTTCACTCGTGGTTAAAACCACTTCGTGCGCATTCAACATCATCAACCGAACGCACCCAATGTGAGTGAATCTTACAACTCCCCTTTTTAATTATACGTTTTGGGGTGTGTCATGTGTCACCAAAATTAACTCGTTTATTTAAACTTGTGCCATACCATATTGTGATCTAAACTTAGTTTGTATACATTGTTTGTAGTTATGTATTTCATATTGTCAATTTATATGCAATTCATTCATTAGGCCCATCAGTTCCTCGTGGGAAACGAGTTGAGCGACGCGTGCCTCAAAACAAATCCATTATTGTTCGTGTGTGTATTATTTAGTTTATGTTGTTTGTAGTTATATATTTCATATTGTCAAGTATATGCAAATCATTCATTAGGCCCATCAGTTCCTCGTGAGAGACGAGTTGAGCAACGCGTGCCTCAAAACGATCCATTATTGTTCATGTGTGCATTATTTAATATTAATTGATTGGTGAATAAGTTTACATCTATTTTTACTCATGTGTGGTTGTGCACTTTATTTTATAATCAATTAAATAAACTTGTTCAAATGTTTTTCATAGGATTCACTCGCCAACTTTTTGTTGATCCAAAAAAAACCATTTTTACACATGATACAGGTGAACAGGATGAAGCAAGGAAAACATAGGAAATGCCTTAGAAGAAAACAATGAAGCCTAGATTGATGTTTAGGACATGATGTATTTATGATTGTATATTCCCTTTAAAATTGTATTAATGAATATGAAACGTTATAATAAATGTCATGAGCTTTGATGATAACCCAATCATGCCCCGATCACCTTTTCCGTTGCGGGTCGGGGTGTGACAGATTTGTATCAGAGCCATGACTATAGGGATATAGGATAGGTTATTAGACCCTTAGAGCCTATACTATAGTTTGTCTAAATTTTAATTGTTTAGGTGGTTACATACAAACTTATGATATTTATTTGTTTCATATTTGTTTATACTTACAGTCAAACATACATACTTATATACACATTCATCATACATATATCAATGTTCATATATTCAATTCATTTTCATACTTTTGTTATTCAAAGATTTTGTTGCAATTTTCAAATCTCATCAAAGTAAGTTCTGCGACGGGCATGTAGTAACTGGAAGGGTACAAGTACCGGTAGTCGGAACGTCCTGTCTAGGTTGGCATTCGTATAAATCCAATATAACGGACCAGTTTGCCTATCTGGGGACTAACGATGAGAGTACGAAGGACCTATTAGGCCAAAGCATGCCACACCAAACGTCGTTCGAACTAACCCACTTTGAGGTGTCACCGTGTCTACACCTGGACACATTCCTAATATCATACGTTATATACATATTTCTTGATTTTCTCCGGGTTTTAGTGTACGTAACCAGGCTAACACATGCGAACCATATGAAAAACCCGGTATTCATGGGGGCCCACATGATTACGAAGGTGAAGTATGGCGGCATGCAGGGCCTAATGACGAGCAAAGCCCAAGACATCCTATGGATGTAGTAGATTTATTTTTCTATAATTATTTTATGAATGTTCATTCCTAAGTGCGACCCATGATCCCAAAAGCATCCAACTCATACTCTTGACATGTATTCCTTGTAGATGTCTTCTAACCTCGCCCGTAGGAAGATGAGAGCAGGAAAAGCCCGCGAACGCATGGCTGCCCTAATCGCTCAACAAATGGCTGCCGTAATACCTAACATTGTAATCCAAGTCCAACAAGCACTTACCGCTAACCCTGTCAATCAAGAAGATCAACACGTTATCAACCCTTCCCCAAATATCACTAAATGCACCTACAAGCATTTCAAATCATGCGACCCTCTAAAATACGAAGGGACTGAAGGTGTCACCGCTCTCCTCCATTGGTTTGAAGAAATGGAGAACACTTTTCTAAATTGCGATTGTCCCGATGATCGCAAAGTGCGATATGCTACCGGTCGTTTATATGGAATAGCACTTACTTGGTGGAATACAGAGAAGGCCAAACAAGGTGTTGAAGATGCTATGACTTTAACTTGGAATGAATTGAAGGAAATCATAACCAGACGATTTTGCCCAAGGAGCGAAATCAAGAAATTAGAAGATGAGTTTTATTCATTGAAGCAAAAGGAAGGAGACCACACCACATACAACAAAAGATTTCTGAGTTACACCAAATGATTCCCAACTTGTTCACTCCCCTCTACCGTTTGATCGAGCATTACATTCGAGGTCTTCCGTAAAAAATTCAAGACTCTGTAATAAGTACCACGCCTACAACCTTGGAAGCAGCAATGGAGTTAGCTACAGAGCTCACCGAGAACCGAATCCGGAACAAAGACTTCAAGGAGGAGAAGAAGAAGGATAAAGCATCGATTGAAACCTCCGACTACACCCAAACCGAATCCCCTTCTCCACCCACTTTTAAGAGAAAAAGAGACGGGCAACTTTTCGCTACTATCCAACGAAATCAACCAATTTCACACGCCATACCCATCCAAGCTATCCCAATCACCCAAGTGGTACCCAACTCAACTTACCCAAATAAGAAACCATATCTTGGACCTCACCCTCGATGTAACACCTGTTTTTATCACCATCCCCTTACCTTACCTTGTCGACTATGTGCAACTTGTGGACGCTATGGTCATTTGAGCAAGGTTTGCCGCACCTTTCAAAACCAAATCTCTTCCCCTACCCAAAACATGATCCAAACCTATCAACAACCCCAATACCCCATGTTCCCATATGTTCGAGCTTGTTTCAATTGTGGCGACCCTACCCACTTTAGAAACACGTGCCCTCGATTGGTTAACATCATAAACGCTCAAGCCCAATCAAACCCAGTTAACCAAGTAAATCAAGAAAACCCAATCACTAGGCCACCAGCAAGAGGAAGAGTTTTCAACATCAACGCCAAACCTGACGAAGATAATGACGGCCCAAACGAAACCACCCAACTAGTCCTCTTCACCGAAAATCCAGATTCAACTCCAATCGTTTAGTTTTATGTTTTCCTTTATGTTTTAGAATCACATAGAACCAATCATAACTTAAGGATAAAGCCAATGAGAATTTGACAAGAATATGGTGGATACTGTCACACCCCGACCCGCAGCGGAAAAGGTGATCGGGGCATGATTGGGTTATCATCAAAGCTCATGACATTTATTAAACGTTTCATATTCATTAATACAAATTAAATGGAAATTTACAATAATGTTACAGCATGATCTAACTAACAATCTAACTTCTTTGTTCTCTTCTAAGGCATATCCTATGTTATCCTTGCTTCAACCTGTTCACCTGTATCATGTGTAAAAAGGTTTTTTTTTTGGATCAACATAATGTTGGCGAGTGAATCCTATGGAAAACATTTGAACAATTTATTTAAATTGATTATGAAATATGTGCACAACCAAACATGAGTAAAATTAGATGTAACTTGATCAACAATCATAATATGTTAAATGAAAACACACATGAACAATAATGGAACAATTAGAGGCACGCGATGCTCAACTCGTCTCTCACGAGGAACTGAGGGGCCTGATGAATGAATTGCATAAACATGATAATATGAATAACACAACTACAAACAATATAAACTCAATGATACACACATGAATAGTAATGAATTTGATGTGAAGCACGCGATGTTCTACTCGTCTCCCACGAGGAACTGATGGGCTTAATGTATGAGTTTCATATGACTTGACAAAAGGCAATAAGTAAATCACAACAATAGAACAATCTAAGTTTAAGTCATGATGTGGTATGGCACAAGTTTAAATAAATAAATTAATTAATTTCATAACACATGACACACCCCAAAACGTGTAATTTAAAAGGGGAATTGTAAAATTCACTCACAGTGGGTGCGTTCGGTTGATGACGTTGAATGCACGCGAAGTGGTTTTAACCACGAGTGAGATTTAACCTAGATAAATCGCATTATGGTTTGGTAAGTAAACGGATTTTATTAAACTATTTTAGTAGGATTGTTGGGTGTATTTTTGTGAGTTTGAGGCTATTTTCTAACCTTAAAAATGTTATTTTTAAGTATTTATAATTGATTTTTAATTAAAATAATTAAATAAAAATAATAAAAAAATTTATTTTTTTTTCTGACCGTTGACCGGCCCGTTGACCGTTGACCGGTTCGATGGCATATTATTGTGCGCTGAGTGAGGCTCGAACCCGAGACCTCTCGTACGCGTGCACGCAGCTCTACCAACTGAGCTACGTGTCTAACCCGTTATATATCTGATTTTAATTATATATATATACTAATTAGTTTAAACTGAAAATCATTTTATTTTAAAAATAGTTTCAAGCGATTCGGCGGTGCGCTCCACAGGTCTCGAACCCGGGACCTGTGGTTTAATCTAACACACAGTCCACCGCTGGACTGTGTGTTCAACATGTTATATAACTCGATTTTTATTATACTTAAATACAATTTAGTTATTTCCTTTTTCTGCCTTATTTAAAAAGAATAGATAATTGTCCGAGTCGGTGCTGAAGACCGGACTCGAACTCGTGACCAGCGATATAAACAAACACACAGTCCACCGCTGGACTGTGTGTCTAACTTGGTTATTATTCCGGTTATTAATATACTTAACATATAACTGTATCGACTCCGGTTCAGTTAAACAAAAATTTGATTTTTATTAAGGCAGCGTGTGTGAAACGGGATTCGAACTCGAGACCTTTAGCGTTTTATGTGCACACAGTCCACCGCTGGACAGTGTGTCTAACCCGATTAATTTCATGATTTTAATTACACTTATAATATAACCAGTACATCGTCTTCTTCATCAAAGAATAACCAGAGAAAGTCGACTGACTGGTTCAAGGTTTTTTATCGGTTTATTAGTGTTTTACAGTCGATTAAGGTAAGATAAAAGTGAAAAGGAAAAGAAACTGGGCGGAGAAATATACCGACTGGACTCTCTGTTTTCCGGCAGAAACTCCGGCGACAGAATTCAACTCCGGCGACAGGTTCCTTATAGCAGCTAGTCTCCGGAAAGCTTGGAAAAGGTAAGGGTGACTTCGGTATAAACTTAGGAGGTTCAGAAAAGCTCGGCAGTGGGGAAACCGGTTTTCCGGCAACGAACAGATTTATTCCGGCGAGTGGAATTACGCCGTGAAAAGATGTGTTTTTGAGCGAAAAGGTTTGTCGTCGGTTGTGGGTCAATTTATAGGGGAAAAACGAGATGCACTTGGTCTGATTTCCGACTGTGTTCGTTTATTTAAATTTTCCGGCGGTTATGATTTTGGTCGCGGACTTCAAACATCGGTTATAACCGATATCTGGTTAATGGTTTACGTTATAACGTAAATTGTAGTTAAGATTCGCGGGATTTCCGGGATTCCGACGACTGAATCGTTTGGGCGCCGATTTTGAATTCGTAACGACACTTTATCAATTAAATGATTCTATTATTTCACAAGAAGCATCCGTGGCGCAGTGGTTTGTGTGTGAGGTGATAAGTTGCTGAGTGACTCGGTACAGACCCGGGTTCGAAACCCGGCAGAAACAAATCATTTTTATTTTGCGATTTTTGACAGTTTTTCAAAAACTAAATATATATTCCCGTATAATAATTGATTACGGATCGTTTTAAAAATAGTTTGGGCATTTAATTCGCAACGAAAATTTTTGACTGACTGTTCGGTTGATAAACGGAGCGGGTTTGGTAAATCCGTTTTTGATGGATGTTACAGTATCCCCTGCTTTTTAGAAATTTCGTCCCGAAATTTAAATAATGATATATTTTGACTAAAAGGGTGATGATGTTTTGTTTGACAGTTGTATGCTTAGCAAAATAAAGGCTTAAGTTTTTGTTCGAGGCGGTAACGTTCCTTGTAAGGGTTAAGTACCCTATTCAGGAATCGCTTTTTGTTGCCTACTGTATGAGTATTGATAAACAGGAATGATTCGATAAAAAAATGATATCATGCATAAGAGTTTAGATACGTTTGGGAAAGTATGGTTATATCGTAAGGCAAAACTTCTAACACTACAACCTGTATGGAACATAAATAAAAATACAACAGCTGATATTTGAACATGAATAAACACATCAGCAAATATTTGAACATGAATAAACACATCAGCAAATATTTGAACATGAATAAACACATCAGCAAATATTTGATCATGAATAAACACAACAGCAAATATTTGAATTCACATTCTGATAGCATATATGTTTGAATGATGGAAGTTCCTCTCTCGTTTATTATGATGGAGAGGTTAGTTTATGTAGAAATGGAACACAATCCAATCTCTTTAAATAACATGATGATATCAATGTAACACAAATTCCAACCAAGGCAATACTAAATCCTACATGGAACTTCTCATAACCGCCTGATAATGCCTCTGATCCTTTGGCAAGAATACTTATATATAGGAAGTACCAGCGGCGTATCCACCATATTCTTGCCAAATTTTCATTAGTTTTATCCACAAGTTATGATTGGTTACCAAGAAACTAATAAATCCTACATAGAACTTCTCATAACCGTCCGATAATGCCTCTGATCCTTTGACAAGAATACTTATATATAGGAAGTACCAGCGGCGTATCCACCATATTCTTGTCAAATTTTCATTGGTTTTATCAGTGAATTATGATTAGTCCTATAACTCTACAATCAATACAACAAACATAAAATACTGAAATGAAATATATCTGTGCGATCAAGGCTCAATCGAACGGAGCCGATCGTATTGCATGTACTGAAAATGAAATGGATGTGCGCTCAAGGCTCAATCAAACGGAGCCGAACGTATTGAATGTACTGAAATTGAAATTGTGTGCTCAAGGCTCAATCAAACGGAGCCGAGCGTATTGCATGTACTGAATATGAATAACTTAACCACACAAACAGCCTATGCATGGAACCTCTCATAACCGCCTGATAATGCCTCCGATCATTTGACAAGAATACTTATATATAGGAAGTACCATCGGCGTATCCACCATATCCTTGTCAAATTTTCATTGACTTTATCCGTAAGTTATGGTTAGTTCGATGCGACTCTACTACAAACACCACAACCACAAGATACTGATAATGAAATTGTCTGTGCGCTCAAGGCTCAATCAAACGGAGCCGAACGTATTGAATGAAATTGTATGTGCGCTCAAGGCTCAATCAAACGGAACCGAACGTATTGAATGTACTGAAATTGAACAACTTAATCTAAACAACCATCACACAATCAGCCTATGCATGGAACCTCTCATAACCGCCTGATAATGCCTCCGATCATTTGACAAGAATACTTATATATAGGAAGTACCATCGGCGTATCCACCATATCCTTGTCAAATTTTCATTGACTTTATCCGTAAGTTTTGGTTAGTTCGATGCGACTCTACTACAAACACCACAACCACAAGATACTGATAATGAAATTGTCTGTGCGCTCAAGGCTCAATCAAACGGAGCCGAACGTATTGAATGAAATTGTATGTGCGCTCAAGGCTCAATCAAACGGAGCCGAACGTATTGCATGTATTGAAATGTAAAATGAAATAACCGATCAAGGCTCAAACAAACGGAGCCGATCGTGCGGGCACGCCCTGATCAACCCATAATAAAATGGGGATCAAACTCAACCTCGATGGATGGGGAGCTACGGCCTCGGCAAAAGCATATACTGAAAACAATATATAATATATAATATCCAATAATTTCTCTAACAGTCTACACATGTGATAAAGAAAAACATAAGACTAAACAATAGGAGTTGAATCTGGATCTTCGGCGAAGAGGACTAGCTGAGTATCTTCGTTTGGGCCGTCATTATCTTCGACAGGATTGGCGTTGATATTGAAGATTCTTCCTCTTGCTGGTGGCATAGTGGTTGGGTTTTCTTGGTTTACTTGGTTAACTGGGTTTGATTGGGCTTGAGTGTTGATAACGTTAACCAATTGAGGGCATGTGTTTCTAAGGTGGGTAGGGTCGCCAGAATTGAAACAGGCTCGCGCATATGGGAACATGGGGTATTGGGGTTGGTGATAAGTTTGGGCCATGTTTTGAGTAGGGGAAAAGGTTTGGTCTTGAAAGGTGCGACAAACATTGTTCACATGACCATAGCGTCCACAAGTTGTACATAGCCGGCAAGGTAAAGTAAGGGGATGGTGATAAAAACAGTTGTTGCATCGAGGGTGAGGTCCAAGATATGGTTTCTTATTTGGGTAAGCTGAGTTGGGTGCCACTTGGGTGATTGGGATAGCTCGGATGGGTATGGCATGAAAAACGGGTTGATTTCGTTGAGTAGCAGCGAAAAGTCGCCCGACTCTTCTTCTCTTAGGATTGGGTTGAGGAGGGGATTCAGTTTGAGTGGAGTCGGAGGTTTCAGTCGATTCTTTATCCTTCTTCTTCTCCTCCTTGAAGTCTTTGTTTCGGATTCGGTTCTCGGTGAGCTCTGTTGCTAGCTCCATTGCTGCTTCCAAAGTTGCAGGCTTGGCACTTATTACAGGGTCTTGAATTTTTGACGGAAGACCACGAATGTAGTGCTCGATCAAACGGTAGAGGGGAGTGAACATGTTGGGAACCATTTGATGTAACTCGAGGAATCTTTTGTTGTAGGTGATGTGGTCTCCTTCCACTTGCTTCAATGAGTAGAATTCATCTTCTAACTTCTTGATTTCGCTCCTTGGGCAAAATCGTCTGGTCATGATTTCCTTCAATTCGTTCCAAGTTAAGTACATAGCATCTTCAACACCTCGTTTGGCCTTCTCTGTGTTCCACCAAGTAAGTGCTATCCCATATAGTCGACCGGTAGCATAACACACTTTGCGATCATCAGGGCAATCGCAATTTAGAAAAGTATTCTCCATTTCTTCAAACCAATGGAGGAGTGCGGTGACACCTTCAGTCCCTTTGTATTTCGGAGGGTCGCATGATTTGAAGTGCTTGTAGGTACATTTAGTGGTATTTGGGGAAGAGTTGAAAATGTTTTGGTTTGCTTGATTGACAGGATTAACGGTAAGTGCTTGTTGAACTTAGATTACAATGCTGGGTATTACGGCAGCCATTTGTTGAGCGATTAAGGCGGCCATGCGTTCGCGGGCTTTTCTTGCTCTCATCTTCCTACGGGCGAGGTTAGAAGACATCTACAAGGATTACATGACAAAAGTATGAGTTGGATGCTTTTGAGATCATGGGTCGCATTCAGGAATGAACATTCATAAAATAATTATAGAAAAATACTACATCCATAGGATGTCTTGGGCTTTGCTCGCTGTTAGGCCCGTCATGCCGCCATACTTTACCTGTGTAATCATGTGGGCCCCATGAATACCGGTTTTTCATATGGTTCGCACGGTTTCTGCCTGGTTGCGTACACAAAACCCGGAGAAAATCAAGAAATATGTATACAACGTGTGATATTCGGAATGTGTCCAGGTGTAGACACGGTGACACCTCAAAGTAGGGTTAGTTCGAACGACGTTTGGTGTGGCATGCTTTGGCCTAATAGGTCCTTCGTACTCTCATCGTTGGTCCCCAGGTAGGCAAACTGGTCCGTTATATTGGATTTATACGAATGCCAGCCTAGACAGGACGTTCCGACTACCGGTACTCGTACCCTTCCAGTTACTACATGCCCGTCGCAGAACTTACTTTGATGAGATTTGAAAATTGCACAAAATCTTTGGATAATGAGAATATGAAAATAAATTGAATTCATGAACATCGATATGTGTATAATGAATATGTATATATGTATAATGAATATGTATATAAGCATATATGTTTGACTGAAATGTAAACAAATATGAAACAAACAAATATCACAAGTTTGTATGTAACCACCTAATCAATTTAAAATTTAGGCAGACTATAGTATAGGCTCTAAGGGTCTAATAACCTATCCTATATCCCTATAGTCATGGCTTTGATACCAATCTGTCACACCCCGACCCGCAGCGGAAAAGGTGATCGGGGCATGATTGGGTTATCATCAAAGCTCATGACATTTATTAAACGTTTCATATTCATTAATACAAATTAAATGGAAATTTACAATAATGTTACAGCATGATCTAACTAACAATCTAACTTCTTTGTTCTCTTCTAAGGCATATCCTATGTTATCCTTGCTTCAACCTGTTCACCTGTATCATGTGTAAAAAGGTTTTTTTTTTGGATCAACATAATGTTGGCGAGTGAATCCTATGGAAAACATTTGAACAATTTATTTAAATTGATTATGAAATATGTGCACAACCAAACATGAGTAAAATTAGATGTAACTTGATCAACAATCATAATATGTTAAATGAAAACACACATGAACAATAATGGAACAATTAGAGGCACGCGATGCTCAACTCGTCTCTCACGAGGAACTGAGGGGCCTGATGAATGAATTGCATAAACATGATAATATGAATAACACAACTACAAACAATATAAACTCAATGATACACACATGAATAGTAATGAATTTGATGTGAAGCACGCGATGTTCTACTCGTCTCCCACGAGGAACTGATGGGCTTAATGTATGAGTTTCATATGACTTGACAAAAGGCAATAAGTAAATCACAACAATAGAACAATCTAAGTTTAAGTCATGATGTGGTATGGCACAAGTTTAAATAAATAAATTAATTAATTTCATAACACATGACACACCCCAAAACGTGTAATTTAAAAGGGGAATTGTAAGATTCACTCACAGTGGGTGCGTTCGGTTGATGACGTTGAATGCACGCGAAGTGGTTTTAACCACGAGTGAGATTTAACCTAGATAAATCGCATTATGGTTTGGTAAGTAAACGGATTTTATTAAACTATTTTAGTAGGATTGTTGGGTGTATTTTTGTGAGTTTGAGGCTATTTTCTAACCTTAAAAATGTTATTTTTAAGTATTTATAATTGATTTTTAATTAAAATAATTAAATAAAAATAATAAAAAAATTTATTTTTTTTTTCTGACCGTTGACCGGCCCGTTGACCGTTGACCGGTTCGATGGCATATTATTGTGCGCTGAGTGAGGCTCGAACCCGAGACCTCTCGTACGCGTGCACGCAGCTCTACCAACTGAGCTACGTGTCTAACCCGTTATATATCTGATTTTAATTATATATATATACTAATTAGTTTAAACTGAAAATCATTTTATTTTAAAAATAGTTTCAAGCGATTCGGCGGTGCGCTCCACAGGTCTCGAACCCGGGACCTGTGGTTTAATCTAACACACAGTCCACCGCTGGACTGTGTGTTCAACATGTTATATAACTCGATTTTTATTATACTTAAATACAATTTAGTTATTTCCTTTTTCTGCCTTATTTAAAAAGAATAGATAATTGTCCGAGTCGGTGCTGAAGACCGGACTCGAACTCGTGACCAGCGATATAAACAAACACACAGTCCACCGCTGGACTGTGTGTCTAACTTGGTTATTATTCCGGTTATTAATATACTTAACATATAACTGTATCGACTCCGGTTCAGTTAAACAAAAATTTGATTTTTATTAAGGCAGCGTGTGTGAAACGGGATTCGAACTCGAGACCTTTAGCGTTTTATGTGCACACAGTCCACCGCTGGACAGTGTGTCTAACCCGATTAATTTCATGATTTTAATTACACTTATAATATAACCAGTACATCGTCTTCTTCATCAAAGAATAACCAGAGAAAGTCGACTGACTGGTTCAAGGTTTTTTATCGGTTTATTAGTGTTTTACAGTCGATTAAGGTAAGATAAAAGTGAAAAGGAAAAGAAACTGGGCGGAGAAATATACCGACTGGACTCTCTGTTTTCCGGCAGAAACTCCGGCGACAGAATTCAACTCCGGCGACAGGTTCCTTATAGCAGCTAGTCTCCGGAAAGCTTGGAAAAGGTAAGGGTGACTTCGGTATAAACTTAGGAGGTTCAGAAAAGCTCGGCAGTGGGGAAACCGGTTTTCCGGCAACGAACAGATTTATTCCGGCGAGTGGAATTACGCCGTGAAAAGATGTGTTTTTGCGCGAAAAGGTTTGTCGTCGGTTGTGGGTCAATTTATAGGGGAAAAACGAGATGCACTTGGTCTGATTTCCGACTGTGTTCGTTTATTTAAATTTTCCGGCGGTTATGATTTTGGTCGCGGACTTCAAACATCGGTTATAACCGATATCTGGTTAATGGTTTACGTTATAACGTAAATTGTAGTTAAGATTCGCGGGATTTCCGGGATTCCGACGACTGAATCGTTTGGGCGCCGATTTTGAATTCGTAACGACACTTTATCAATTAAATGATTCTATTATTTCACAAGAAGCATCCGTGGCGCAGTGGTTTGTGTGTGAGGTGATAAGTTGCTGAGTGACTCGGTACAGACCCGGGTTCGAAACCCGGCAGAAACAAATCATTTTTATTTTGCGATTTTTGACAGTTTTTCAAAAACTAAATATATATTCCCGTATAATAATTGATTACGGATCGTTTAAAAATATTTTGGGCATTTAATTCGCAACGAAAATTTTTGACTGACTGTTCGGTTGATAAACGGAGCGGGTTTGGTAAATCCGTTTTTTACGGATGTTACAGATACGCCGCTGGTACTTCCTATATATAAGTATTCTTGCCAAAGGATCAGAAGCATTATCTGGCGGTTATGAGAGGTTCCATGTATAAACTGTTTGAGTGATTATTGTTTATTATTTTCAGTACATGCAATACGATCGGCTCCGTTTGATTGAGCCTTGATCGCACAGACATTTTTCATTTTCAGTACATGCAATACGATCGGCTCCGTTTGATTGAGCCTTGATCGCACAGACATTTTTCATTTTGTTGTGTTTGTTGTAGAGTCACATAGAACTAATCATAACTTGCGGATAAAGCCAATGAAAATTTGACAAGAATATGGTGGATACGCCGCTGGTACTTCCTATATATAAGTATTCTTGTCAAATGATCAGAGGCATTATCAGGCGGTTATGAGAGGTTCCATGCAGGATTTAGTAAGTTTTGGTTGTTGTGTTGTTATAGAGTCACATAGAACTAATCATAACTTGCGGATAAAGTCAATGAAAATTTGACGAGAATATGGTGGATACGCCGCTGGTACTTCCTATATATAAGTATTCTTGTCAAAGGATCGGAGGCATTATCAGGCGGTTATGAGAGGTTCCATGTATAAACTGTTTGTGTGATTATTGTTTAGATTATTGTTTATTATTTTCAGTACATGCAATACGATCGGCTTCGTTTGATTAAGCCTTGATCGCACAGACATTTTTCATTTTCAGTACATGCAATACGATCGGCTCCGTTTGATTGAGCCTTGATCGCACATACATTTTTCATTTTCAGTACATGCAATATGATCTTGTGGTTGTTGTGTTTGTAGTAGAGTCACATAGAACTAATCATAACTTGCGAATAAAGTCAATGAAAATTTGACGAGAATATGGTGGATACGCCGCTGGTACTTCCTATATATAAGTATTCTTGTCAAAGGATCGGAGGCATTATCAGGCGGTTATGAGAGGTTCCATGTAGGATTTAGTATGTTTTGGTTGAAGTTTGTTCATTATACATTTCAGCGTATTCAATTTCATCATTTAAAGAAGTTGAGCTATGTCTCACTTCCACAATGACTAACCTCTCCATCACAACAAACGAGAGAGGTGTTGTCACCATTCAAACATGTATGCTATCAGAATGTGGACTCAAATATTGGTTGTTGTGTTTATTTATGTTCTAGAGTTATATCATAGAACCAATCATAACTCACTGATAAAACCAATGAAAATTTGACAAGAATATGGTGGATACGCCGCTGGTACTTCCTATATATAAGTATTCTTGTCAAAGGTTCAGAGGCATTGTCAGGCGGTTATGAGAAGTTCTATGTAGGATTTAGTAATTTCTTGTAACTAATCATAACTTGTGATAAAACCAACGAAAATTTGACAAGAATATGGTGGATACGCCGCTGGTACTTCCTATATATAAGTATTCTTGCCAAAGGATCAGAGGTATTATCAGGCGGTTATGAGAAGTTCCATGTAGGATTTAGTATTGTCTTGGTTGAAATTTGTGTTACATTTATATCATCTCGCCACTTAAAGAAATTGGATTGTGTTCTATTTCTACATAGAATAACCTCTCCATCACAACAAACGAGAGAGGAACTGTCACAAATCAAACATGTATACTATCAAAATTGAGACTCAGATATTGTTTGTTGTGTTTATTTATGTTATAGAATCATATCATAGAACCAATCATAACTTACTGATAAAACCAATGAAAATTTGACAAGAATATGGTGGATACGCCGCTGTACTTCCTATATGTAAGTATTCTTGTCAAAGGATCAGAGGTATTGTTAGACGGTTATGAGAAGTTCCATGTAGGTTGTAGTATTAGAAGTTTTGCTTTAGGATATAACCATATCCTTCCAAACATATCAAAAACTCTTACGCATGATATCATATTTAGCGAATCAACTCTGCTTATCAATATTTTACAGTAGGCAACAAAAAGCGATTCCTGTAACAGGGTACTTAACCCTTACAAGGAACGTTACCGCCTCAAACAAAAAAAAACTTAAACCCTTACTTTTTCTAAGTATGTAACTGTCAAACTAAACACCATCATTTTTAGTCAAATATATCACTACTTAAATTTCGGGAAGAAATTTCTAAAAAGCAGGGGATACTGTAACATCTCGTCAAAAAACGGATTTTACTAAACCCGCTCCGTTTATTAACGGAACAATCAGTTAAAAATTTAGTTGCATATTTAATGCCCAAATTATTTTTAAACGATACATAATTAATAAGTATATTTGAATATATAATTTGTTTTTGAAAAACTGTTAAAAATAATGAAATAAAAATAAAAAGCAGCGCCGGGTTTCGAACCCGGGTCAGCCAGCGTTTCAGCAAACAACTTATCTTCCAACCATCCAACCACTGCGCCACTTGTGATTCTTGTTTATTATTAGAGACAATTAATACATAAAATAAATCTCGAATTCAAAAACCGACGCGCCTAATTGCATTTGTCGGAAATCCCTACTAACTCGCCAAGAATTGACGGTTACTTCAGTTATAACGTAAACTTTAACTATGACATCGGTTATAACCGACGTCTGAACCCGCGACGCAAGTTATAACCGCCGGAAAGTTTCTAACCGACGAATCAAGTCGGAAAACGGGCCAAATACGTCGATGTCCCGCCCTATAAATACCTCCTCGAACCTCTGCTAGCTTTTTCGCTCAAAACCGCACCTTTACCCGACGTAATTCCACTCGCCGAAAAGTTCTGCACCTTCGCCGGAAAACCGAGCCCTTCACTTCTGAGCCTTACTGAACACCCAGAACTTATACCGAAGCCACTCACATCCATCTCAAGCTCTCTGAAGACTCTCTGCCGCAAGACACACGTCGCCGGAAGTTTCTGCTGTCACCGGAGTTTCGCCAGAGAAACAGAGGAGTCCAGTTCGGTATACCTTACGCCTAATTTTTCATTCTTTTTATTTATCTCACCTGTAATTAACCTCAAAACACTAAAGAACTTGATTAAAACTTCGAACAGTTGGACTTCCGATTCTGGTTAAGATTAACGAAGAAGACGAAGTTTCAGTAGTATATAAGTTTAATTTAAATCAAGATATAACTCGGGTTAGACACAAGTCCAGCGGTGGACTGTGTGCACATTAAACACGCTTACGTCTCGAGTTCGAATCTTGTCCAGCACCTTCGCCCTAATAAAAATGTTCCTTTTTTTTAACCGAACCGGAGTCACTGCGTAAGATGTTAAGTTTAATAATAACCGGAATAATAACCAAGATAGACACACAGTCCAGTGGTGGACTGTGTGAATGTTTAATCACAGGACACGAGTTCGAGTCCGGACTACCGCACCGGTCCGGACAATTATCCAACTTTTTATATAAGGCAGAAATGAAAATATTTAGTTTGTATATAAGTATAATAAAAATCAGTTTATTTAACAAGTTAGACACACAGTCCAGGGTGGACTGTGTGTTAACCTAAACCACAGGTCCCGGGTTCGAGACCTGTGGAGCGCACCGAGTCGTTAGATTAAAATCGTTTTAAAAAATAAATGATTTTCTGTTTAATTCAATTAATATATAAATATAATTAAAAACAGAAATATTTCGGGTTAGACACGTAGCTCAGTTGGTAGAGCTGCGTGCACGCGTACGGGAGGTCTCGGGTTCGAGCCTCACCCAGCGCACACAATTACACATACGAACCGGTCAACAGTCAACGTCAATGGTCAATGGTCAACGTCAACGGACAAAAAGTCAACATTTTTTTATTATTTTTATTTATTTATTTTATTTAAAAATCAATTAAAAATACTTAAAAATAACATTTTTAAGGTTAGAAAATAGCCTTAAACTCACAAAAATACACCCAACAATCCTACTAAAATGGATTAATAAAATCCGTTTACTTACCGAACCATTATGCCATTATCTAGCTTAATTTCACTCGTGGTTAAAACCACTTCGTGCGCATTCAACATCATCAACCGAACGCACCCAATGTGAGTGAATCTTACAACTCCCCTTTTTAATTACACGTTTTGGGGTGTGTCATGTGTCACCAAAATTAACTCGTTTATTTAAACTTGTGCCATACCATATTGTGATCTAAACTTAGTTTGTATACATTGTTTGTAGTTATGTATTTCATATTGTCAATTTATATGCAATTCATTCATTAGGCCCAACAGTTCCTCGTGGGAAACGAGTTGAGCAACGTGTGCCTCAAAACAAATCCATTATTGTTCGTGTGTGTATTATTTAGTTTATGTTGTTTGTAGTTATATATTTCATATTGTCAAGTATATGCAAATCATTCATTAGGCCCATCAGTTCCTCGTGAGAGACGAGTTGAGCAACGCGTGCCTCAAAACGATCCATTATTGTTCATGTGTGCATTATTTAATATTAATTGATTGGTGAATAAGTTTACATCTATTTTTACTCATGTGTGGTTGTGCACTTTATTTTATAATCAATTAAGTAAACTTGTTCAAATGTTTTTCATAGGATTCACTCGCCAACTTTTTGTTGATCCAAAAAAACCATTTTTACACATGATACAGGTGAACAGGATGAAGCAAGGAAAACATAGGAAATGCCTTAGAAGAAAACAATGAAGCCTAGATTGATGTTTAGGACATGATGTATTTATGATTGTATATTCCCTTTAAAATTGTATTAATGAATATGAAACGTTATAATAAATGTCATGAGCTTTGATGATAACCCAATCATGCCCCGATCACCTTTTCCGCTGCGGGTCGGGGTGTGACATATACAAGTTCGCCCGAACTTGTCTGCTATTCTCTCGAACCGTGACGTTTCAGCAATTCGGAAGACTGATGCACTTTACAGGCTGATGCGGCACTCTCTGCAACTCTTCTCAGATCCCTCATCTCTCCCGAAACGCACCAACAGTGAGTATACTTGAACCCCTATACGCTTAAATGCACTTTTAGGTGTCACATATGTTCGTATATCAAAACACATCACACAACTCAACTTATATTCGCAATCCCGCTATTACATGACTATACGTGAAATTTGCTTAATTGTATGTATTAGTTGATTGCTTGTACGCCACCCTTAACATGATAGTATACTAGAGGTTGACCCGCCACCCGGAGCCCCGGGGTTGTTAAGGGTCGCATT
The DNA here is from genome assembly GCA_947069175.1 of Scalesia atractyloides. Lineage (NCBI taxonomy): Eukaryota > Viridiplantae > Streptophyta > Magnoliopsida > Asterales > Asteraceae > Scalesia > Scalesia atractyloides. The sequence goes on from CAMTDV010000021.1 coordinate 32,736,796, forward strand.
TTTATTTCTCATTTATTTTCTCTTTTAGGATGTGAACACTTGTTTGCATGCCTCGATCAATCGCAGTTTGTTGATTTACTTGAATCTAAGTAGTTACATAGTTCATAACTCTTACGTAAGTCATGCGGTGTATGCTAAACGCTTTATATCTATTATGTACGCAAAACATGTATGCTCACCTTTACTTAATTGTATTGACGTTTTATTTTAACATATGTGGCAGGTTGAGGACCTTAGCTTTGGATGCTTAGATTTAGGTTTTGCTTAGAAATCATGTAATAGAAATCTAGGGGATATCGAATCGGATGTTAAGTTTAAAAGATTGTTTGAATATTGTAATGATTATTTGGGATTTTATTGTTTAATAGTATGGGATGCTAAACGCTTAGATATTATCGCTTAATAGTTGTTATGATGTCTCTTGAGCAATCTGATTCGCCTAGTACCGCGCCCTGATATTTCCGCCATCGGTTGGGGTGTGACAGATTGGTATCAGAGCCATAACTATAGGGAAAATTAGGTAGAATTGTCATGTTTGCCTTAGACTATAGTTAGGATACCAAATCAGACCGTTACGCATCGATTAACGCCGAAAACTCATACGAACAGACAAGTCCGCCCGAACTTGGGGGACAAGTTCGCTCGAAATTGATCAAGTGAACTTGACCAAGTTCGCCCGGACTTGACCAAGTTCGCTCGAACTTGTCTGTTGTAACATTTGTCAAAAACGGGTTTCCAAACCCGCTGCGTTTTGTAATCGAATATCAAGTTATAAATGTCACGTTGTGTATTTATGGTTATTTTGGTTTTTAATGATACATAATTAATAAACAAACTAAACTATAAAAATTATATTTGATAAAAAGTTAAAACAAAATAAATAAAAATGAAATGTTGCTGCCGGGACTCGAACCCGGGTCAGCCAGAACTGAAATCCAACGACTTAACACACACTCACATCACCACTCCGCCACTTGTTGTTTTCTGTTATCTCTAGGAAACAAATAACATTTATACACAAAACTCGGTTAAACCGGTTGCGCCAACTGAGAAACGGAAATCAGCAATTCGATCGTCAAATCGTTTGATTACTCGCACATTCATGTTTATAACCGATGAACCGATGATTGTAATCAATTCAGAAGTGATTGAACATCAATTTTCATTATTATCGGTTTTTATAACCGAAAAATAATCAAGTCCAGATTACTCCAATCAAAACCCTCCTCGCGACTCAGAAACGTCATACCAATACTCCATTTCACTCTCGTCACATTTTCAGACCATCAGAACGTCTAAATCAACTCGCCGGAAATTTCTGTAAGGTTCGCCGGAAAACCGTATTTGTCCTCAAGTCGGTAAGTTCTTCAATGCCATCGTAATCTAACAGTTGTTAAGCTGTTTCTAACTCAAACCATCCATTTGAAATCGAATTCAGGCACCGTTATCAGATAATTCCAGTTCGCCGGAAATTTCCTGAAAGTCTCTATATTCATCTGAGAATCGGTAAGGGCATTCAAACCCTCTGTTAACATTTGCTGATCACTTCAATTTCACGATTAGCTAATAAAAACGGTTAATTGTCTTGTTCATTGAAGAGCATAAAAACAGGGACCGACACATTGCCGGAATTCTGAAATAGACCGTTCATCGGTATGTTCACCTCTAATTACCGTCTCTGTAATTTCATTTTAGCCTTAAGAATATTTGTTAATCGTAAAAACAAGAAACGGATCCGTGATTCAGTCGTCGGAAATTTGAATGAAGAAGACGAAGTTAGTTAAGTTATAAGTTTATTTAAAACCTGTAAAATGAACGGGTTAGACACACAGTCCAGCGGTGGACTGTGTGCAAAATATATACGCATGTCCCGAGTTCGATTCCTGATACACGCACACCTTATGTAATAAAATGCCTTTTTGTTTAAAAACTAAATCGGGTTAACTTCGTTAGTTGTTAAGTATAATAAAAACCGAGATATTAACCAGGTTAGACACACAGTCCAGCGGTGGACTGTGTGCAACACTAAGTCACATGTCGCGCGTTCGAAACCCGTCACTGGCACCGGTTTGTTGAATTAAAATGTTTTTGCAATTAAAAGAATTTCGGTTAAACTGATTAAGTATATAAATATAATTAAAAACAAGATTATTTCGGGTTAGACACGTAGCTCAGTTGGTAGAGCTGCGTGCACGCGTACGGGAGGTCTCGGGTTCGAGCCTCACCCGGCGCAAACAATTTCACATACGAACCGGTCAACAGGTCAACGGTCAACGGTCAATGGTCAACGTCAACGCAAAATAAACAATTTTTTTTATATTTTTATTTATTTAATTTAATTTAAAAATCAATTAAAAATACTTAAAAATAACATTTTTAAAGATAGAAAATAGCCTTGAACTCACGAAAATATATCTAAAAATTCTATTAACATCCTTAATAAAATCCACTCATTTGCTATATTTTTTCCGTTATTATTTAGGTTAGAAATTCTCGTTGTTCAACTCTCCCGATTCGTGCGCATCTCGTCATCTCCATTCAAACGCACCCAATGTGAGTGAATCTTTACAAATTCCCCGTTTTAATCACGTTTTGGGGTGTATCATGTGTCTTGTTACATATATTATAATTAAACCATTGTGCATACATCATATCATGAACTTGTGTATTCAGTTTGTTTCAACTGTTGTGTAGTTATTGTTGGATGCAATTTATTTTTTTCAGTACATGCAATTTCATAGGCCGCCGCTCCCCATTACATTATGAGCGTTGAGCATGTTCCCCATTTCATTATGAGGTTGAACCTGGCGTGCCCACATACGATCGGCTCCGTTTGATTGAGCCTTGATCGCACAGACATTTTTCATTTTCAGTACATGCAATACGATCGGCTCCGTTTGATTGAGCCTTGATCGCACAGTTTCATTTATGTTATTTATCGTATGATGTTGGTATGTTCATGTATGCTATCATATGATTATTGTATGTTGTAGTTGTGATTGATATTTGCCACTGCTTGATTATTTACATTTGCTCATTTATGATTATGCACAATTTTTCATTGATAAACTAACAAGTAAATCTTTAATAAATGTTTACCTAATAAGGTTCACTCGCCAACTTATGTTGACCCAAAAACCCCCATTTTTACACATGATACAGGTGAGCCAGCTGCAGTCAGGAACACATAGGATTGGACTAGAAGAATAAAATGATTTAGAGTTTGGGATTGTTATGTTTGGTTTATTATCTTTGTATTGTATGGACATGTTTGGATATTTGGAAATGTAACTTTGACTTTAATAAATATGAAACATATTAGTAAATGTCATGAGCTTTGGTGATAACCCAATTATGCCCCGACTCTTATTCCGCTGCGGGTCGGGGTGTGACATCTGTCCCCCCTCAATAACAACAAGTTCGCTGGGATTGAGAAGTTCGCTCGAACTTAACATCAGGCTGATGCCAAGTTCACCCGAACTTGACCAGAATCCTTCGTCACGAACTTTTAAACATTGCTTTTCCTAAAGCAACCACAACACACGCTGAAAAACGCTCGTATCACACAAAACGAATGATCAAGTCGAGAATAGGTGTGAAAACCAAGAACTCTCGATGAGTTCATTCACTCCGTGCATTCTCTCTCGGACGAGATACCTTCGTTGAGTTAGGAGTGATATCCAAACCTCGACGAAAATCTCCATATCTATCTAGTGGAACTCCCGATTTGATCAGTGAGCATAACCACAACTAGGAATGATGTTGTTAAGCTAGGGGTGACACCCGCATCTTAATAACTAGTTCCACTCCTCGATTTTCAATCTCACCAAAGTCTCGATTATTTCGATGACTCGGAACACGACGTAACTGGAAGGATAAATGCCGTTAACCGTTGTACGGCGAGAGCATTCGTCTATTAGGCCAAATCGTGTGACCGAACTCAGAGAATCTTCGAATCACTTTGGGTAGTCGCTGTCTCAAAACCCAGGACGCTACCAATTGATTTAAGCCTATAATCATCGATTTTACACATCATCGAGTTTATTTACTATTTATGTGTTTGGATTTGTGGATTTTACGCTTATTTCGATTTCTTACTTTATCGATTTCCGATTTATCGCTTTTACGCTCCATCGATATGTGTAAAACTCGCACAGCTCTGAAAATCTAAAACGCTAATTAACTCACCAACCAAACTAATCGCTTAACTCTCTTACGCTCATGAGGACATTCTGCCTCATACACAGCTCTAATCGCTATCTACGCTATTATATCGCATCTCGTACGCGCTACGCATAAATTAGTTTGAAGATGAATACATGCAAAATATGTGCCTATGTGCTTATGTGATTATGTGCTTATGTGATTATGTGCTTATGTGCTTACATGCTTATGTGGATACGTGTCTGTGTGTTATATGCCTTAACTGTATAATATTAATAATAATAAACTTTTGAACATAAACCTATCATAATCAAATCTCATCCGATCAAATCCTTTGTGTAGATGTCTTCTATGGGATCTCACACTCAGGAGGAACATCCAGCGCAACGACGCTGATAAGCGCATCGCTTCTCTGGTAGCCAAGCAAATGGCTAAAGTTATCCCCCAGATCGTCAGCGAGATCCATGCCACCAACAGCAATTCATCGGTCGATTCCAAAGCCGACACGCCCAAGACTCCCTTCAGCTTTAAGCAATTTAAAGCATGTGGACCCCTCACCTTCTCTGGCACTGAAGGACCGAGTGTTATGTTCCACTGGTTCGATTCTATAGAAGTTACCTTCCGTCAGAGTGGATGCCCCGAAGTTCTACGCACTATCAATGCCACCGGCGTGTTCCAGTCGAGGGCTCTCGATTAGTGGACAGCGGCGCAACAAGCGCGGGAACGACGAAGCTTACGCGCTCACTTGGGAGGAACTCAAAGAAATCATGGTGAAAGAGTTATGTCCTCCGCATAGGTTCAAAAGTTGGAGAATGAGTTCTGGTATATTAAGCAAGACGTTCCCGACAACGCGGTCTAACAGCTCGTTTCAAACAGTTGAGCATTATCTGTCCCGGTCAAGTGGACACGACCGAGAAAGCAATCAAGAAATATCTGTGTGCTTTACCCGACTGCGTCGCTGACTTTGTTCAAGCAGCACGCCCTGCTACTATTGAGGAGACCTATCAGCTAGCCGCAGAGATCAATGACAAAAGGGTCCAGGCTGGTTACTTTAAGAACAGCAAGGTCCAAATCAGGCCATTACCGAATCAGCAGCTCCTACCGATCAGTCTCGAGAATCAAAGAACAGTCGTTGTGGTCGCAAAAGGGAAAACCCGAGTAAGAACTTTGCCCTTACCGCTCCGCAAAACCCTCAGCCACTCCAGTCTGCAGCACCAAACGCATCGCCGGCAAAGCGTGCGTATACTGGCCCGCATCCTTTGTGCTCAAAATGCACTTATCACCATGTGGTTGGAGGCAATTTCCGTTTCTGTACCAACTGCAACATCTACGGCCACTTTACTGTCAGTTGCCGTTCAGGCCCTCGTCTATCAACTCCTCAGGCCCCAGCAGCACCAGCTCTACCAGCTCCCCCTCGCACTCCTCAGGCCAATCAGCAGCAGTACCAACAGCAAGCGCCAGCCCCAAAGGCTCGTGCTTGCTACACATGTGGGGACCCAAACCACTTCAGCAATGTCTGCCCTAATCGAGCTATCAAACAAGAGCCGCAGCAACAGCAGCGTCAGCCTCAGCCACCACACAGCTTCAGCAGCAACAACAGGCTGCGCGTGGATGAGCCTTTAACCTCAATCATCACCAGGCTCAGGACGAAACAATGTTGTCAACGGTATGTTCCTTGTCAATGGTATTTATGCTTCATGTTTATTTGATACTGGTGTCGATAATTGCTTTGTATCGTTAGAATTCAAAAAGGTTTTAAAATGTAAATGCGCTAAACTCCCAAAGACTTTCGATGTAGAAGTCCCCACCAGAAAAACCGTTACCGTCACCTCTGTCCTACGTGGTTGTACCCTCGATCTCAACAACCATGTCTTCTCAATCAATCTCATACCTATGCAGTTAGGTAGCTTCGATATCATAGTAGGCATGGATTTTCTTCGTGAAAATCATGCTGAAGTTGTTTGCTTTGATAAAATGATTTGTTTTCCTCTCCCTAATGGTGATCAACTCCATGTTTATGGTGAAACTCGCTCAAAGAAGTTACATGCAGTCTAGCCAGCATTAAGCATGCTTGCTTCCTAGCTCATATTGTGAATCCGGAGAAAGAAAAGAAAACCTGGAAAGATGTACCCGTTGTTTGTGAATTTCCCAAAGTTTTTCCCGAGATTTACCCGGTTTACCCCCTACTCGTGATGTTGAATTCCGTATCGATTTGATTCCCGGTGCTACTCCCGTTGCAAAAGCTCTTTATCGTCTTGCACCATCCGAAATGCGTGAGCTATCCAGCCAATTCAAGAGCTTCTTGATAAAGGCTTCATACGCCCGAGCACTTCACCATGGGGCGCACCCGTTCTTTTTGTGAAAAAGAAAAATGGGATGTTCCGAATGTGCATCGACTATCGTGAACTTAACAAACTCACGATAAAGAACCGCTACCCTCTTCCTCGAATCGAAAACTTATTTGATCAACTTCAAGGTGCTACTTGTTTTTCTAAGATCGATTTACATTCCGGTTATCATCAGTTACGTGTACTCGAAGAAGATATTCCAAAAACCGCCTTTCGTACTCGTTATGGCCATTTCGAATTCGTGGTCATGCCCTTTGGTCTTACAAACACACCCGCGGTCTTCATGGATTTGATGAACCGTGCGTGTAAAGCTTTCCTAGATCGTTTAGGTATTGTGTTTATCGATGACATCCTTATCTATTCGAAGTCGAGAGACGAACACGTGCCATCTCCGTTTAGTCCTCGAACTTCTCTAAGGTAATCGCCTTTATGCTAAGTTCTCTAAATGTGAATTCTGGCTCGAAGAAGTCTAATTTCTCGGCCACATCTTTAATAGTCAAGGAATTAACATCGACCCCGCAAAGATTGAAGCTGTCAAGAGTTGGATTACGCTGAAGAATGCATCCGAAATCCGTTCCTTTCTTGGATTGGCGGGTTACTACCGTCGATTCATCGCCGACTTCTCGAAAATCGTCGTTCCGCTTACCGCTTTAACTCATAAAGACAAGCCTTTCGTTTGGGATTCCAAACAAGAGAAGCCTTTCAAACCCTCAAGCATATGCTATGCAATGCTCCTGTACTCGCTCTTCCCGACGGAAACGACGATTTCGTTGTTTACTGCGATGCCTCTAATCTTGGTCTTGGTTGTGTTCTCATGCAACGAGACAAGGTTATCGCTACGCATCTCGACAACTCAAGATCCACGAGAAAAACTACACAACCCACGATCTCGAACTCGGTGCAGTTGTTTTTGCATTGAAAATATGGCGACACTACCTTTACGGTACTAAGTGTACGGTCTTCACCGACCATAAGAGCTTACAACATATTTTTAACCAAAAGGAACTGAGTATGCGCCAACGCCGACGGGTTGAACTTCTCAATGATTACAATTGCGAGATACGCTACCATCCCGGCAAAGCAAACATCGTAGCCGATGCTCTCAGTTGACGAAGCTATATGTATAGTGTTCGTGACTCTCAAGCTTTGAATGATCTCGAAATCATGATTCGCTCCGCCCAGTTCGCTTGTTTCAACGAGAATACCCTAGAGGAAGAAATGAAATGTGGTGCCGAAACTCAACTCGTCGTTAAACTCAATGGTATTTATTACTATCTTGATCGCATTTGGATTCCCAGCCGTGATAATCTTCACGAATTGCTAATGACCGAAGCTCATAAATCCCGATACTCCATTCATCCCAGAGCCGACAAGATGTACTAGGACCTTCATCCTAAGTACTGGTGGCCGGGCATGAAAAAGGATATCGTCGTGTATGTTTCAAAGTGCTTAACTTGTTCAAAGGTTAATCTGAACATCAAAGGCCCTCTGGCTCGCTCGAACAACCCGAAATCCCGATGTGGAAGTGGGAGAGCATAGCTATGGACTTTATTACGAAACTTCCTCGCACTTCCTCTGGTCACGATAGCATTTGGGTTATCGTTGATCGTTACATTACTTTATTGCTATACGAGAAGACTTTAAGGTAGAACGATCAGCATGAATCTATACCGACGAATCATTTATCGACACGGGACACCTCGTGACATCATCTCTGACCGCGATGGTCGCTTTACCTCACGTCTCTAGGAGACTTTTCAATCCGCCCTCGGTATTACTCTTAATCTCTGTACCGCTTTTCATCCCCAAACCGACGGTCAGACTGAACGCACGATCCGCACCCTCGAAGACATGCTTCGTGCGTGCATCATAGATTTCGGTGGTAATTGGATACGCATTTACCTTTAAATGAATTCTCGTACAATAATAGTTATCACACCAGCATTCAAATGGCTCCTTTTGAGGCGCTCTATGGAAGAAAATGGCGATCGCCTATTGCATGGCATGAGATCGACGAAGCACAAATCACCGGTCCCGAGCTGATTCAAGAAACGACAGACAAAATCCTCCAGATCAGAGACAATCTCTTGAAAGCTCGGAGTCGTCAAAAGAGTTATGCCGATAAACGCCGCGAGCCCCTACAGTTCGAAGTAGGAGATCACGTTCTCTTAAAGGTTGCACCTTGGAAAGGAGTGATCCGCTTCGGGAAGAAAGGAAAGCTAGCGCCACGATACGTAGGTCCCTTTAAGATTCTAGAAAGAATTGGCAAAGTGGCCTATCGACTCGAACTACCGGCAGAACTTAACAACGTTCATCTGACTTTCCACGTGTCGAACCTCAAGAAATGCCTAGCTGAAGAAAATCTCCACGTCCCTCTCGAGGACTTGCAAATAAATGAGACTCTGCATTTCGTGGAAAAGCCTGTCAAAATTCATGGACCGAGAAACCAAGAAACTATGGCGCTCTCGTATCCCTATCATGAAGGTTCGATGGGAAGGCAAACGCGGTGCCGAGTTCACTTGGGAATTGGAAAGTGACATGAAGGCTAAATACCCGCATCTCTTTGTTACGACCACTACTTAAATTTTGGGACGAAATTATCCTAAATGTAGGGGAGACTGTAACAACTCCAAATTTTCGTTGTTATTTATTATTTCCTTTTTATGTATTTTGTTTATACTAATCACTTGTATTCCGAGGTTGGATTATTGAAAGTTTATGTTAATGGAATTATGTTTTCTTATCGCATTTAATCACTTATTAATCGCCAACTCAACGCAATCACAACTAATTATGCTACTATACGAGCCGAGTGTGTTATTGTTTAATAAACACTTGTGCCATCGCATCGTTTATCTCATCGCATCGCAAAACGCAGTTATTTATGTGGATTATGTTTTATGTGTGTTATGATTATTTATACTATGGGTTAATATCGCTAAAACGCTCGCACGCTCATGTAACTCGCTCTCTCTCAATTCAATGGTAATGTAACGCTTAACGCTTCGCTAAAACGCTTAATATAACTATCTAATACGAACCGAATCGCCAAACGAACTCATAACGCGAATTAAACGAAGAAACTTGGCCAATAGGTCAAGTTCGACCGAACTTGTATACCACAAGTTCGCCCGAACTTGCCTAAGCCACCACAATTCTCAAGGAGACTATAAGTCCGCCTGGACTTGTCTCCAAAACGCAAGAAACACACAAGTTCGCCCGAACTTGATACAAGTTCGCCTGAATTTGATGTCTGCCCACTCCTTTCTCACCTCACCTATAAATACCCAGCTCCTCTTCTCATTTGAACTTGCTGCAAGTTCGCCCGGTGCTCCCCAAAATCGAAACCTTTTGTGTTCTAAGTGAGATTCCACCCGTTTTCAAACTACAACAACGTTCTACGATTTTGCACAAGGCTTTGCCTTCGTTTTCATCAAATCTCTTCTGTTTACAAAAATTTTCATATTTTTATGCAAAACTTCTACTTTTCACTCAGATCTAGGCTTAGATCTGAGTAAAACCTTTAAAACCTTGATTTTTACACAATATTCGGACTAAACGACGTATGTTTCGTTCACTTTGAAGTGGAACGAGGCATTGTCAAGCTAGATCTCAGATCCGGAAGCACAAGGACGAAAACGTCGCTTTGCACAAACTGGACTAAACCGTTCGAACCGTCAAGTTTGCCCGGATTAGCCCGAGTTTCTGTAAAATGGCTAAAACTCGCACCAAAAGACCTCTTGAGCCTTGGTTTTGCTCAGTAGCCTAAGTTTGGAGGGATGGACACTCGATTTCCTCAGCAAACGACGCGAAAACGCATGATTTGGATGCCAAAACAGTCAAGTTCGCTCGGAAATCATCAAGTTCGCCTGAACTTGTCACCAGATTGGTGACCAAGTTGATTGGTGACCAAGTTCGCCCGAACTTGATCAATTCTTCAACAAATTTACACAAGTTCGCCCGAACTTGTATCACCACTCATCAAATGAGACAAGTTCGCCGGAACTTGTCCAGTTTCTCAGGAAACTTACAAGTTCGCCCGAACTTGAACTCCCAGTAAGTCCAGGTATACAAGTTCGGCCGAACTTGTACCCAAAGATACAAGTTCGTCCGAACTTGTCTGCTGTTCTCTCGAACGTAACGTTTCAGCAATTGGGAAGACTGATGCACTTCTGTTCGCTTACAGGCTGATGCGGCACTCTCCGCAACTCTTCTCAGATCCCTCATCTCTCCCGAAACACACCAACAATGAGTATACTTGAACCCCTTTACGCTTAAATGCACTTTTGGGTGTCACATATGTTCGTATATCAAAACACATCACACAACTCAACTTTTATTCGCAATCCCGCTATTACATGACTATACGTGAAATTTGCTTAATTGTATGTATTACTTGATTGCTTGTACGCCACCCTTAACATGATAGTATAGTAGAGGTTGACCTGCCACCCGGAGGCCCGGGGTTGTTAAGGCTCGCATTTTTATTTCTCATTTATTTTCTCTTTTAGGATGTGACCACTTGTTTGCATGCCTCGATCAATCTCGGTTTGTTGGTTTACTTGAATCTAAGTAGTTACATAGTTCACAACTCTTACGTAAGTCATGCGGTGTATGCTAAACGCTTTATATCTATTATGTACGCAAAACCTGTATGCTCACCTTTACTTAATTGTATTGACGTTTTATTTTAACATATGTGGCAGGTTGAGGACCTTAGCTTTGGATGCTTAGATTTAGGTTTTGCTTAGAAATCATGTAATAGAAATCTAAGGGAGATCGAATCGGATGTTAAGTTTAAGAGATTGTTTGAATATTGTAATGATTATTTGGGATTTTATTGTTTAATAGTATGGGATGTTAAACGTTTAGATATTATCACTTAATAATTGTTATGATATCTCTTGAGCAATCTGATTCGCCTAGTGTTGCTCCCGATGTTTCCGCCATCGGTTGGGGTGTGACAATATGTGACCTTAGGCCACCCATTGAGTATTCCATGAAATCTGCATTAAAAATAAATTCATTAAATCTTCTCGCATTGGCTGGAGTAAATTCAGAATTGAGTCTTTCATCCTGTTCATGCACCTCGTTAAAATCACCCATTGCCACCCAAAAACCTTTCTTCGTTTTCCTAAGATCAATAATTTCCAACCATAGTGCACTTTTTGTATCTTGCTCTTGTGGGGCATAGACCGAAAGAATGTGGAATTCATCTAAGAACCCCTGAACACGACCACTCAAGAGAACAAAATTCTACTTGAGAATCATGCTATAATGTTTAAACAAGGTGGATCCTATATACACAGCATACCACCTGACTGACCTGAAAAATCAACGTAAACCAGGTCCCGTGAAGAATTACCCCAAAAATTGTTTAAATTTACCGAAGAAGTATTACTGCACTTGGTTTCTTGCAAAGAATAAAATTAATACAATATTGCGATTTCAATCTTCTAACCCAAGATGATTTCTTGAGGTCAACAAACCGCGCTCTGATGTTAAGAGTTATGAAATTCATTTTTTAATGAGCAACAACACCACAAACTCCACTTGAACTTCATTCTCAAATCCTTCAAGATCAAATCCAACACTATGCTCCACTGCAAATTTGTTGTTTAACTCAGTATTCAGAGTAGAAACTTCAGCCCTAGAGAGGAGTAAAGTTTCGCCCGCCGGAGGAGGTGGACTGAATAGTTCTCGTGCCAGGTCTTCAATTAGAAGACAACCGAGAAGATGGGGGTAGCCTTTTAGCTGATTTCCTAACCCGAGGGGGTGATTTAGGAACTTGAATTACAGGAATTTGATGAGGTACAAAACAGCTTGGATTGGTAACACAAATACGAGGAGAGTTCAGGTCAAAACCATCTGAGAGAGGGTTATCGAAATTATACTTACGCCCAATAACACAAGGACATAGATTTGAAGATGGCCTTCCATAACTGATATGGGTCGTTAATTATATTTTGGCCCAACACCATCCATTTGTCACAACAGGGGTCCGAAAAGGGGATTGTGGGTCTAGGATTAACTTACCAGAAACAAGGATATCAACAGACAGTTGAGGTTCTAAGGGAGCCGTTACATCAGGAACCCCATCGTGCACCTGTCAGTTTTCCAGTGATTCATATGTGCGACAGTTTGGATTATCCATAGCTTCCACCGGACTCCGAGCCTCCGTCAACCGCCTCTCCAGCAGCGACAGCTCCTCAACGTTCAAATTTTCAAAAACGCTTTTCTTTCCTGCGTTGGCTCATCTACCACCAACCTGTAGATTTTATGTCCCTTGTCAGAAAGCAAGTCTGGCTCCTACCCTTCATCTTCCTCATAGATCCAGCTTAGGAATTCAGAGTTTTCTAGTGTAATGTAACCTCTTCTTTGATTCGGTTGCCATGGTTGATCAGGACTCCAATACACTCGAAGGATAAGTTAATGTCCTTCCATGATGCTGGGGAGTGATATATATTCTCACTGTAATGCCTACTTTCTGATCAAAAATCACTTTGTCCCACAATTAAGGCAACACATCGCAAATTCGTAACCGAGCGCACGCTCAGATTTTTATGTTTTGCCCTTTCCATACTGAAAGATCGAAGAACCACTCTTTCCATCTGTCTCTTTGGTTGTCGAGGAAATCCCTGGCCAATTCCTTGTTTTTAAACGATAGGAGGATGTTCATGCCGCCAATGTATCGAATTAAAGGCTCGTTATCGAAATGGTTTGAGAAGGAGCTTAGATTGCATAAGTATTCCAAATCAGATATTTGGCCAATTAGTGAGTTGTCTTCCCAAAGGTTTGATGCGACTGTATCCCCAACGTCTAACACAATCACCAGAGGCTTATTTGGGGCTTTAGTTCTTCTTGTGAGAGTATCTATGAAGGACGAGGATCCTTGGCTCCAAATCGGTGACTTGTGACCCCACCACCATAATCTGCTTGAGGCATTGACTTCGCTTTGTCAGGTCTCCATTCTTTACTGTTGTTCTGGAGTATCCCCCCCCCCCCCTAATCAAATTTTGCAAGACTTACAAATGACTTGGCATGTCCAAACTTGACACCCTTCATAGATGATTCCAACAATTTTACATATGCTCCTTTGCAGACCTGACAAACGCGAAAAAGTTACTGAGTTTGTCCCTCTTCTTGCAACATAACGTCCACCACTTCTCCAAAGTTCTTGAAAACCCTACCCACATCTTCATCCGTTGCTCCATATGGGAGGTTTGAGATGAAGAAAGTGTTGCAGTTGCGATTTATCCTAAGTAATCTGTTCCTCTTTGCTTGTTGCGCCTTCTTTGTATGCTTGCTCACCACGTCTTGCCATCCCTAGTCACCGATGATCTCCCTTTCTTCTGGTGACTCTTGGCCTGTTGTCTTCATTGATCGACACTTAGACCTTCTGTTGTTTTAACTAATATACAACCGAAGTTCTTTATGTCAAACACATAAATATATCTTTTGCAAGACAAACATTTAGAATATTCAAGTCTTATACGACTCATAAAATATTAATGAAGTTAAATATAAGACGGATAAAATAACCTTAATAAATATCAAATAATAGAAAGTATCACAAATTCAATCAAGTTGAAGATAGATCATACCTTGATTTATATGATCACAATAGTTAAACGAATTTAATCAAATGACAGTGTGTATCATATTTTTTGTAACGAATTTAATCAAGTGACAGTGTGTATCATATATTTTTTTTCTTTTCCCTTTTCTTATGAGAAAAAATATATACCATCGTATGAAAATCTATATTTGAAATAGTCATAAAATCATTATACTAGTTCCCAAATGAAAGAGTTCAACTTAGCAAATAATAAATATTAATATCTTGATATCTCAAAGAATTTGTAAAATTCAAGCGGATTTATATTCTTTCTTTGTTGCATGCCACCGAAAATTCAGTTTTCTTCCTGTCAAACATATATTAGCAAAACTGTTTAAAGACACACAAAACACAAACATGATCGATAAATGGTAGGGCCTGGTGATCACTAAGCTTCGTGTTTGTTCAACAATCGTGTGTAAGCACACATCATATAAAAGAAGGATCAAAAGTTTGATTTGTTGCCTTAAGATGCGAAAAGAGATGCCCATTGAACTGGCAAAACTGATTGACGTTTCGCAACGAGTTTTGTAGAGAATGGTAAGCATGATAACGGATCTGGTGACTCGGATAAACATGATCACAAAATAATAAGGATACATAAAATAGTTTATCTATACATATAATAAAGTAAATCATATGGGGGACACATTGCGCTCTGTGAGTTAATCTCAATTATTTTATACGCCTAAATAAATAGATATAGATAACATTTGTTAATAAGATTTAAATAAAAAATATATTATCCATAAATTTAATCTTTTTATCTTTTACCTTAAATAAATAGATATAGATAATATTTGTTATTAAGATTCAAATAAAGAATAGATTATTTAATCTATGAATTTTATCTTTTACTATTTTTTTTATTTATGTTTATGAATTCTTTACTTTATAATGGTGATTAATAAAATTGGATTATAATAAAATAAGCATAGGCAGCTCATGCCTTCTACTAATGTTTCAGAGTTCTAATGTAAAAATATATATGAAAATACAAGTAATAATTTTATCTTTTATTGTTTTGTTTTCCATTTATATTTATCTATTTTATTATTTAAAATATAAAATCAAATTTATTCAACCCGTGCAATACATAGGTTTTTTTCTAAATATTTTTTTATTATTTAGTATATGAAATTACACTTATTCAAACCGTGCAAAACAAGGGGTTTTCAAAGATGTATTTTTTTATATATAAAATTTCGTTTATTCAACCCGTACAATACACGTATTATTAAAGATATAACTTTTTTATTATTTAATATATAAAATTACATTTATTCAACCCGTGTAATAAACGAGACTTTTTAAAATATATTTTATTATTATTATTTGTTATACAAAATTACATTTATTCAATCATTGTAATACACGTTGTTTTTAAAGATATAACATTTTTATTATTTGGTATATAAAATTAGATTTATTCAACATGTACAATACATATGGTTTTTTTAATGATATAACTTTGTATTATTTAATAGACAAAATTACATTATTCAGTTTGTATAACACATAGGGTTTTAAATGTCACACTCCGACCCGCAGCGGAAAAGGTGATCGGGGCATGATTGGGTTATCATCAAAGCTCATGACATTTATTAAGCGTTTCATATTCATTAATACAAATTAAATGGAATTTTACAATAAATGTTACAACATGATCTAACTAACAATCTAAACTTCTTTGTTCTCTTCTAAGGCATATCCTATGTTTTCCTTGCTTCAACCTGTTCACCTGTATCATGTGTAAAAAGGGTTTTTGGATCAACATAATGTTGGCGAGTGAATCCTATGGAAAACATTTGAACAAATTTATTTAAATTGATTATGAAATATGTGCACAACCAAACATGAGTAAAAATAGATGTAATCTTAATCAACAATCATAAGATATTAAATGACACACACATGAACAATATTGGAACAATTAGAGGCACGCGATGCTCAACTCGTCTCTCACGAGGAACTGAGGGGCCTAATGAATGAATTGCATGAACATGATAATACAAATGACACAACTACAAATAATATGAACTCAATGATACACACATGAATAATAATGGAACATTTAGAGGCACGCGATGCTCAACTCGTCTCTCACGAGGAACTGAGGGGCCTAATGAATGAGTTTCATATATTTTGACAAAAGGAAATAGATAATCACAACAATATAAATAATCTAAGTTTAGGTCATGATGTGGTATGGCACAAGTTTAAATAAATAAGTTATTTATTTTTCATAACACATGACACACCCCAAAACGTGTAATTTAAAAGGGGGAGTTGTAAGATTCACTCACAGTGGGTGCGTTCGGTTGATGACGTTGAATGCACGCGAAGTGGTTTTAACCACGAGTGAGATTTAACCTAGATAAATCGCATTATGGTTTGATAAGTAAACGGATTTTATTAATCTATTTTAGTAGGATTGTTGGGTGTATTTTTGTGAGTTTGAGGCTATTTTCTAACCTTAAAAATATTATTTTTAAGTATTTTTAATTGATTTTTAATTAAAATAATTAAATAAAAATAAATAAAAAAATTTATTTTTCTGACCGTTGACCTGACCGTTGACCGTTGGCCTGACCGTTGACCGGTTCGAATTGTGTATACAAGTGCGCTGAGTGAGGCTCGAACCCGAGACCTCCCGTACGCGTGCACGCAGCTCTACCAACTGAGCTACGTGTCTAACCCGTTATATATCTGATTTTAATTATATATATATATTAATTAGTTTAAACCGAAATTCATTTTATTCTAAAAAAACAGATTAAGCGAACCGGACGTGCACTCCACAGGTCTCGAACCCGGGACCTGTGGTTTAAACTAACACACAGTCCACCGCTGGACTGTGTGTTTAACATGTTATATAATCCGACTTTTATTATACTTAAATACAAATTAGTTATTTCCTTTTCTGCCTTATTTAAAAAGAATAGGTAATCGTCCGAGTCGGTGCAGAAGACCGGACTCGAACTCGTGACCTGTGATATAAACAAACACACAGTCCACCGCTGGACTGTGTGTCTAACTTGGTTATTATTCCGGTTATTAATATACTTAACATATACCAGTGGCGACTCCGGTTCAGTTTAACAAAAAAATGATTTTTATTAAGGCGACGTGTGTGAAACGGGATTCGAACTCGAGACCTTTGCGTTATATGTGCACACAGTCCACCGCTGGACTGTGTGTCTAACCCGATTAATATGTTGATTTTAATTATACTTATAATATACCGAATACATCGTCTTCTTCATCAAGGTATAACCAGAGAAAGACGACTGACTGGTTCAAGGTTTTTATCGGTTTATTAGTGTGTTTTAGTTCATTACGGTGAGATAAATGTGAAAAGAAAAAGAAATTGGGCGGAGAGGTATACCGACTGGACCCTCTGTTTTCCGGCAGAACTCCGGCGACAGCAATCACCTCCGGCGTCGTGTTCCTTGTAGCAGCGAATCTCCAGGAAGCTTACAAAGGGTGTGGGTATCTCCGGTATAAGCTCAGAGGCTCAGTGAGGTTCAGAAATGAGGAAACCGGTTTTCCGGCGACGAACAGAAAAATTCCGGCGAGAGAGTTTTCGCCGAGAAAGGGTGTGGTTTTGAGCGAAAGTGTTTGCAGTGGGTTGTGGGTGAATTTATAGTGTAAATCGTCAAAGCACTTGGTCTGATTTCCGACTGTATTCATCGATTTAAATTTTTCCGGCGGTTATGGTTTGGTCGCGGACTTCAAACATCGGTTATAACCGATGTCTTAATACTAGTTTACGTTATAACTGAAAGTGGTGTTAAAAACTCGCGATATTACCGGGATTCCGACGACTGAACTAATGGGCGCCGATTTTGAATTCGTAACGTCACTTTATGAATTAAATGATTTCAATATATAACAAACAAAACAAGTGGCGCAGTGGTTTGTGTGATGTGCGATAAGTCTGATGTTGAACCGGTTCAGACCCGGGTTCGAAACCCGGCAGAGGTATTATATTTTTATTTTGCGATTTTTGACAGTTTTTCAAAAACTAATTATATATTCTTGTATAATAATTGATTATGTATCGTTTAAAATTATTTTGGGCATTTAATTCGCAACGAAATTTTTGACTGACTGTTCGGTTGAAAAACGGAGCGGGTTTGGTAAATCCGTTTTTGACGGATGTTACATTAAAGATATAACTTTTTTATTATTTGGTATATAAAATTACATTTGTTCAACCCGTATAATACACGTAGTTATATAATAAAAGAAATAAATGCGGACATTTTCCAGTGGGTTGAGATGCATGTATTGATACCAAGACTTTTCTTTCCATTAAGTAACGCACGCAAAGTAGTAAAAGTGAGTAAAATAGAATCAAAATAGTTGCATGTTTCTTTCAGGAATATTGAATTTCAATAATCCCAACTACTCATCATTGGCCGCTAATAGTCACAACTTCAAAAATAACCACTGGCTGTCACAACTATTAACATACTGGCCTCCAATGGACCTTGACTAACAAAACCCTAACGCTATTAGTCCCCGATCGCCGGAAACGTGTTTTTAGCCGGAAAAAAGCTTAGTATTCCTTTCTTTAATTCAACTTTTCCCAAGTTTTGTTGGTGTGAATTTTGATTACTTTGTTTTTTATTTTTAGGAGGTTTGTCCCATGAAATTCAATGTTATTAATGACAACTTATGAATTTATTATGTATGTTCAATCATAACTATCAAGAGTAGATTAAAAATAATAAGTAATTACAAATAAAAAAAATATATCGTTTTCATTAATCAGCCTGTGTAACACACAGGGCCATAACCTAGTAACAATATATAATATGCATAAAATCTTCTAATACATTTTTCAAATTCACATAATCAGAAAGCGTATCTTTTCACATTTTCTTTAGAAAGAGTGAATTCCATCGTTTCAAAGAAAAACTGACAACACCAGTTTTTAGAAACATTAATTAATTCTTTTTCGAAATGTCATGAGATAAAATAAGAGAAGAAAACGTAGGTTGAAGTGGATATTGGTAGCCGTCGGTTAAAGAGACAAAGGTGATTTCAGTGTGGGTGTTCTCGGCAATGGCTACAAAAACTAAGGTATCTAGAATGAGTATTGTCGTGCTGATAATGTGTTGTGAAACTAGCCTAATAACACAAAAATATGAGAATTATAGGGAGATCATAATTGATAGTTTATTGATCAAGTGTGTTTTACAATGAGATACAAAGTAAAAAACTCGGAGAAGAAGCTAATTTATGTTTGACGTTGATAACCATTATAATAATACACGTTTATGACGTTATCTTTTTTTAACAACCAAGCAAAGTATCATTTACTTTACTCTTCACACATTCACTTCCATCTAAAACACTTCTTAGCCTATCATAGTAAACACTAGGAACTTGTTTTAGTCGATATGCACAATTTGGTGAAAGGAATCATAGTTAGCAAATGCGCTAGGCACACTCTAGGCGTATAGGCCTCACCTGTTGCCTAGACGAGAAGCGCAAAAAAACGTGACTCTGAGAAAAAAAAGCGCAAGTAAATAAAAACATAAAAAATTAAAATATTATGTATTTAAAAAAAATACTTTCTTCTTCCAAGGTATTTAAATACCATAATCCTTATGATAAAACCAAAATCATTATGAATCACCAAAATATCCCCAAATCAAATTGCCCTGGATAATATGAATCAAAATTTAAATGAAAAATACATAAGAATTAAATTATAAATAAGTTATTAGAAGTGAGAAATGTCGAATATACTGCAGAATCCTCATAAGGTTAAAAGATACCTATAGTATCATTATATGTTTCGCTGGCAAAAAAAAAGAGCAGAAGATTATTATGAATGTTTTAAAAATATATAATTTCAAAAAAAAAAATAGATAAATATCTATAGTCTAGTTATAAGATAGGTTTTCTAAAAAAATAGGAATAAGCTTCTTAACCACCCCTATACTTGCCATCTAAAAAAAACATGGAGATGCGGGGTATCGAACCCCGTACCTCTCGCATGCAAAGCGAGCGCTCTACCATGTGAGCTACATCCCCAATTACTTTTGTGTTTATTCAAAACTATATATAAACTAAATATTTGTAGCAGTGTTTATCTTCCCCCCATTTCTCCCAATTCCCGCCTCTCGTCAACCAAACCCTCACCCCTTTCTCTCCACTCGTCGGCACATTGCGCTACTACTTCACAGGTAAATCTCCTTTTCTCCGCTGCTAATTTCCTTTGAATTTTATGTTCTTCGAAGCGATTCGCTAAGTTATTCGTGGTTTAGCTTTCAATATGTTTGGTGATTTGCAGTATAACGGTTTTGATTCAAACGCCGTCGTTACGAACATGTGTTCTTCTAGGTTTAGTTAGCTATTTGATGAGTTACTGTTTTTTTAGGCGATTTGCAGGATAACGGTTTCGATTTAGACTTTAGATGCTGTTTACAGATGTGTTCTTCTAGGTTTAGTTGATATTGGTGTGTAAACTTTTTTTTTTTGGTTATTGATTGTATGTGATGGCACACAACTGTTTGATGAGTTACTAATTTGTAAGGTGATTTGCAGTATAACGGTTTTGACTTAGACGTGCTTGCGATTGTGAATGTGTGTTTTTTCTAGGTTTAGTTAGTTAAAGGACTTTTGTGTGTAACCATTATTAGATTTTGACTGTTTGTTGATTGTATGTGACGGCATTGAACTGTTGTATGTCTTTTGAATTATGTGATTTTTGTCATGTTGCTGGTTATAACACCTGTAGTTTTCTGTTTGCAGTTGAAAATTAGCCTAATCCCTTTAAATTCAGTGATTTACCGCTTGCAATTTCCTGTATGCGGTATAAATTAACTTGAGACCTTTTGAATTCTATGATTTCGATCATGTTGCAGATTATAACAGCTGCAATTTTCTGTTTTCAGTTAAAGTTAATCTAGTACCTTTTGATATCTGTTATTTCTATCATGTTGCAGATCTGCAATTTCCTGTTTGCAGTTAAAATTAACCTGGAATAGATATGACAGCCATGGATGTTGACACCGGGGCGCTTCAGAGAAAACAATCCCTATATAAATCCATGGTACCTTTCACTTTCTTATATTGTTGATTTATGAAATTCACTTAGTGATCTAGCTTAACATACATTTTGTACTATATTTATCTATTAACAGGATGAGATTTTTGAGATTCAAAAAGAGATGTACAAGGGTCAACAATATAGCCAGATTTACTATATAAGGTTACATTTGATCAGAACTCTCATTTACTCTCTCCTTCCCAATTGGAAACCTCACTTGCCAGGTGCATTGCTTTCTTTGTTACAATCTTCTGTTTTTTCATATCACTATATCAGCCTTGTTAAAACTTCTTTACTTACTGTGAATCCTGTTAAAATTTAGTTTCGGTAAGTTTATTGTTCTTATGATATCCTGCTTTTATTATGTAGTCTGTACTGTTTTGGGGCTAGAGGAAGGGAAAGAGTGCATTATTGTTGGAACACTCTATAAGCATATGAAGCTCAAACCTACAATTCTTAGCGAGTATTCAAAAGAGGTATAGATTATGATAACCGTCACTGCTTTTCTGTTGTTACTTATCATGTTCATAAGCTTATAATGCATGTTATTGTCTTTTATACAGAGGTCTGCAACCGCACTTGTAAGCCCTGATAATTTTGTGCACCCAGATGATTCTTTGGTTCTTGAAGATGAGAGTGGACGCGTAAACCTCAAAGGCAATGTACTATCACCTTCTGTATATGTGACAGGTCTGTATCAAGTCAAACTATAAGTTTTCCAATCATTTGGGTATATGTTGCATTCTGTGTCACCTCCTAAGTTAGAAGTGGCCTCGCTATAATGTATTACTGATGAAGAAGCACATGATTTGTGTTTAAACTTCAAGTTATTAAAACTAGAGTAAAATGTCATTTTCGTCTCTGAGGTTTGGCCATTTTTGCGACTTTCGTCCAAAGGTTTGTTTTCCCGCATCTAGATCTAAAAGGTTTGATATCTTGCCATTTTCATCCGACTCATTAACTCCCATCCATTTTTCTCCGTTAAGGAATGGGTATTTTCATCTTTTTTGTTAACTTAAATTGTAAGTCGCTCCTTTTCACTTTATGTACAAGCATTCAAAAAGACGAAAATACCTTTAAGTTAACAAAAAAGAAGAAAATAACCTTTCCTTAAACGGAGTAAAATGGATGGAGTTAACTAGCTAGATGAAATTGGCAAGATTTCAAACCTTTTGGATCCAGATGCAGAAAACAAACCTTTAGACAAAACTCGCAATACTGGCCAAACCTCAGGGACGAAAATGGCATTTTACTCTTGAAACTATACTCCCAAAAGTATCGTCATGCTGATATATTCTATGTTGGTGTTTACAGGCAATGTTGTTGCTTTACATGGAAAGGAAACTGGTGGAGGTGATTTTTTTGTTGAAGATCTTCTTGAAGCTGGTTTACCACCACAGCTAGATCTACCAAATAAATCAGGTATGATCATAGTCATCGAACAAATAATAAATTATCAAGATTTATCATTCCTGCAACCTTTGCGTAAGAAAAAATTAAAATGCAATTTTAGTGAAAAAGGTGTATGAGAAGTGAAATTCTAATTGCTACCTAGCAAATATATTATTGAGTTAAGAGTAATTACTGTTTTCGTCCCTGTGGTTTGTCAAAAATCACTATTTCAGTCCATTAGTTTAAAAATTGCGATTTCAGTCCCTGTGGTTTCACTTTCGTAACCATTTCAGTCCACCTCGCAACCATTTCAGTCCCTGTACTTACAGAATAAATGGATTGAAGTGGTTACGAAAGTGAAACCACAGGGACTGAAATGGTTACGAAAGTGAAACCACAGGGACTGAAATCGCAATTTATAAACTAATGGACTGAAATAGTGATTTTTGAGAAACCACAGGGACGAAAACAGTAATTAACTCTTGAGTTAATCATCAGCCATTCTCGTAAAGAACAAAAAGCTTCCCTTAGCAAACTTGACTTTAAAAGTAACAGGATGTTTTTCTATAAATCCGTTATGGCATGATACCAAAAATGTTTTATAATTTTTTTTCTTAGTTCCTTCAAACTTTGAATGAAATGTTTGGAAAAGATAAATGTCTCGTTTGCTTAAAAATGGTCTTAGACTCTTAGAGTGCCTAAAATAGCCATGGAATCATACTGAAAACGTTTTTAATTTTTATCTTATCGCCTTAAACTGTAAATGAAACGTTTGGAAAGATAAATGTCTCAGTCGCTATCGTTTAATATGTGCAATATATAATAATTTTTATTAGATAAACTGAGATGCTTTTCGCATTTTGTAAAAGACAGTCACTTGTAATAACTAATAACTAATAAATCCTGAATTCTTTTCTCATCAAAGATTTCTGATCATTTAACAGGAGAAGACAAATACGTTGTCTTAGTATCTGGATTGAACGTTGGCAGCAGCTCTTCTAACCCGCTTCAACTTCAGCTTCTTGTTGATCACATTACTGGACATCTAGGAGATAAAAAGGTCCAATATTTTTCACGTTGTCCCCATCTACATACGTTTTAAGTAATTATATCTCATTTTTCTATATTTAAACAGGAACAACACTCTGCAGCACAAATAGTTCAAGTCGTTGTTGCTGGTAATTCCGTCCAAATTCAACATGGGCTTCTTAATGGCCAGGTAATTAAGCTAGATGATGTGATCAACTTCCCAAATATTGTCACTCAAAGTTCGTAACAAGGCGTGCTATTAGTGATGACAACATGAATATTTTGTTGGTTGCAGAATCTGGCCTCCAAGGACCAATCCAAATTATCCGAACCAATCAAAGAGCTGGATATCTTTTTGACTCAGGTACTTGAACAAATTTTTTAGTATATCTTAAAGCGAAAGGTCGGTAGACCTTTCTCTTTTAACCCTCAACTTTTGACACATTCACATCTTAACCCTCAACTTTTGACAACATTCATTAACCTTCAGACTTCGATAAGTTCACTATTAACCCTCAAACTTTTGACATGAAACTCTGTTAACCCTAGTTACATATTCACTTCTAACTTTTGGTAATTGACAACTTTGACCTTCCAACCTTTTCTACTTAATAACTTGACATCTTTTGTTTAAATTACTTTTACGACCGTCTTCACTCCTAACTTTTGGTAATTGACAACTTTGACTCTCCAACCTTTTCTACCTAATAATTTGATACCTCCTTTTGTTTAAATTACTTTTAAGACTTTACGCCGCATCGTGCGACACGTTATTATACTTTTTTTCAATCTATACCCGACCACATTAGTGATACTCTTTTTGTTTAAATTACTATTATGACTTTACACCACTGTCTAAATTACTTTTACGACTTTAGACCGCAACGTCCGGGACATTACTCTTTTTTATCTATGTTAATGTCACGAACGTAACGTGTGTAACAAAGTCACAAACGCAACTTTGCCGACTCAGCGCGTGGCACGGGTCAAAATTCTAGTAATTTAAAACCATAAATAAATGTTAGCCAGATCTTAATCATCTTTAGTTTTGTGCAGATTGCTGCAGGTATTCCTATAGATATTATGCCTGGATACAATGACCCTGCAAACTTTGCTCTGCCACAACAGGTTCTTATAATTAAACATTTAACTGAAGCATATCTGATATCCCTCATGCAGCGGTTTATTTTCTTACATGTTTTTCTTTGCAGCCGTTGAACAGATGCCTTTTTCCTGGATCATCAGCCTATAACACATTTAGGTCCTGCACTAATCCTCATCTCTTTGATGTGGATAATGTGAGGTAAGACACGAGATCTATAATACAAAATTAAAAATCATGCATTTGTTAGAGATGGTACTCTTGACTTGTTTACTTATGATTGGGTCAATCCGGGTTATGTTTGATGTATAATGGGTCAATTAAAAGAAAATATATAGAGTCCAAAAAGAAACGGGGTGTATGTCTTCGAAGTGTTTGATCTACAGCATTTTATTAAAAAAGTTAGATTATTATTGTAGTATCATATATTTTTTTCTTGTAAATATATTAAACGTACAACTTATTTATCATTTTAACTTATCATGTCATCAGTACATATGGTACTTTCGATCCATTTACTTATGAATGGGTCAATCCGGGTTATGTCTGATCTATAATGGGTCAATTAGAAAATTATATAGACCAAAAAGAAACGAGTTGTATGTATTCGAAGTGTTTGATCTACATCACTTTGTTAAAAAAGTTGGATTATTATTGTAGTATTATATATTCTTCTTGCAAATATTTTTAACTCACAAGTGATTTATCATTTTAACTTATCATGTCATTGTTACATATGGTACTTTTGACTCGTGTACTTATGAATGGGTCAATCTGGGTTAGGTTTGATCTATATGGGTCGTATAAAAAAATATAGTTCTAAAAAGAAATGGGTTGTATGTCTTCTGAAGTGTTTGATCTACATCACTTTATAAAAAAAGTTAGATTATTGTTGTAGTATTATATATTCTTGTAAATATATTTAACTCACAAGCGATTTATCGTTTTAACTTATTTTTTGAACAAACAAGTGTTTCAAGTCAAGCCAGTTTATTTTGACGGGTACAGGATTACTTGTTTTGAGTCTTTTGACTTTTGACCCATTATACAACCCGCCCATGTTTCCATCTATATTTATTTTTATCAGTGCTTAATACTTGTTTATAATTCTAACGAGTTTCAGATTTCTTGGAACATCTGGTCAAAATATCGATGATCTTAATAAGTATTCAGAAGCAAAAGATACATTGGAATTCATGGAACGGACATTGAGGTGGAGGCACTTAGCCCCAACTGCACCAAACACACTTGGTACATATTATACAACTTAAAAAATTTGGTATATTAATTTTAGAGTAAAGTGCCATTTTCGTCACTGAGGTTTGGTCAGTTTTGCGACTTTCGTCCAAAAGGTTTGTTTTTCCGCATTTGAATCCAAAAGGTTAGGAATCTTGCTGTTTTCTTCCGGCTCGTTAACTCCATCCATTTTCCTCTGTTAAGTCCGTGGTATTTTCGTACTTTTTGTTAACTTAAAGGGCAATTCGGTCTTTTTCACTTTATGTACAAGCATTTAGCATAATGTGAAAAAGACCGAATTGCCCTTTAAGTTGACAAAAAAGACGAAAATACCCCTGACTTAACCGAGAAAAATGGTAGAGTTAACAATGAAAATGGCAAGATTTCAAACCTTTTGGATCCAGATGCGGAAAAACAAATCCTTGGACGAAAGTCGCAAAACTGACCAAACCACAGAGACGAAAATGGCATTTTACTCTTAATTTTAAAATTCTCTCTATTGACACTGAAATTTTGGTGTATAGGATGTTATCCGTTCACTGACAGGGACCCTTTCTTCGTTGAGAGCTGTCCACATGTTTACTTTGTTGGTAATCAGGATAAATACGCCACTCGGATAATAAAAGGTTTTTGTCATAAAATTCTGAGCTGCTTATTCATTTTTTCAAAAACTCGTATTAATGATAACCTTTTGAAATATTGGTAAAACGTTTATACAGGATCAGAGGGTCAGGTGGTGAGACTCATTTCTGTTCCGAAGTTTAGTGAGACGGGTATTGCTGTTATGGTAAGCCCTGCTACTTTGTTATCCTTGTATAAAACGTGTACATGGGAGCGTTGGAAATGGAAAACAAATTACACTTTATTTGCTTATAAACTAGAGACTTGACAAAACTGGCGGGTTGGGTATTTTTTTAATCGGGTAATTTGGTACGGACCAAGTTGATCAGGAACACTTTTTGTTTAAAGTTATTCAATGTTTTATCAACAATTAGTGTCTAAATGTGATTACAAAATTGACATTTTTTTAAGGGATAAAATCATTAAGTAGTTGCCCAGTTTCAATAAAATCACACTTACTTTTTTCTAACTATAAAAATTACTCAAGTTTTAATATCCTTCCATTGTTGTGAAAACTTTCATAATAATTTAAATCGAATGGACTAAATGGAAGAATTATGAAACTTGGTTATTATGTGGTAACCTTTTCTATTAACTTTTTTTATTCACAGCTACATAATTTACATGCTACTTCGCGTTAAACATGAAAAGAAATAGTAACTAAGTTTCATATATGTTCTATTTATGTTAAGTTCAACATTATAAAATTTTACAATGATGGAGTAATATTGGAATATTAAGGGGTGGTTGTAGTTAGAAAAATGTTCGAGTGGCTTCGGCGAAACAATAAAGAAACTTGAATACAATTAGGTGACCCATTTCCTTATTTTAATAACATCTTTGGTTGACTAATTTGTTTTAGTCTGTTTTATCCGTTTGACCTAATAGAGAGAAAACATAACCGAATGTACCTGTTTGCTTTTCATGCATTATCTACAAGATCTTAATTTCTATGATTCTGGCATTCAGGTGAACTTGAAAAACCTCGAGTGCAGCACTCTCAGTTTTGCGGTTCAAATGAGCTCATAATTTCAAATATCAGGTTTTTGCATGTTTAGAGCTTTAATGATGGCAATATAGGGTTAGCCGTTGGTTTACTAATGCACATGATAAGTTAGAAGTTTAGCTGTTGGTTTAAGTGTTCTGTAACTGTATTTGCCGTATAATCACTTGTATGAGTAGTATGTTTGATCAAATTTATGTTGGATTTTCGGATATCCTGTGTGAAATTACTGACTGTTTTTTGTCTTGATATGAATTTGCTTTGAAATATATTATGTTTGTTTTATACAAGCAATCACTTTTGTGAAACAAAAGTTGAATCATGTTAAATTTCATTGCTGTTATCCATGACTAAATCAAAGCCTGTCAATGTTATCATAGACCAGGGGTGCCAACCAGATCGTGTTGGTGAGTTAAAACCGAATCATTTAGCTAAATTTACTTAAAACATGTTTGTTGGTTCAGTTTGAAACTGACCCGCATTTGTTAGGCTTAAACCCAAATCTGTGAAGTTTGTGTTATGTCATAAATTCACACCATTATAACTAATTAGTAATTATTATTATTTATATTATATAATATATTAAAGCACATCATGGTGCTACAGTACATATTCTAGGCTTCATTTTAGTTTTAATTACAATAATAATGCCATTAACACTTATGCATTCAACTTTCCTTTCCTATGGTATATATGTAATTTACTCAATTTATTTGTGTCATTTGTAACTATCATAAAGAGTTAATTACTGTTTTCGTCCCTGTGGTTTGTCAAAAATCACTATTTCAGTCCATTAGTTTAAAAATTGCGATTTCAGTCCTTGTGATTTCACTTTCGTAACCATTTCAGTCCCTGTGGTTTCACTTTCGTAACCACTTCGATCCATTTATTCTGTAAGTACAGGGACTGAAATGGTTGTGAGGTGGACTAAAATGGTTATGAAAGTGAAACCACAGGGAGTGTAACCGTAATTTTGAAACTAATAGACTGAAATAGTGATTTTTGACAAACTACAGGGACGAAAACAGTAATTAACCCTATGATAAAAGACCTTTATTCTTTCTTTTTTCTATGTTTTAACCACAAAAGTTTTGTTTCTTTTACTTTGACCTTTTCAAATTTTGTTAAGTTTTTAAACCATTTTTATTCTTACCCCCTAAGTTTTAATAAATTTATCACACGACACATGAACTTTGATAAAATTATTTTACTCTTTTAAAGCCGCATTACACTACAACCCCCGAACTTCAAAAAAGTTACCACTTTAGGTTTTAAACGAATTTTTGTTATGACGTCATAATTTTTTACGTGTTTCATCTTTTTACATATCGTTTCAAATAATTTTATTTTATGTTGTACTGGAAATATGTAACCGAAACGTAAATCGTTATCAATAACTAGGCTTTTAATTATTATGATTATTTTTGCTTTAAAAAAAGGTTAGTTCTCCGTGGCAACACGCGGGTGGAAACAACCTAGTTAATGTATACTTAACAGCTAAGCAGTTAAAGCCATCAATTGCTATGCCATTTGCCACCATCACTACTGCCATTGCTACCACTAACGCCATTTTATATAAATTTTGTTTGGGCCTCTTCTCAGCTCGAGATGTTGGGCCTTATGCCTTTGTGGCGTCTAGAGCTCAGTCTTGGGAACTACAAGATCATATCATTCGAAATTATGAGATCGTCGGGCTTGACCCGGACTATCAGCAGGCGCTCGAACGCCTAAATGTCTCTCTCCCAGACTTGGATATTGGCGGTTTCTCTAACAAGGGCACCGTCCCCTCGAAGCCACAAAAAACTTTGGCGAATACTCTGTTTAGCAAAATCGCTCAAAGCCTGGGAGAAGCTTTTGATTTGTCATCCCGCCAGAAGACGGTGTTTGAGTGCCTGAAGTGTCCCCATGCTCAAGAATTTTTGACCCTTATACCAATTGAGGGGTTGGGACAATGTATGTCTACAGTAGAATATAGAGCGATTCTCAAATACCGGTTGATGATCCCTATGTACCCGGAAGATGAAACATGCCCGATATGTCGTAAAGCTTGTATGGATAAATACGGGGAGCATGCAGTTTACTGTAAAGAGCTCACTGAGTTCAAATATCGGCACGACTGGGTGCGGGATGCTTTGTGGGACATCTTAAGAAGAAGTGGGATTTCGGCTAAGAAAGAGGCCCCTGTGAATTTTCTCACGGACCCTATGGAAGGGAGATCTACTCTGCGACTAGCGGATCTACTCGTCTTTGGCTGGGCTGGGGGAAACATGCTTGTGTAGACCTCACGGGGGTTTCCTCTTTGGTTGGTTTAAGGGAAAACGGGTTTGTAGCTGGACAAGCAGCAAGAAAGGCAGAATCAAAGAAAGTAGATAAGCACGCTAAAGCTTGCGCAGAGAGCCAGCATGTCTTTGTCCCTTTTGCTTTTGATACTTTTGGCTCCCTAGTGCCAGAAACTATCCACTTCTTGACGAGGGTTCAACGGGTCGTCTACAACAATTGTTCAACCCTAAGGGGGCAAGAGTTTGTATTTGGAAGATTAGGGTTTGCAATTCAAAAAGGATTGGCGGCGCAGCTTGTTGCCCGGCTACCTTCTGTTTTGATGTAACTTAGTAAGTTTTGTGGTTTATATATGAATTCGGCTTTTTAATTTACAATCTGAGGCTGGCAGATTTTTAAGTTTATTTTTTCTCTAAAAAACAAATCAATAGTATGAAAAGAAAAAAAAAACATCATTAACTTGGCTCCACCCTGTTGCAGTATGTTTCTGTCCCAAAAACTGAAAAGATTTGTAAAAATTCAATGGGTCTTAGGTCCAATGGGTTGGGTCTATTATATATTGGGCTTAAAAGCCATAGGATTCATTTGATTGGGAAAAAACCTAAAAAATCAACAAAGGTTAAAATTAGATTTCAAAATCATATTTTATATATTCAAGATCGAAGAAGAAGCAGACAACGAAATGAGGAGGATGGTCTTATTCTTACTCATTTCTTTCTATGGTATGCTTGATTTGTGCTAAAGTTATATTTGGTTTCTTCTAAACTCTATAAAGTTATGCTAGTTTTTGTTGTTTTAGAATATAAAATCGACAAGTTGATCCTATTTTACTGCTAAAAAATGGTATGTTGCTTATGCTTCTAAAATCGAAGAGTTGATCCTATTTTACTTTTACTAAATAGTTATGCATGCTTGATTTATGCTAAAGGTATGTTGGTTTAGTGTTACCTGAGACTTGATCTTATTAACTGTGGTTAGATTTCTGTTTGATTTCTTCTTATTTAAGATTTGCTTTCCACATATTAGTCCATTACTTTATTACGAATCAAGTTGTTAGAAAAATAAAGAAAAATAGTTATTAAATTAGATGCCTTAGTTGAAAAGAAAAAGGTGATTCTTAATATTTGTAACATTCAAAAAAGATAAACTAAAACAGCCTTAAATGTTGAAAATGAACCCGGTGATAGTGAAGTAACAGCATTCACAATGAAATCCCTATATATATATATATATATATATATATATATATATATCTATATATTTTCACTAAATAAAATATATATAATATATATATATATATCTATATGTTTTCACTAAAAACAACTATTTTTTCTCTCTCCTTTTCAATTAAATAATATTTTTTATACCTTTATCATTACATTTTCTCTCTTCTTCACTCATAACCATTTCTACAAAAATTGAAAAATTTATACAGTTTTCTCTCTCCAGAATTTTTTTTCCATGTATTTACAGATAAACAATAACTTTCTCATATATTTTCTCTCTCCTCTACTCACAATCACTCAAAAACACTACGAACCATTCCTTATAATATAACTAAACCCCCTCACATATTTATACAGGTTTCATTGTGAATGCTCTAAGTAATAACAAACAAAAAACAACTCCGCTTCTTTTACTTTGGGTTTCCAAATTGATTTAGCTAGTCTGAGTAATTATAATTTAATATAAAAAGCCTCTTAACTACATCCATGGTTGTAAAACAAGGTCTCCAAGGTCGAGTACTTCCCGAGTAGTCGATACAAGGTAGGCTGCCGAGGCGACTTTTTCAACTCCGCCTAGTTACTCGGAATCGATCAAACCCGCTCAACCTCGCCAAAATAGGATCTAGTAGGTCAATTCGGGTCAAGTTTGACTTGAAAAAAATAAAACATAATTTCTATACATATCATATTAAAGAATGAATAACATTTTCATGTATTTTGTTATAAATATTAGAAAATTTATGTTATTTAACATATATTTAAATTCTGAAAACTAATTTCTTTATAATTCAACATATCCGAGTACTCTCCGCCTAGGCCGAGTACTCTCAACTCCTTGATCGACCGACTAGGGAGCGCCTAACGACTTTTACAACCATGACTACAGCTATTGTAAAACTACTTAAATTCTTTTAGCTAATAGCTATTAGTAAAAAGCACATATTTATCTATCATTACTTGAACACTCAACTTTATTGAAAAAAATACTACTCATCTTCTTGATATCACCTGCCTTCAAACCTATTGACGTAAAAAACTGCTTAAATAGTAATTTAAATAGACTTATTTTCAAAGAACTAAGTGGAAATGATAAAGTGAAAAATAAATAACAAAATAAAATAAAGGAGACGTGGATGGAGAATATGACTGTGTCACACATGGCATCTGAAGGGTAGTACTCTGGGTCCCAAACTGACAAGCTACATTACAAATAAAAGGCATACAAATTGAGATTTCTACGCCTCTAAAATCTTATTCTCACATCTTTTTCACTATGTTTTCTCTAAATATATCTATGAGTGAATTACTTTTTGAGTCCGTGTGTTTTAGTTGTTTTAACCACTTGAGTCCAAAAACCAAAAAAAAGTTTAACGCCCTCAGTTCCTAACCATTCATTTTATAAAGTTTTGAGTCACTGTGTTTTAGTGGTTTTAACCATCTGAGTCCAAAATCAAAAGTACATGTGTTAAAAAGCTGGACTCAATGTTATAAAATGAGTGGTTAAGAACTCATGGCGTTAAACTTTTTGATTTTAGACTCAAGTGGTTATAACCACTAAAACACATGGACTCAAAAAGTAATTTACTCTATATCTATTAATATATAAAGAGATAGATGAGAGGGATGTGTAAATATTAACACACTTTAAATATTATCCAAAAAAATCTTGTCATGATAAGGAATGTGGGTGTGCAATAATTGAACCGTTAACTGAAACCGAACTGAAAACCGACAAAGCTAAACCGAAATTAACAGTAACCGAATTAACCGATAGTCCGTTATCATTTTTTTACCATCAGTTAACCGAAATTAACCAAACCGAAAACCAAGAAACTAGCCTAATTAACCAATAACTTCGATTACAGTTGTGGATAATCATGTACACACCCCTAATTAGGAATACGTCCCATTGAAACAGCCCATAATTCTTTGTCTCATTAAAAGGCGCGTTTGTTAGTTTTCTTTTTGTTTATTTCGAATTCAATATAACTAATAATAATAATAATAATAATAATAATAATAATAATAATAATAATAACATGCAATAGCCATAATAATAATAATAATAATAATAATAATACAGTAGTCTCATTTGGTATCTAACGGCTCTATTTCTATATTTTAAGTTTTTCAACGGTCCATTCCCATTCCCTCCTCATAAACCTTTCAAATCACACACCCCTTCTTCCACTAATCTTCTCTATCTACAATCATCTTCTTCCTCCATCTGTACCAGCAATGGCCACACCACCACCTGCAACCACCGTTCAACGCCTCACCAAAGCCTCCTCCGACCAACTCCTCAGCAAATTTGCCAAACTCGATTCGCCAAAAAAATCGCTCCGTGTGTCAAAACGACAAAAGAGATCTGCTCAATCAACACCGCCGGTGACTCGCCGTGAAAGCTCTGAATGTGTATTAGCTGAACGGAAGTCGTTGCTGGTTCCTGCTCTCAGATCTTCTGGTGCAGCTGCGTTACTTAAGGTCGGGAGAGTGAATTTTAGGGCTAGAAATTTCAGGAAGAGATTGTTTTTTGGAACAATCGAGAAGGTACGTCGTTTAAATGACATTTCAGATCTGAATTTCATAAGTATTGTTGTGTTTGTGTTTAATTTAGGGTTTCGAGATTTGATTGTTGTTTATGCCTTAATTGTGCTTAACTTAATTAGTTAAACTTCATCTGAGATATGAATCTGATTGATGATTGCTCTTGTTTTTTGTGTTTCGTTAGGGTTTAGTTGAATTGATTGTTGTTTATGACCTAATTATGCTTAAATTAATCGAATTTTGAGATCTGAATTTGATAAATTGTTGTTGTATTTGTGTTTGATCTAGGGTTTAGTTGATTTGATTGTTGTTTTAGCCCGAATTATGCATAAAATCAATTAAACCGCATCTCAATTTGATCGTCGCTGTTGTGTTTGTGTTTGATTCATCATCATCATCATCATCATACTTGGTAAATCCGACTAACGATCAATTTGATCGTTAGTTGAGTTCTAGTTATGCACATCTAATTCGATTGTTGTTTAGGCGCTTGTTATGCATTCTAATTGATTGTTGTTTATGACCTAATTATGCATAAGACTAAAAAATAGGAAAACAATTTGTTGTTCAAAAATACATTATGTATTTCTAATTTGATTGTTGTTTATGTGCTAATAATGTATTTTTATTTTAGACATGGCAAAGAACGCTTGATGGAGCGTCAAAGGTGTTCATGGAGAAGCAGTATAACCGGCATAAACGCTTGCTAAGTGACACAATCTAAATCAACATTTTTGCTGATGATGTTGATAATTAATTGTGTGGAGATAATTAGGGATTCCATCATCCTAGAATATGAGATTTTATTTCCATGTATCTGTAAAATCATATATTCATAGGACGGTGGGACGAAATCCCTGATTGATATGTGCTTGAATACTTATTTCTTGTGTGATAGAATACTTTTTTTTTTTTCTATTCTTACTTGAATAAAGGTATATCCATCTTATGCTTGTACATTTGCAATCATTGAACACTTGCCATCTTCAAGTTTCATCAGATTTACCTAGTTTAGGACAAGGGTATATTTAGGATGTTAATGATGTTGGGTTGGCGGTTTTTGGGTTGATGGATTTAATTGTTTAACAAGAAAACGACCTATATATATTTGTGTCTAGATAATTTGCAGACCCAGACATACTTGAAATCGTGTAACCCAAACACGATCCGTTTAATCCATTTATCTAAGTGTGTGAAACGGTTTTAAGAGTAGTAATTAAGTTGGCGGGTTTAGAATTGAACAAAAAGGGTTACACATAACAGGTTGGCGGGTCAACATATTTAATTAATAGGTTGTGGGTCGACCCGTGTAAGTAAATAGGTTAATCCGAACACGTTCCGTTTTAACAAACATGTAACCCTAAAATTAACCCCGTATATTGAACAAGTTGTCGACTTGTCGAGTAGTAATCAACGTGTTAACCAGTTGATGGGTTGTCGTAAATGGATTAAAGGCTTGGCAGGTCAATGTAAACAAGTTAATCGAACACGACCTGTTTAATTAAATCAGATCAACCCATCTCTTTTCATAGCATGTCAGGAATCCCAAACTAGTAAGGACTGGACAAGGAGGTGAACAATTTGACAAAAAATAGCCTAACAAATACAAAGAGAATACTAGCTTGTTGTTTAACGAATAAATTAGTGTATAAATCATCTGTATTTTTCAATTGAAAACAATATGTTTCCTCTTTGTAGGACAATAGATTCTTATGTAAGGAATAAACCCCATCTTTGACAATATGAGATCACCAGTTGGTATGAATTCAGGATTCTCAAGAGTTCTGTAAAAGTAGAAAAAATATGCTCCTAGATCTAATCTAAACTCTAATAAATGACTACAATAAATGTCACATGTCATTTTCTCCTTCAACCTCAAAATTTTTATTTATCTTTTTTTATTATTTTTTTTTGGATAAATAATACATAGTTATCACTTATCTTTTATCTTTATTCAAATAAATGATTCTAAATAATATCATACTTATTCTCTTCTCTAAATATTTTTATTTCATAAAATTATAATTTTATGAAATTACATAACTTTGATACTGATCACTAAAATTATAATAACAAATAAATGATACTAATCTCTATAATTTATATGTATTTTCATAATACGAGGTTTAATTATATACTAGAGAAGGTATGTGACGTCCAATAGTCAATACGTTGTTCTTTTTATTTTTATACAAAAGGATTTTGAAAGTTATAAAAGATAGCATATAATATGAATTAAACAAAATAAACAATTATAAGATACATAATTTTCATTAGGTGGCATAAAATACCATGGATAGAACATGGATAATCTATATATCTATATATACACTAGGGTGGGAGTTCGCTACAAAGTCTATTTTTCCTACAAAGTGTACAAAGTCATAAAACACACTCAAAACCCACAAATAAGATAGTGAAGATTACTAAACATCATATTTGTGGGTTTTGTGTTTGTGTTTTGGATGACAACAACATTAGTATGTTTTATGTTGATTATCATGTTGTGTTTTATATTCATAGTTGTACGATGGTGTATTTGAAGTTTTTAAGGACCGTTAGGGTTTGAATATTGTGTTATAGTCATCTGCACTATGTTATTTGTGAGTTTTGAGTGTGTTGTTTTATAACTGTGTACACTTTGTAGGAAAAATAGACTTTGTAGCGGACACCCATCCATATACACTATATAATAAAATAAAAGAAACCAACTAATTATATCTATCTTCTACAAAATATTATTTAATTTAATATTTTATGTATAACTATTTTTACATAGTATAAATTAGCAACTTTTTATGCATCATGGTGTTGTTTTTTATGCTTTGGGGTTTTTTCAAAAAAGTTTTGATATTTTTACTTTCTAACCCAAAGTTTTTTTTATCTTTTATAGTTTTAACCTCATAAAATTTGTTTTTTTACTTTTTATCTTTGCAATTTTACCACTTTCAACTTGAATTGGCCCCATGTTCCGTTATAAATTTTGCGAGTTAACACGACCCAATGTGCGTGTGTAGTTCAACGTGTTTACATTTCACTTTACGTTTTCGTTCAAGTTTTTACGAGCTAACACAACGCAACGTGCATGTGTGGTTCAATGTTTTTATGTCTATTTTTTCCCGTTTGACATGCTCGTCACAACGTAAGGGACATCGACTTAGTTATGATTTTCTATATTTTACGTTTCGGTCTGAAATTTTTTCGCATTAACATGCCGCAACTTCAGTGTTGGTGGCCGCTAGCGGCGTGTGTGATACGTGGTAGAAAACCGGTGCCTTGTTACGTTTGAGTTTATGTTTTTACGTAGCTTTTAGTTTCGAATAGCCTACTTTTGATTGGAATTGTGTTTTACAGGTCTAATGGAGTTTAAGGGACTATTCGGGAGCTATATGAAGTACCAGGAGCGAACGGGAACAACCAGAAACATGGGGAATGGAAAACTGACGAAAAACAAGCTAGAGAGTGCGTCGGCGACGCACTTGGAGCATCGGCGACGCAATGCGTCGATGGGAAACATGTGTAGACAGCATAAGATTGCGTCTGCAGCAAAAGCCCATTTATGGGGTGCGTCGGCGACGCATGCCCCTGCTCGCTGACGCGTTTTGTTGCATTTTGACGAGTTTTAAGTTGTTTTTGGGACTCATTCAAGGGGGTTACGAATTCTAGGAGTTTGAATATTGTTCTTGGAGCCACAATCATCACCAACCTTCATCTTCCATCAATCCAATCCATCCAATTACACTTTTTCGATCCAAACCCTAATCGCATCATCATCATCATCAATCCAATCCTCAATCCAATCATCACCATCGTTCACCACAAACCCTAACCATCCTCCACCTCCATCTACAAGTTCCAAGATGTCAAGATTCGAGCTTCCATCATCCATTGATCGTGTCATGTTCACCATGAGCGGCTAATTCTCGGAGGTTTCACCCCGGTGTAGACTTTTGTAAGATTTCTAGGGTTTACTATATGTTAAACATTTGGTTTGTGACAATTCGAATTGCATTTAATCTTTTGATAATTGTCTTACGTTTGTATTGTATTTGTGAATTGTCGAGTGAGTAATGAAATTTGACTTCGTGAAATGAATATGCGTATTTATGCCTTGTCGATTGATAGGTTTCACTTGTCCAAAGTAACGAAGTGCATTGCGGTCCATTGTCTATGACGTTGATAGCAATTGGCACCTAAGCTTTGTGATTCTAAGCCGTTAATGAACTAATTCGTTTAAACCAATTTAAAACGTGTAGTAACCCTAGGTCTTGTAATTGTTGAACCGGGTGTGAACCTTGTTTTCTAACTATTGTCTTACAATCGCATTTACTTTCATTGCAAACTTTCAAGTTCTGTTAGTTAATTAATCAAACAAACTGGTTGATTCATTCCAGCACCTTTCTCAAATAAACAATTTAATCGTTTTCGTAGCAAGCTTCATAAAAGTGATAATCTTAGTTAAAATCAATCTTGTCCGTACGCAAACCATAGACTCTTCGTGGATCGACCCCGTACTACCACTAACTCATAGTTAAGGGTAAAAATCGGGTTATAAATATTATCTTTGACCAAGGCGCGACACCTCGATCAAATTTTGGTGCTGTTGTCGGGAGTTCGTGCGCTTTGCGTTGAGATTTATTGATTTTTGTGATTAACTGTTTAATTGCTTGTTTTCTTATTATCGTATCTGCTTTTGTGTTACGCGGGTGTGTTACTTATGCAGGTTACAGGTAGTGCATGCATACACGAAATTCCGGAAGAACTTCACCGTTAGTATTTGAGCCGGAGATTGAGCGGGTCATTAGAAGAAACCTGGCCAACCGATTAGAGGCAACCGTTGTCTCTAATCCACCAAAACCCAACACACCAAGTACCTCATCTGTTGGAACCGCCCAATGGATAACCAAAATGCCAACCAACATCAACATCAATACCCTAATCACCCACCTCAAAACCCAAACAACCAACCGGGTGGTAACAACTCGAGACCACCTACACCACAATTTCAAAATCGCGGTCCTAACCAAAACCTCAACCAACGAGCCCATACACCTCCACCTCAAAACCAAAACCGACAAAACCCATTACCACCAAATGTCAACAACCGCAACACTAACGCCAACCGTGGTGTTAATGTGAATCGTGGCAATCCCGGAATGAAGATCAATTCTCAATCTTGATGAATTGAGGAATAATATCCCGAATGATGAACCGTATAGTGTACCCGGCTATCAATCACCGGAACATGTGAGTGTTCACACGGAATATTCGGACGATGGGGGATATTATAACGATCGGGTTGAAGACGATGGATGGAGGAATGACAATGAAGGGTTTTTCCACAACGGTGGGAATTTTGGTTATGATGACGGGGGGTACCAAGACGTGAATGTTGTGGGGAATTATGACGGGTTTGGTTATGAATACGGTAGAAATGACGGTTATGGGAACAACCGTCAACCACGTAATAACAACAGGAACCGAGATGATGGTAACAATAATTACAACAATCAAAATGCCAATCGTAATCGGATTCCACAATACGTGGGTGGCGGGAATCAAGGGGATAATCGAGACGGTGATAGACGAGGGGATCGAAGAATGGGGGATCAAGAGGTGAACGGTCCACCAAGGGATAATAGGCACAATCGCAACAACCATGTCAACCACCGCATGGAGTTGATGGTCGGTTTCGACCAATGATATCGGAAAACGATTCTCCGATTGTACCACCACCGAGAGGAAGAGCGGCTTTTGATTGCAAGCCGAATTACATCAACATCCTTCCTCATTTTAATGGGCGATCGAATGATGAACCTTACACTCACCTGGCGGAATTTTCGGCCATATGTAGTAACATTGGGGGTGGTCATTTTTCGCAAGATAGATCCGATTGAGGCTATTCCAATTTTCTCTTAAGGATAAGGCCAAACAGTGGTTTTTGACACTACCTACGAATAGTATTCACAACTGGGTTGAGATGCAACAACGTTTTTGGATGAATATTATTCGATGGCTAAAACTGATGATGCTCGGGATGAAATCCAGTCTTTTAAGCAGTTGTCGAGCGAGCCACTACACGGGGCATTTATGAGGTATAAGGAGTTGATTAGGAAATGCCCGCATCATCAAATTGAGAAGTGGGGGTTGGTGAAGTGTCTGTAAGGGGTTTAGATTGTGAGACATGGAACTATCTTCAGTCGACTAGCAATGGAACGATACTAAGCAATCACGAGGACGATGATTGGGAATTCCTCGAGAGAATGGCAAAGAGATCGAAAGCCAAAGAGTCAGCTGTCGAGCTAAGAAGCACCCCATATCCTGGTCATTACCCGACCTTGATTCTAGTTCAAGGGATCGCATTTCTACATTAGAACAGGAGTTGGCCCGTATGAAGAAAAAGGAAGTTAATGCGGTACAATTCGCGGGTTATGACGGGTGTGGGGGACTTGATAATAGAACTGTCAAATACCAAATAGGAAAAGCCGAAGATACCGAAGAAGTGAATCAAGCCTTCGGTGATCGCAAGCATAACGACATGAACTCAAACACTTATCATCCCGGTTTGAGAAATCACCCTAACTTCCGTTATGGGAACGCGTAGAATCAAATGAACCCAAATTTTCATGTGGGTAATCCAGGCGGATCATCATACCAAAACCGCCAAGGTGGTAACCACGGGGGTTACCAATTACAACCAAGGGGGTAACCAAGGGTACCAAATCCGAGAAGGAGGCTACTAAAGGGGGTATAATCAAGGTGATAATGGAGGCGGGAACTCCAATTCTCAAACAAGTGATGATTCGCTCAACTCAAAGTTAGATGCCATCAGGAACGCTATCACGGCATCGAACCAAGAGATCAAGGCGGAGGTGAGGAAAGAATTCGAGGTACCCGACACATCCCATAAGGCATTGGAGAAGCAAGTGGGGTAACTTGCAGAGGTGTAACACCTCGTGTTTTTACGTTCAATAAATTTCCGACACATGTCACATTGATCCTCGTATGCCACGTGTTAAACGAGAAGGACAAAATTTCCGTTATGTTAATTAATAACCTCTGGACGAAAATTCTCTAATTTAAAGAATTAAGAGCGTCAACATGTTTAATTACACCTCTGAGTGACTTTTTTTAACGAAATCGGGACATTGCATTGCTCGGTTATATCTTCCAGGATACTTATAACTTAACTAAAAGGGCCATAAGTGCCAGAAATAAGAGTTATATGAGCCAAAAGAGTACAGGGACTGAAATTACCAAGTTGTAAACTTAAATGGCTGACCCGAAGCCCGGTCGCGGGCCGTGACCCACCTGGGCTCAAACCTCTCGCGCCCCGCGAGAGGGTGCCAGCCACAGAAAATCCACAAATGCGTGGCAGCTTGCATGTTCTTCACATTTTCACGAGTTTGCCACCTTCTAGCACCTCAAGATACGTCTCTTGACACTTGTACTCATCCTACATCAGTTCTAAACACCTGGTGAACCTCCTGGACACCTCCTTGGCTACATATGTGATGAAAATTTGAGTTGCAACCAAGTTTCATCAGCCTTGGTTCATCAAGTTCATGCTAGTGGAGCTCCTGGTCACTTCCAAGCATTCCAATCCATTCTTAGCAATCACTGGATCTATTGTAAGTGTTTAATTTGTGCTAAATGGATTTCTTATAGTTATTGTTTAGAACAAACTCTTGTCGTAAAAACGCCTTGACCTTGTTCTAATTCCGTGATAACTTAACATTGTGCGTAACAAAAGTTCCTACGTGCTTGTAAGGATGGAGGTGTTAATCCCTCAAGAGGGCATCTCCAGATTACCACGGATTCATGACCAATTGATGAGTCAAACGAAAAGTCAAAGAAAGTCAAACTGTCCAGTTTTTATAAAGTCATAACTAACATTTGGATATTATAAAATATGTTTTGAATGCATTAATAACCTAAAAATAAGTGTTAGAACATATAACTACTAATTTGGCTCGTCAAGTTTTGGTCTAGGCTCAGTTTATAGCCGAAGGTCGCAAACGTTGACTTTGATTCTGACCCAATTTAGCCACTTTGGCTACCGACTTCTGGTCACTTTAAGACCATATTTAAGTATAGGATAACCTCCTAAAGTTTCGTCACTCGATTCATTAGAAATCTGAGTTTTTATATATGTTCCCTAATTTTTATTAAAACTTTGCAAAAAGTGTCCTTTTTGTACAAATCTTGGTTTTAAACACACATGCATGTAAAAATAAGTTATAAACTGATTTATAAACATTATTTGGTTATGTTGTTGTCAAGAATCTGATTATAATCTGAGTTTCGCAAAAGACGTGTTTATGGCATTTAAATGGCTAACTGCCCTTTTCGGCGTTTTAGAAAGAATAAACATGGTTTAATCATCAAGATGATATATTTACTAATGTAACATGATAAGTAGGACCATTCGGGATGTTCATTCAGATTATAACCTGAATGAGGGCTTAAGATTCGTTAATTGCCGATAAATGACTAAATTACCCTTTTTCACGCCAAATGGTTTTAATCAATCTTTTTATAACCAAAACTTAAATCTACTGATGTAATAAGTCAAATGACATATTATTGGTGTATAAAACAGGTCATAAATTCTGCTTAACTTAAACATCTATTTAAACGGCATTTTAGCGACTTTTACGCCTTTTCGGCGCATAACAAGGTTTAAAATCATAACTATGAGCTAAGACTTGATACCTACTGATTTATAAACTTATTTTCAACATCTTAACAGTAAGTACAAGTCCCGAACTCAGAATCCCAATTTTGACTTCAAAGCTATGTGTGAAATTACTAAAATGCCCTTACGGGACATAGATTATTTCAAAATCATCAAACACACATATATTTGATATCATACTATTATAACATCATAAAATAAGTATTTTTACAAGATATTAACGACCTTGACATCAGATTCATTTTAGACATCTTTCACAAACTCTAAAATGACCAAAATGCCCTTGTAAGGCATAATTCGGTTCCAAATATACCTCGGGCCTATCTTTTGCAAAGCTACTGATTATATAACATATTTAAAAACATATATTCTTATGGAACTTGTATATGACTCATTCAGTTATCCGGTTTCGCTTATACGCTTACGGTTAAGCCTACGTGACTAGTTTACGTAATTTAACCGAAACGGGTTTAACTTTGTCATTTCTCTATCAAAATCCAGAATGTTGTTGGTTTACCTATTTTAGAAAAGTTTATATACTTGTCGGGTCCAACTAACATCCTATTCCGATCACCGCTTAATCTAGCGTATCGTACCGTATTGTTTTAGCATAAGACTAACCGGTTCAAGTCTAAGACTTAACTAAGGACCCATTAGCATTCTAATATTGGTTAACAATTACCATCACTCCAGACTAAACGCCTTCCGGTAGATTGTACCTGTGCTTATCATTGATCTGCGGCTGAGTTCTGACTTCTCGAAGACTTAACTTCAGGTAAATACCCTTAACTTATTTTCCCTATACGGGCTTGGGATACGGTAACTTATTACCGCTTGGTCGGGTATGGAATTCATGTTTTATCTAGTTGTGATAATTAACTAAAATGCA
The DNA here is from genome assembly GCA_947069175.1 of Scalesia atractyloides. Taxonomy (NCBI): domain Eukaryota; kingdom Viridiplantae; phylum Streptophyta; class Magnoliopsida; order Asterales; family Asteraceae; genus Scalesia; species Scalesia atractyloides. The sequence continues at coordinate 32,780,015 of CAMTDV010000021.1, forward strand.
TAACCCGGTTTTAATCTGTTTTGTATGAAACTAAAACATTGGGGGTGGACTTGACCGTGTCCGGGATATCCTTGGCTCACTATAGTGTTAGTGGCTACGACTAAAGCATGGCGTGTAGGCATACACTGGGTAATTGCTAACTGCTTTCTTTGTGAAAGTTCAGAGTGGTGTGTCAGTCGATCATGTCTCGGTTTCTGTACCGGGCCCCATATGTAAAAGCCTGACATGTAAATCTGTATATAAGGTCTTTTGTACTGTCCCAAGTTATTTATGAAAATGTGCCAAGTGCACCTAAAACCATTTTCGAAAGGATTTTCAAAATGAATCGGTGAGTGTATTTACCAGTGTAAACTGACGTATTTTCAAAGATCAAGTTACAGGTACAAGTACGCAATGGGCCGGAAGCTGCATGGCATTAACATTAAGGAGTTGCGACCTTAGAGTTGAGCCTGTAGAGTTTGTTTTCATTTTATATGTTATCCGATCCGCCTGTGGATCATATTGCAAACCTTGTCTGTTATATTTATGTTTCGAACTCTGGGCACTTTATGGTTTGTAATAGTTTATATTTTACTCCAAGCCTTCCGCTGTGTTGCTCTGTGTTTTAATTGGTTATGATGATATCAACTGTACATCAGGATACTCCCCACCGGGCCCACCGGAATACACGTTGAAATCGGGGTGTGACAGGCTGGTATTAGAGCCAACGTTTGAGGGAATTCAACACTAGTCTTTAGTGTTTGATCTCAAATGACACAGTAACACATTCCTTAGACTCTCGAGTCTAGGCTATGACCTAGGATTGTTCATTTCCTTATTTTATTATATTGCTTTGTTTAATGTTTTAACTTATTTTGAAGCAGGACAATGCCGCCAAAGTTTTCGCGAGGAGCAAAAGGAAAGGGATTAATGAGGAGTGGATCCTCGAAGCAAGGACCTTCCAACGCTCCCGTTTACAACCCTTATGAAGGATCGGACGACTCTTTGTCACCATGGGAACCTTACCTAACTTACCTCATGAATACTCACCACCGCCAAACTCCCATCATTCGCAACATTCGCACCATAGCCATCAATCCTACCTTTCACATTCTCATTCCTCTCATGGGAATTATAACACCGATATTCAACTTCTTTCCACTTTCAGTAACTCCACCTGAAGATTCTCCTGAACCTATGGAGGAAGATTCATAACCTGAAATGCCAGCAACAGGATCGATGGGTCACCCCATTAACATATCCAGCGGTTCTAACTCGTACACTGGAACCCCACATCATTACACTGATAGCTACGAGGAGAGGCGGGGACAATATGTTTTCTACATTTCCCCTTCAGTCCATAATACCCCATCCTACCACAACACACCTTCATACCACACTCCACCACAAGAACCACGGTAGAGCAGCCGCTACCACCTCCACCTCCAAGAAGACGTGGGGCGCGCATGTTGGTATGCCTAGGACCGAGAGTAGGGTCGCTCTCACCTAACCCTTACCCTATTATTCCCGAGGGCCCACAAATGGGTGGACCCTCGCATACTTCACCTTTTATGGAGAACCAACGACAACCAACTATTGAGCCTGAGCCTCAACTACCGTTTCCTACAGGTGAGCCATCACCACTACCATCACTACCACCATCGGGTTTTGATAACCCTATCCCTTCTTATTCAAACCCATCTGGATATAACCCATTTGAACCTTCTATCTGGCTGGAGCATAGCCACAGTCATAATGTACCTCTTCATGACCCGTATCTAGAAATGGCCATGAATGCACACTATCCTAACCCCTATCCCTACCAACCAAGTGGATATCCTTATTATAGATATCAACATCCTATTGCACCATCTCAACCCAACCTCAAATGCAACCGCAGCACCCACCGCCAACAATGGAAGTTCTTACTGAAGTAATAGAAAAGGTCAAGGAACTTCAGGAACAAACAGCCAAGGACAATAAGAAGAATAACAAGCTGTTGAAAAGGCTAGTAAAGAAGCTAAGAGGGAAAAAGGATTAAATTCATAACTATCTTTGTATTTTGTTATTTTAAATTAAGTCCCTATGTGGACAAGTCTTATTTAGTCCTGCGTGGACATTTTAATTATTTCAAGTATAGTCCCTGCGAGGACAATTTTTCCTTTATTAAAGTCCTATTTATGGACACTATTGCTATTGTATCGCATTATTATTATTAATGGAATTTTGGAATTTTAATTATGTATTCTCTTACCAAGTTGTTCAAGCGATCGTCTCGATTTTAATTCGAAATTTACGATCTGCAAAATATTTCCAAAAGATCCTCTTGATGATTTACGCCGCCAAGTGATTAGGTCACACGAATTGGCAAAACGGTAGTTATATGGTTGTCTACCATGATAGTTAAGGTTGAGATTTTCCCTTCTATCCAGAGGTGGTGAACTATGTTCTAAACCTCCCTAGTCTGCCTGATCTGGACTGGTTATTTAAATCATTTTAAGAGCTTATTCTAAAAGTTAATAAATTCAAGATATTAACCTCCTGGTAAGTGTGACTTGAGGAACCACACGAGCCGTCTAGGTAATGGACTACGTTCAAACCTACATGATCTATTTTGATCCTGATCAACCATCAATATAATGATTATTTTACTTAACACCCATTAGTGGTGTGATGCTTACGAGCTATATTTATGTCCATTAGTGACAAACGACAGCTGTAGTCTACGACTCTCTGTCTCGAGGTAGTAAAACTACGTTCGAACCTCGAAACTTCACAATTCTTTTATGATCTTGGCATTTTGTAAACCAAGACATTGCGGCAAGCCCTTGACGCTATTCTTTTGTCTTAATGACAGGCCTTTGTGCCATACTTAAACACCCCCATAAAATTGACAAGTTTGTATGGCTTTATTATACGTTGCGAGTCATCAAGGATGTATGACTAATTTAAATTATATTATTAATATTATAGTATCATCAAGCTAGATGGCAGATTCTAAAGAAGTGAATAGTCAAAGAAAGGAGGATGACGCAAATGAAAACATTGTTATAACCAAAGGAGATCTTCAAGCACTCATAGCCACGAAAGTTGAAAAGGCAATAAAGGATTGTGCTGATAAGCCATTAGAATCAAGTGCTTCACATTCTAAACACTCCTCCAAGCATACCACCAAACAACACTCTCAACCTTCTTCGAAAAAGAAGGAATACTCGGAACACTCATCGAATGTGAGGAGAGAGAGAGGAAGAATATAAGAAAAGGACTAAGTTTTCAAAGGACGGTTGCTCATATTAGTATTTTGTGTCATGCAAGCCGCGAGACTTTACTGGAGAGAAAGGAGCAGTGGAAACTCTGAGATGGTTGGATGAAATTGAGACCGTTGTAGAGATTAGCGGATGTGCGGAAAAGGATGTGGTGAAGTGTAGGTCGGGATCGGTTCACCGAAGAACACCAGATCTGCGTTTAAACGGTTTTATGTGCGGAATCCGTAAAACCGAGTTGTAATCGATACACGAGAATCGTAAATAATCAACGTTATTATGATTCAATGTAAACCGGACAGAGTTTCAACGCTACACGACACTAATACGACTTGATCTAAATGTTGAAGATGAAGCTTTGAATGAGATATGCTTGTGCTCGTTTCATGCGGATCTAATCGTGTCTTTTTTGTGAGGATCTCTTATATATATAGTATGCATATATTTCCGCATGAAAATAATATATGCCATGCATGAATTTCTTGATAATGTCACATGGATGATGTCATTATGTTTAATGATGACATCACTCCCGATCCATTCAGCATTCTACGTACCGTGCCGTACCGAATCCTAACCTGACCTATACAATCGTAATACAACCTAGCGAAACCTATGTCCGGTATGTTACAAACTCAAGACTCTAGATATTACATGTACACTTAGATTTCTATCTATGACCACACGAATAGTGCACTAACAGTCTCCCCCTTGGACATAGCTAGAAATCTGTGATGTTTAGTTTGAACTGCCTTGGATAACATCTTCATGTGAAACCACAGCCTCCCCCTTGAATGATGCTCCAAATCTCCAAGATTTGACGTTTAAGAACAACCATACGTATCCACACACAAACAGTTTCTTAACAGTCTCGTTGGTCCGACTCACATTCAACTTTAACAGGTTTTCATGGAAGATTTTGAAAGAAAATCTTTTTGGATTTTTAATATTGAATGCAGAAAAGTAAACATACTGAAATGTAATATTTACAATTTATATTTTTGTAAGAAAAAATGCTAGAGGATCATATCAGTTTTACTAAGACATATCAGCTGCACCGTTGATCTTTATGAAACACTCTATTTAAACAATTCACATGGATTGTCGATATTGTTGTCCACTTAAACTCAATCTAAAAACTTTCGTAATCTTATTGATACGTTATGGTACATTAATTTGCACTAAGTTCTTATGGACCCCACAATCTCAGCATATCCCCTCATCATGTAATACACTAACTCAAGTAATGCCTTTAAACTTTCATCAACTGTGATTTGTGTGAAAATAACGTAGAAAGTTTAAATGTTAACAATCAGGTCGATCTTTCGATACGCAGAGAAAGTCCAATGTTTAAACAAAATAAGAAATAAAAACAAGTTGAAATTGTTTAACTCTTAACCACCAGTTCGATATTCCCATATATGCAGAGATGATCCAAGATTTAAACGAAACACCAAGTAAAATAAAGCAGAAACGTTTAGGAACTAACATCCAGTTTGATACTTTCGTATACGTAGAGGATGTCCAATGCTTAAACAAAAACAAAGAAATAAAACAAGTTTAACTCTTTGCAAAATGAAATACACAATCACAGTGACTTTTTAGCAAGTTGTGAAAGTTCACAAACTAACCGGTTTTATGCTTTGCAGCATTCAGCGATTACCGAGTAGGTACGCAGTCACGAAGGACAAAACTAAGTACTATGCTTTCAACCGCGTTTCCCACTAGAACTAGGTTTTTCTATTTAAGTTTGTATCGTTTTCGCAAAACTACTAGTCTAGCTGAGCCTACCGAACATCTTTAGAGAGATTGTTTAACCATTTAAAACAATACATATCTTTAGCATGCACTGATAGTCGACTGATGTACTATCATTTTCTCTTTTTGCACAAGAAATCTCATTTTTCATTTTTCAATGTTTTTGATATTTTGAGATTTTCTATTGTTTTTGGCTTTTTGAAAATTTTTATCTATCTAAAATGATTTTGAAATGATGTTTTTCACTTTTAGAGAAAGTCTTTTTGATTTTGACAATTTTAAATTTTTTCTCCCCCTAAAATTGAAAACATCTTTTCGAAATCGAAAATAAGAATCTTCCATTTTAACCTTTTAACGACTTTTTACGAATGTGAACGTGAGAATACCATTTTGTTTGTGTGGAAATCAAAAACTTTAATCTCTGTCTCAATATCCATCTCTTCAAACTTTGCATGAACAACCCTTGCTTCTGAAAATACGTTTGCTTGAAGCTTGGTCATCCTGCACATGTAAATGAACTTAATTAGTTTTGAATCGAAGCCCAATCCATATTGTATTTGGGTTGACCAGATTCATCAATATAAGAAACATTAGTCCATTCACAATCTCGTTTGTCATCAAACAGTTTCAAAATTTCTTCTGAATCATCCAAAACCTTTCCATGCTTGCTTGGGTTTTGCAACTGTTTGATAAACAATTTTCGTTTCTACCATTTTCTCTTTTGCCTTCAGATTTGTATCTGATGAACTCGTTTTACTTGACTGATTACTCTTTGTAGAGTAAAACGATTCTCCAGAACTGATATCTGAAACGGTCGTATCCGAGGACAAAATCTTTTCCAGATACTCTCTCGCTTTCTTTCTCTTTTTCCTCAATCTGTCTTTCTGCCCTTTTGATAATTTCACTTTCTGTTCTTTGGGCTTTTCTTCTGCTTTCTCAGTTTTCTTCGCAACTTTTCTTTTCTCCCCTTAAGATTTATCTGACAATCTTCTCTTCGAATTTATCGGACAATCTCATCAATATGACATTTTATTTGACAATTATAGCATCTTCTCGTATCAAATCTCCTTCTTAGGCAATTAACAACAATGTGTCCACTTACTCCACAATTGTAACACACCCTGTTATCACACCGATCTTCTCTATCAAACCATACACTCATATCATAACATTGATTTGATGTATAGTAGTCATCTTTCCTGCTTCTTCTATAAACTTGATTTGGCTTTGAAGCACTGTGGTCAAACCTGCAACACTTATCATCAAATTTTGTAAGTTTTGTTTTTCAAATTTTTGTGATTTTTTAAGATAATGATTGGATCATTGAACTGATGAACCTTTATTGTCGCTTTGAAAATTTTTAGAATTTTTAGAATTTTGTTTTTGCTTTTGTTTTTGTTCTCCATTCTGCTTAGAAGGTTTTTGCTTTGAGCATTCACCTTTTTAGTAGATTATAGAACAGTGTTTTTAATTTTTTTCTTTTAGTTTCAAAAATATATAATTTTTTATCATTTTATCATTTCATCACCAGTCTCATCATCACCATCTCAATTATGACATTGTTATAATTTGTGACATTGTCACTTATTGGAATCTCAACTGAGGAAGGTTTTGGAACAATATGATCTAACATTAAAATGATGTAACAAAACCTTTCAATTTCTTTTCAGCAATCTTAGCATCATTTTCAAGTTGAGTTATTTTCTCAAGATAAGAATTTATTTCTTTTTGTTTTTCGAAAATATTTTCATTTAAAACTAATATCTCATTTTCTAAACTTTTTATTTTATTTTGAAATTCTTTTTCATTTTCTTTTAAATTTTTATTTTCTAATGTCAAACTCTCCAAATTACTCAAGAGTTTGGCATTATTTGCCAGATAATCATTCAAATCTACATCATAAACTGGACAGATTGGTTTAGAACTTGAAGACTCATTTGTGGATATACTTGAATCCTTGACTTCACAGTTCTTCGCCATCATTCTTTTTTCACACTCCATCCTTCTCTTCCATTTTGCTATCGGTTCATGAGTTTTTACGCTTTCAAGAAACTCATATACTCTAATTTCAGACAAATCAGAATATTTCTTCAATATGAACACAAAATCATCCCACTCCGAGGGTAAAGCATCTGCAAATTTTAATATCTTCTCAGTATCTGAAACTACAACACCATAATCTTTCATTTCATATGCTAAATCATAATACTGTTCCGCCATCACTCGAACTGATGCATTTTGTGGAATCGTGAAATTTCAAATTTGTTTTTTAACATCTGCTTATGTTTTGACTCATTCCACATTTTAAAAAGTTTAGTCTCTTCAACCCGAAAAATCAAACTCAAAAATTTTGTAGATTAAAAACCCTGGTTCAAAACCCTTCAACCCAAAATTTCAAAAAGTCACTGTCCAAACGGTACTCAAATGACTCGGTCCACTTAGCTAAAATTGGTTCAACTTGTAACCCAATAAAACCTTTTGATCTTTTCAACCCAAGTATTTTCAGCCCATAAGACTTAGTAATAGATTCAGAAGCCCAATTTAACAATTACTCCTAGGCCTACCAAAACCAACGGCCCAAATATGATTCAGTCCACTGTGCTAAATGCGGCCCAAAAATTCTTTCAACCCAATAAAAAACTTAACCTTCTCGATCCACACTAATTCAGCCCAATGAATTATACAACTCAACTCAAAGTCTCGACCCAAAATTTAAAGCTCTTGAATTTTCAGCCCAACTTAACAACACTTGGCTCAAGACAATTTTAACCCATTCCGTCCACTATACTTTTATGAAACCAAGTTTGTTTCTTTCTTTCTTTCTTTTTTTTTTTTAAAAAAAAAATACCATCAACATCTCACTTTTCATTTTTTTTAAAGTAGAAAATTTCAATTTTTTTATTTGTTCTTTTATGAGCTGCCAATTATAATTCTTGTCACCACACACCCTCTTTCACAACTAACCCTAATTCTTTAAAGTTTAAACCCAGCAAATGAATATTTTATGAAAACCTCAATTTTTTATTTTTTTAATTTATATTTATTTTGAAACCCTACTATAATGTCTTTTCTTAAAGTGTATTTTTTTTATATTTTATACTCTTTTCAAACTAAAACCCTAATACTCTATTCAACCAGCCGCACATGTTATCAAACTATTTTTCAAACCACAACAAAAAAACTCATCGCTAATAATCCTTGCAACTATCTTCCTCTTTGATTTAACCAGAACAACCTGCAAGTGATACTTTTCGTTCCAGAGCAAACAAAAACAATGAAGAAATTTGCAATTTCAGATTATAGATCTGCAACTAATCTCAACAAACAATGATCCAAAATTGCTATTCAGATCTGAACAATCACTAATAAAGAATTTGCGTTTGTATCAGATTCGAACAAACAAATCAGTTACAACGATCTTACTCAGATTCCAGATTTGAACGAGAAGTTTACGCATCATGAACTACTATCTTCATCTTTTTCAAATTGTATTTTCTTACTTTTTGTTGATTATATGTGATATTATCCGTGAAAACAGTTTAATACTCACACTGAAACAGATTGAAATCAACAATATTCGTTCCGAAACACACCAAATCAGTCCGTAAAACACACACGACACAGCCGAAAATGTCCGAAATTCACCGAAATCTATCCGAAATCGATTCGAAAACACCGAAACTCGTCCGATTCGAATCACGATTACACGCAGAGCTTCCGGCCTATACCAATTGTAGGTCCGGATCGGTTCACCGAAGAACACCAGATCTGCGTTTAAACGGTTTTACGTGCGGAATCCGTAAAACCGAGTTGTAATCGATACATAGAATCGTAAATAATCCACGTTTATTATGATTCTTCAACGTAAACCGGACAGAGTTTCAACCCTATACGGCACTAATACGACTCGATCTAAATATTGAAGATGAAGCTTTGAAATGAGATCTGCTTGTGCATGCTCGTTTCGTGCGGATCTAATCGAGTCTTTTTTGTGAGATCTCGAAATGCATATATTTTCGCACGAAAATAATAATGCCATGCATGAATTTCTTGATGATGTCACATGGATGATGTCATTATGTTTAATGATGACATCACTCCCGATCCATTCAGCATTCTACGTACCGTGCCGTACCGAATTCTAACCTACCTATACAATCGTAATACAACCTAGCGAAACCTCTGATCCGTATGTTACAAACTCAAGACTCTAGATATTAATGTACAATTAGATTTCTATCTATGGCCACACGATTAGTGCACTAACATGAAGTATGTTGCACAATCATTCAAAGGTGATGCTTTGATATGGTGGAAGTCAATGATTCAATCATCTGGGAAAGTTCATTTGTATAATTTGAGCTGGGAGAAATTTGTAGAGTTGATAAAAGAAACCTACTGTCCACCTCACGAGGTGGAAAAGATTTAAACAGATTTTCTGGGGTTACAGATGAAGAATTTGGATTGTAAGAAATATTTGTCTGACTACAACTCCATGGCAAGATTGGTACCTTACCTGATCATTCCTGAATCTAAACGCATTGCGCGTTTTATCGGTGGTTTAGAACCGGAGGTTAAGGGGAATGTCAGAGTTTCAAGGCCTGAAACTTTCAGATCTACAGTAGAGCTGGCTTTAGCACTTACCCGGGACTTGAAAAGGCATCAGTCCATCAAGTCTGAGAATGAGAACAAGAGGAAGCAGGAAGATGATAGGTCACACCGACCAAACAAGAATAGAAGGTCTAGGTCGAATCAAAATCAACGAAGGTCGGATGATAGGCCTAAGTGTAGGAAGTGTAATCGACGATATAGGGGTGCGTGTCGGGATGAATCCCAACCCAAACCGTGTGGTATTTGTAAAGGATTCGGGCACAAGGCTTTAGATTGTAAAGATTTGAAGAATGCCACATGTTACAACTGCGGTGAGAAGGGCACATCAAGCCCAACTGCCCCAAATTCACGAAGGATGATGTTGAGAAGCCCGGAGGGGCAAAGAAGAGTAATGCTGGCGCCTTCCAGATGAAAGCTAAGGAGGCCGTGAATAACGATAATGTGATAACAGGTACGTTTCTTATTAATGATGTATATGCTAGAGTTCTTTTCGATTCAGGGGCTGATAAATCGTTTATAGATCATAAGTTTAGTGCCTTATTAAACTTGCCCATAAGAACTCTAGACATAACGAATGATTGCCGATGGAACAATTGAAACCGCTTTTACGATTCTTGATGGATGCTTCATTTCCATTAAAGATCATTCTATTCCTGTTTCACTATTGCCAATGAAGTTGGCTGGATTCGATGTAGTTCTTGGTATGGACTGGTTTTCTAGTAACCACGCCCATATAGCTTGCAACAAGAAGCTCATCGAAAACAGAACCTCCTCTGATGAATTGCTTTCTATTCAAGGTGATGTATGTTATGGATTATTCGAGAAAGAATCGCTGCTTAAGATCTCAAGTGCTTGAAGAAGAATTGTGTCATATACATGGCACAAGTAACCATTGATGAAGCTAAGCCGAAGGTTGAAGATTTACCTTTTATCTCAGAATTTGCCGATGTATTTCCTGAAGACTTGCCCGTTCTACCCCCAGACAGGCAAGTAGAATTTGGAATCGATATCATACCGGGTGCAGCTCCAGTTGCTAGAGCCCCGTATAGACTTGCACCTACGGAGATGAAGGAGTTGAAGACGCAACTTGAGGAAGTGTTAGAAAAGGGTTTCATTCAGCCAAGCTCTTCGCCTTGGGGAGCTCCGATACTGTTTGTTAAGAAAAAGGATGGGTCAATGCGGATGTGCATTGATTATCACGAGCTGAATAAGTTAACTATCAAGAACCGTTACCCACTACCAAGAATCGACGACTTATTTGATCAACTACAAGGAGCGAGCTACTTCTCCAAAATTGACTTAAGTCAGGATACCATCAACTCAAGGTTAGAACCAAGGATGTGCCAAAGACGGCGTTCAGAACCAGATATGGGCACTACGAGTTCTTAGTGATGCCTTTTGGACTCACTAATGCACCAGCAATATTCATGGACTTGATGAATAGGTCTGTAAACCTTACTTGGATTAGTTTGTCATCGTTTTTATTGATGACATACTTATTTACTCTCGTAGTCAGGCAGACCACGAGCAACATTTAAGGTGTATTCTTGAATTGCTGAGGCAGGAGAAGCTCTATGAAAAATTCTCAAATGCGAGTTTTGGTTACCTGAGGTACAGTTTTTGGGCCATGTGGTCAGTGAACGTGGAATTCAAGTTGACCCTGCCAAGGTCGAGGCAGTGATGAACTGGCAAGCCCCTAAGACACCATTTGAAATCCGAAGTTTTCTAGGTTTGGCCGGTTACTACAGGAGATTTATCGAAAACTTCTCAAGGATAGCTACACCACTGACTACCCTGACTCGTAAAGATGTTAAATTTGTTTAGGGTCCAAAACAACAGGAAGCATTCGATGTATTGAAGCAGAAATTAAGTAACGCTCCTTTGTTAACCCTACCAGAAGGAATCGAAGATTTTCTGGTTTATTGCGATGCTTCACACACCGGCATGGTTTGTGTACTCATGCAACATGGAAAGGTGATTGCCTACGCGTCAAGGCAATTGAAGATACATGAGAGAAATTACACCACACATGACTTGGAGCTAGGTGCCGTGGTGTTTGCACTTAAGTTATGGAGACATTACCTTTATGGAACTAAGTGTATTATATACACTGATCACAAAAGCCTCCAACATTTGTTCAACCAGAAAGATCTGAATATGCGACAACGGCATTGGATGGAGATGCTTAATGATTATGATTGCGAGATCCGTTATCACCCAGGCAAGGCAAATGTGGTTGCTGATGCCTTGAGCCGTAAGGAAAGGATTAAGCCCATACGGATTAATGCTAAAAGCATTGAAGTAAAGAATAGTTTAAAAGATAAAATCTTTGAAGCTCAAAAGCAAGCATTGCTAGAGGCAAATCTCCCCAGTGAAGAATTGGAAAAGATGGTAGAACAACTAACACGGGAAGTGATGGAATTTTTAGATTTTATGGACGAATCTAGATTCCTGCTTTTGGAGGACTTAGAGAAATGATTCTTCAAGAAGCACACAGTTCCAAATATTTGATTCACCCTGGTGGTGATAAAATGTATAAGGATTTAAGACTCGATTATTGGCAGTCTGGACTAAAGAAATCGACAGCCACATATGTATCTAAATGTCTGACGTGCTCACAAGTTAATGTCACACCCCGACCCGCAGCGGAAAAGGTGATCGGGGCATGATTGGGTTATCATCAAAGCTCATGACATTTATTATGCGTTTCATATTCTTTAATACAAATTAAATGGAAAATTACAATAAAGGTTACAACTGTTCTAACTAACAATCTAAACTTCTTTGTTCTCTTCTAAGGCATATCCTATGTTTTCCTTGCTTCAACCTGTTCACCTGTATCATGTGTAAAAGGGTTTTTGGATCAACATAATGTTGGCGAGTGAATCCTATGGAAAACATTTGAACAAATTTATTTAAATTGATTATGAAATATGTGCACAACCAAACATGAGTAAAAATAGATGTAAACTTAATCAACAATCATAGGATATTAAGTGAAACACACATGAACAATAATGGAACATTTAGAGGCACGCGATGCTCAACTCGTCTCTCACGAGGAACTGAGGGGCCTAATGAATGAATTGCATAACCATGATAATATGAATGACACAACTACAAACAATAGGAACTCAATGATATACACATAAACAATAATGAATTTGATTTGTGGCACGCGTTGTTCAACTTGTCTTCCACGAGGAACTGATGGGCTTAATGAATGAGTTTCATATAATTTAACAAAAGGAAATAAGTAATCACAACAATATAAATAATCTAAGTTTAGGTCATGATGTGGTATGGCACAAGTTTAAATAAATAAGTTAATTATTTTCATAACACATGACACACCCCAAAACGTGTAATTTAAAAGGGGGGAGTTGTAAGATTCACTCACAGTGGGTGCGTTCGGTTGATGATGTTGAATGCACGCGAAGTGGTTTTAACCACGAGTGAGATTTACCTAGATAAATCGCATTATGGTTTGGTAAGTAAATGGATTTTATTAATCTATTTTAGTAGGATTGTTGGGTGTATTTTTGTGAGTTTGAGGCTATTTTCTAACCTTAAAAATGTTATTTTTAAGTATTTTTAATTGATTTTTAATTAAAATAATTAAATAAAAATAATAAAAAAATTGATTTTTTTCTGACCGTTGACCTGCCCGTTGACCTGACCGTTGACCGGTTCGAATCGGAATACAAGTGCGCTGGGTGAGGCTCGAACCCGAGACCTCCCGTACACGTGCACGCAGCTCTACCAACTGAGCTACATGTCTAACCCGTTATATATCTGATTTTAATTATATATATATTAATTAGTTTAAACCGAAAATCATTTTATTTTAAAAAAACAGTTTAAATCGATTCGGACGGTGCGCTCCACAGGTCTCGAACCCGGGACCTGTGGCTTAAACTAACACACAGTCCACCGCTGGACTGTGTGTTTAACATGTTATATAATTCGATTTTTATTATACTTAAATACAAATTAGTTATTTCCTTTTCTGCCTTATTTAAAAAAGAATAGATAATTGTCCGAGTCGGTGCAGAAGACCGGACTCGAACTCGTGACCTGTGATATAAACAAACACACAGTCCACCGCTGGACTGTGTGTCTAACTTGGTTATTATTCCGGTTATTAATATACTTAACATATACCAGTGGCGACTCCGGTTCAGTTAAACAAAAAAATGATTTTTATTAAGGCAGCGTGTGTGAAACGGGATTCGAACTCGAGACCTTTGCGTTTTATGTGCACACAGTCCACCGCTGGACTGTGTGTCTAACCCGAGTAATAAGTTGATTTTAATTATACTTATAAACTACCGAAACATCGTCTTCTTCATCAAGATATAACCAGAATTCGGAAATCGACTGGTTCAAAGTCTTAATCGTTTTCTTTAGTGTTTTAGGTTAATTATAGATGAGATATAAGTGAAAAGATAAAGAATTTAAGCGAAGAGGTATACCGACTGGACTCCTCTGTTTTCCGGCAGAAACTCCGGCGACAGCAATCACCTCCGGCGACGTGTTCCTTGTAGCAGCGAATCTCCAGGAAGCTTACAAAGGGTGTGGGTATCTCCGGTATAAGCTCAGAGGCTCAGTGAGGTTCAGAAATGAGGAAACCGGTTTTCCGGCGACGAACAGAAAAATTCCGGCGAGAGAGTTTTCGCCGAGAAAGGGTGTGGTTTTGAGCGAAAGTGTTTGCAGAGGTTCGAGGTGGTTTTTATAGGGCAAATCGTCGATGTATTTGGCCCGATTTCCAACTGGATTCATTGATTTAAATTTTTCCGGCGGTTATAATTTTGGTCGCGGACTCAGACGTCGGTTATAACCGATGTCTTGTTAATGGTTTACGTTATAACGTAAATTGTCGTTAAGACTCGCGAAATTTCCGGGATTTCCGACGACTGAACTGTTGGGCGCCGGTTTTGAATTCGTAACGTCATAATATCAATTAAATGATTTCAATAATTAACAAACAAAACAAGTGGCGCAGTGGTTTGTGTGTGTGTGCTAAGTCTGTTTGCTGGATCGGTATTGACCCGGGTTCGAAACCCGGCAAGAACAATTTATTTTTATTTTGCGATTTTTAACAGTTTTTCAAAAACTAATTATATATTCCCGTATAATAATCGATTACGTATCGTTTAAAAATATTTTGGGCATTTAATTCGCAACGAAATTTTTGACTGACTGTTCGGTTGCTAAACGGAGCGGGTTTGGTAAATCCGTTTTTTGACGGATGTTACAGTTAAGGCCGAACATCAGAAGCCGTCAGGTCTGCTACAGCCATTGGAGATTCCCATGTGGAAATGGGAATGTGTAACTATGGAATTTAATCACCAGGTTACCAAAGACGAAACGTGGAAATGACGCAATATGGGTAATTGTTGATAGGCTGACTAAGTCGGCTCATTTCTTACCCATTAATGAGACATATAGCTTAGATAAGCTAGCAAAGCTTTATGTGGATGAAATTGTATCTGCACCGCGTACCAGTATCCATTGTGTCGGATAGGGACACGAGGTATATTTCTCATTTTTGGAAAAGCTTCCAGCAAGTCTTAGGCACGCGACTAAATTTTAGTACGGCGTATCACCCGCAAACAGATGGACAAAGTGAACGCACTATTCAGACGCTGGAAGACATGTTACGTGCATGCATTATCGATCTAGGTGGAAGTTGGGATAGACATTTACCCCTAATCGAGTTCTCCTACAACAATAGCTACCATGCAAGAATTCAAGCTGCCCCGTTTGAAGCATTATACGGGAGAAAGTGTAGGACGCCCGTTTGGTGGGCGAAAGTTGGGGAAGCCCAACTGACAGGACCAAAGATAGTCCTGGAAACGACAGATAAAATCTTGCAGATCCGCGACCTTCTCAAAGCTGCCAGGGATAGGCATAAAAGTTATGTAGACTGAAGGCGTAAACCTCTTGAGTTCCAAGTAGGGGACAAGGTTTTGTTAAAAGTATCGCCTTGGAAAGGCGTTATGCGCTTTGGAAAGAAAGGCAAACTAAGTCCAAGGTATGTTGGACCATATGACATTATTGAACGAGTTGGAGCTATTGCTTACAAGCTAAAACTGCCAGAAAAGTTCAGTGGAATCCATGATGTATTCCACATTTCCAATTTGAAGAAATGCTTGGCCAATGAGTCGCCGGCTATGCCACACAACGATGTACAGATTGATACAACTTGCGTTTCATTGAGAAACCTTTGGCGATTGAAGACCTCCAGATCAAAAAGCTTCGTCGAAAGCAAGTACCTATTGTAAAGGTCAAGTGCCAAATAGGAAAAGCCGAAGATACCGAAGAAGTGAATCAAGTGTTCGGTGATCGCAAGCATAACGACTTGAACTCAAACACTTATCATCCCGGTTTGAGAAATCACCCTAACTTCCGTTATGGGAATGGCGAGAATCAAATGAACCCAAATTTTCATGCGGGTAATCCAGGCGGATCATCATACCAAAACCGCCAAGGTGGTAACCACGGGGGTTACCAAAGGAATTACAACCAAGAAACCAAAGGTACCAAAACCGAGAAAGAGGCTACTAAAGGGGGTATAATCAAGGTGGTAATGGAGGCGGGAACTCCAATTCTCAAACAAGTGATGATTCGCTCAACTCAAAGTTAGATGCCATCATGAACGCTATCACGACATCGAACCAAGAGATCAAGGCGGAGGTAAGGAAAGAATTCGAGGTACGCGACAAATCCCATAAGGCATTGGAGAAGCAAGTGGGGCAACTTGCGGAGGTGTAACACCTCGTGTTTTTACGTTCAATAAATTTCTGACACATGTCACATTGCTCCTCGTATGCCACGTGTTGAACGAGAAGGACAAAATTTCCGTTATGTTAATTAATAACCTCCGGCCGGAAATTCTCTAATTTAAAGAATTAAGACCGTCAACATGTTTAATTACACCTCTGAGTGACTTTTTTTAACGAAACCGGGACATTGCGTTGCTTGGTTATATCTTCCAGGATACTTATAACTTAACTAAAAGGGCCATAAGTGCCAGAAATTAGAGTTATATGAGCCAAAAGAGTACAGGGACTGAAATTACCAAGTTGTAAACTTGAATGGCTGACCCGAAGCCCGGTCGCGGGCCGTGACCCACCTGGGCTCAAACCTCTCGCGCCCCGCGAGAGGGTGCCAGCCACAGAAAATCCACAAATGTGTGGCAGCTTGCATGTTCTTCACATTTTCACGAGTTTGCCACCTTCTAGCACCTCAAGATACGTCTCTTGACACTTGTACTCATCCTACATCAGTTCTAAACACCTGGTGAACCTCCTGGACACCTCCTTGGCTACATATGTGATGAAAATTTGAGTTGCAACCAAGTTTCATCAGCCTTGGTTCATCAAGTTCATGCTAGTGGAGCTCCTGGTCACTTCCAAGCATTCCAATCCATTCTTAGCAATCACTTGGATCTATTGTAAGTGTTTAATTTGTGCTAAATGGATTTCTTATAGTTTATTGCTTAGAACAAAGTCTTGTCGTAAAAACGCCTTGACCTTGTTCTAATTCCGTGATAACTTAACCATTGTGCGTAACGAAAGTTCCTACGTGCTTGTAAGGATGGAGGTGTTAATCCATCAAGAGGGCATCTCCAGATTACCACGGATTCATGAACAATTGACGAGTCAAATGAAAAGTCAAAGAAAGTCAAACTGTCCAGTTTTTATAAAATTCATAACTAACAGTCTGGATATTATAAATAAGTTTTGATACATTAATAACCTAAAAATAAGTGTTAGAACATATAAATACTAATTCGGCTCGTCAAGTTTTGGTCTAGGCTCGGTTTATAGCCGAAGGTCGCAACAGTTGACTTTTGTTGACTTTTGGATTCTGACCTGATTTATCCACTTTGGCTACCGACTTCTGGTCACTTTAAGACCATATTTAAGTATAGGATGACCTCCTAAAGTTTCGTCACTCGATTCATTAGAAATCTGAGTTTTTATATATGTTCCATATTTTTATTAAAACTTTGCAAAAAGTGTCCTTTTTGTATAAATCTTGGTTTTAAACACACATGCATGTAAAAATAAGTTATAAACTGATTTATAAACATTATTTGATTATGTTGATGTCAAGAATCTGATTATAATCTGAGTTTCGCAAAAGATGTGTTTATGGCATTTAAATGGCTAAAATGCCCTTTTCGGGTTTTAGAAAGAATAAACATGGTTAAATCATCAAGAGGATATATTTACTAATGTAACATGATAAGTAGGACCATTTGGGATGGTCATTCAGATTATAACCTGAATGAGGGCTTCAGATTCGTTAATTGCCGATAAATGACTAAATTACCCTTTTTCACGCCAAATGGTTTTAATCAATCTTTTTACAACCAAAACTTAAATCCACTGATGTAATAAGTCAAATGACATATTATTGGTGTATAAAACAGGTCATAAATTCTGCTTAACTTAAACATCTATTTAAACGGCATTTTAGCGACTTTTACGCCTTTTCGGCGCGTAACATGGTTTAGAACCATAACTATGAGCTAAGACCTTATACCTACTGATTTATAAACTTATTTTCAACATCTTAATAGTAAGTACAAGTCCCAAACTCAGAATCCCAATTTTGACTTCAAAGCTATGTGTGAAATTACTAAAATGCCCTTACGGGACATAGATTATTTCAAAATCATCAAACACACATATATTTGATATCATACTTTTATAACATCATAAAATAAGTATTTTTACAAGATATTAACGACCTTAACATCAGATTCATTTTAGACATATTTCACAAACTCTAAAATGACCAAAATGCCCTTGTAAGGCATAATTCGGTTCCAAATATACCTCGGGCCTATCTTTTGCAAAGCTATTGATTTTATAATATATTCAAAACATATATTCTTATGGAAATTGTATACGACTCATTCAGTTACCCGGTTTCGCTTATACGCTTACGGTTAAGCCTACGTGAGTAGTTTACGTAATTTAACCGAAACGAGTTTAACTTTGTCATTTCTCTATCAAAATCCAGAATGTTGTTGGTTTACCTATTTTAGACAAGTTTATATACTTGTCGGGTACAACTAACATCCTATTCCGATCACCGCTTAATTTAGCGTATCGTACCGTATTGTTTTAGCGTAAGACTAACCGGTTCAAGTCTAAGACTTAACTAAGGACCCGTTAGCATTCTAATATTGGTTAATAATTACCATCACTCCAGACTAAACGCCTTCCGGTAGATTGTACCTGCGCTTGTCATTGATCTGCGGTTGAGTTCTGACTTCTCGAAGACTTAACTTAAGGTAAATACCCTTAACTTATTTTCCCTATACGGGCTTGGGATACGGTAACTTATTACCGCTTGGTCGGGTATGGTATTCATGTTTTATCTAGTTGTGATAATTAACTAAAATGCATAACCCGGTTTTAATCTGTTTTGTCTGAAACTAAAACATTAGGGGTGGACTTGACCGTGTCCGGGATATCCTTGGCTCAATGTAGTGTTAGTGGCCACGACTAAAGCATGGCGTGTAGGCATACACTGGGTAATTGCTAACTGCTTTCTTTGTGAAAGTTCAGAGTGGTGTGTCAGTCGATCATGTATCGGTTTCTGTACCGGGCCCCATATGTAAAAGCCTGACATGTAAATCTGTATACAAGGTCTTTTGTACTGTCCCAAGTTATTTATGAAAATGTGCCAAGTGCACCTAAAACCATTTTCAAAAGGATTTCCAAAATGAGTCGGTTGAGTGTATTTACCAGTGTAAACTGACGTATTTTCAAAGATCAAGTTACAGGTACAAGTAAGCAATAGGCCGGAAGCTGCGGGGCGTTAACATTAAGGAGTTGCGACCTTAGAGTGAGCTGTAGAGTCTGTTTCATTTTGTATGTTATCCGATCCGCCTGTGGATCATATTGCAAACCTTGTCTGTATATATATTTATGTTTCGAACTCTGGACACTTTATGGTTTGTAATAGTTTATATTTTACTCCAAGCCTTTCGCTGTGTTGCTCTGTGTTGTAATTGGTTATGATGATATCAATTGTACGTCTACTCCCCACCGGGCCCACCGAAATACACATGGAAATCGGGGTGTGACAGGAGGAAGTGTCCCAAATGCGTGGAAGTGGAGGAAGACTTCGGAGTGACACCACTGTGAACCCTAAGCATCAAGGGTCCAACTCGAAAAACACACGTGAGGTACCTATCAATAAAATTTCATTACGTAGTGGTCGAGTTATTGATAATGGTGTTGAGTCACCACCACCCCAGTTTGTTGAGGGGGTGGTGGAAGATGCTAGTGATGAGGAGAGCGTTGACGGTGAAACGGGTCAAAATAAAATTGTTGGTGAAAATAATAAAACTACTCCCGTTGTGACCGTCCCCGTCCCAAAGGCTAAGGAAAAGGGCGAGGAGGCTAATACCGCCCCTTATCCCGAAGCTTTGTTGGGACCATCTAAGAAGGTGGTTACAAAACGTGGCCCACAACAAGAGGAAATGTGGGAAATTTTTATACAAGTTAAAATCAACCTACCTCTCTTAGATGCAATCAAACAAGTACCCTCATATGCGAAGTACTTAAAGGAATTATGCACCCAGAAACGAACTAACAAGTTTCCTAAGAAACTTGATTTTACTGAAAATGTTAGTTCGATTCTTTCGGGTGCACTTCCACCAAAGCTACAAGATCCGGGGGCGCCCATTATTTCTATTTAAGTGGGCGAATTCAAAATGACGCGGACACTTTTGGATCTTGGGGCGAGTGTGAGTATCTTGCCGGGTAGTTTGTATGACCAATACAAGTTTGGTCCACTTCAGTCGTCTAACACCACCATGGTGTTGGCAGACTTGACACCTAAACTACCTCGCGGGATAGTTACCGATGTGATTGTGAAAGTCGATGACTTTTACTATCTGGTGGATTTCCTTGTACTTGATTATGTCTCCTTAGACCGTACTAAGCAACCCACGGTTATTCTTGGTCGACCATTTTTGGCAACATTGAATGCCCAATAATTGCAAAACAGGCACGATCGACATGACTTTCGGTAACCGTCGGTTGCGGTTGAATGTATTTTCGGGTTTAACGGATCCTATAGTCGGTGACGAATGCTATATGGCGAACGTTATTGACGAGTGTGTACCTCTATGCGACATTAATGTCGAAGAGGAAAACACGATAGAAGAGTGTTTTATGTTTGACAGGTCACAGTTGGAGACGAATCGGAGCATGGATGAGGAGGCGAGAAAAGTTGAAGTGATGGCGGCTAAATAAGGAAGACCCACTTGGACACATCAAGTGGAAAGTCTTCCGGAGAATATTGACACCAAGTTGAAGCCATCATTGGTAGAGCCTCCGGTTGTAGAGCTTAAGGTGTTGCCTAAGCATTTGAAGTATGCTTATGTGGGTGAATGCAACACGCTTCCAGTGATCATTGCGGCCAGTCTAACCGGAGAGCAAGAGGAAAAGCTCATGGAGGTCTTGATCATCAATAGAGCCGCTATTGGTTGGACCATTGCTGATCTGAAGGGAATTAGTCCCTCAGTGGTGATGCATAAAATCATCACCGAAGACGGTATCACTTCTTCTCGCAACGCACAAAGGCAATTGAATTCCAACATGCGAGACGTGGTCAAGAAGGAGGTGTTGAAGTGGCTAGATGCGGGTATTATTTACCCCATCTCTGATAGCCAGTGGGTAAGCCCAACGCAGATAGTCCTGAAAAAGGCAGGCATTCAAGTTGTCGCAAATGACGCAAGTGAAGAGGTTGCCACCCAGCCGGTAACTGGGTGGCGAATTTGTATTGATTATAGGAAGTTAAATTCTGCAACTTCCAAAGACCATTTCCCTTTACCTTTTATTGACCAAATTGTTGAGAAGTTAGTGGGTCAAAAGTTTTATTGTTTCCTAGATGGGTATTCGGGTTATAATCAAATAGCTATCCATCCAGAGGATCAAGCTAAGACCACGTTTACTTGCCCATACGGTACTTTCGCATTTAGGCGAATGCCGTTTGGGCTATGTAATGCCCCCGCCACCTTTCAAAGGTGTATGATGAGTATATTCTCGGACATGGTGGGGGAGTCCTTAGAGATCTTTATGGATGACTTCTCAATTTTTGGGTCATCATTTGAGGCATGTCTTGACCAACTCGAAAAGTTTTGAAAAGATGTGTTGAGAAAAATCTAGTTTTGAGTTGGGAGAAGAGCCATTTTATGGTTCAGGAAGGAAGTGTGTTGGGGCACGTACTGTCGGGTCGTGGGATTGAGGTTGACCATGCAAAGGTGCAAGTCATCTCTACTTTACCGTATCCCAGCGAGTGTTAAAGGGGTTAGATCATTCTTAGGTCACGCGGGGTTTTATAGAAGGTTTATTAAGGGGTTTAGTGACATCACAAAGCCTTTATGTAAATTGTTGCTTAAGGACCAAGTTTAATTTTAACAAAGAGTGTCAAAATGCTTTTAACATTTTGAAAGAGAAATTAGTGGAGGCCCCAATATTGTAATCGCCGAATTGGTCTTTACCATTCGAAATCATGTGCGATGCAAGCGATTATGCGGTTGGGGCCGTATTGGGTCAAAGGGTAGAAAAGAAACCTGTCGCTATTTACTATTCGGATGCGCAATTGAATTACACGACTACCGAAAAAGAGCTACTTGCGGTGGTGTTTGCATTGGAAAAATTTCGGGCTTACATATGGGGTAACAAGGTTGTTATATATTCTGATCACACTGCTGTCAGGTACCTCATGGAGAAAAAAGATGCAAAGCCGAGATTGATCCGTTGGGTAATCTTACTACAAGAGTTTAACTTGGAGATACGGGACAAGAAGGTAGCGAGAATGTGGTAGCGGACCACTTGTCCCGGTTGATAGTGGAAGAGGGTTCCTCACGTGTAGAGATTGATGATACCTTCCCAGATGAGCACATTTTGAAAGTAACTGTTTTACCTTGGTATGCTAACATTGTGAATTACTTGGTTACAGGTGACTTACCGGCTCATTGGGATCGCAGAGAAGACTGCACTTCATGTCACAAATCAAATACTATACGTTGGAGGAGCCGGACTTGTTCAAAATATGTCCGGATCAAGTTGCTCGGAGATGCATCCCGGATGAGGAGATCCCGAGTGTTTTGACGCACTTGCATTCATTTGCTTGTGGGGGCCATTTCAGTGGTCACAAAACTAGGCACAAAGTGCTCAATAGTGGGCTCTATTGGCCAACTATTTTCAAAGACGCATTTACTTTTGCTAAAAAATTGTGTTGAGTGTCAAAAATTGGGGGGTATTTCCAAACAGGATGAGATGCCTATGCAACCAATCCTTATTGTAGATATTTTTGATGTGTGGGGGATCGATTTTATGGGCCCCTTCCCTAATTCGCATGGCAACGTGTATATCTTGGTGGCGGTCGACTATGTGTCGAAATGGGTCGAAGCGATCGCCACAAGACAAATGACCACACCGTGGTTTGCAATTTTGTACAAACGAACATAATTTCTAGGTTTGGGATTCCCCGAGTAATCATTAGTGATGTGGGATCTCACTTCAAGAATTTTAACTTTGGCAAACTATTGAAACGGTATCGTGTTGACCATCGAATTGCTACCCCCTACCATCCACAAACGAGTAGTCAAGTGGAGGTGTCCAATAGGCAAATAAAAGAAATTTTGCAAAAGACCGTTCGATCGGACCGAAAAGATTGGTCGACGAAGTTGAATGATGCTTTATGGGCTTATAGAACGGCTCATAAAACACCAATTGGCACTACACCTTACGGCTTAGTTTATGGTAGAAATTGTCACTTACCGGTAGAACTTGCACATCGTGCTTGGTGGGCTATTAAAGAAGTTAACATGAAATACGATGGTGCAGGTAAAGAGCGAAAGTTAAAGCTATGTGAATTGGAAGAGCTTCGGGAGGAGGCGTATGAGTGTGCTTCGAAATACAAGGATGGAATGAAGCGAGCACATGACGCAAAGTTGAAGCCAAAGGAGTTCATAGTAGGGAAAAGGTGTGGCTCTACAACTCAAGACTTAAATTTTTTCCAGGAAAGCTAAAGAGTAAGTGGATGGGCCCATACGTGATCACGCGGGTCGGAAAGTTGGGTGATGTCACCGTCGAGGACCCGAAAGATGGGTTGAAGCAAACAGTTAACGGTCATCGTCACCATTTCTTGATGGTAACTATGATAAAGGCGAGAGGAACACGGAAGTGGTAAGCTTCTTGGTAAGCTTACCAAATTATGATATTGCTTGAGAACCGGTAACATGTTTTGTAGAGTTATGTAACTGTTTTAATTGTTTGGTTACAACATTTTAGAACAGTTGTGAATATTGTTTCGATCTACTAACTCCTTGAGATGTATGAAGTTCCGGAAGCTATGAGCGAGTCTTGAAGGCATGAGGTATGTTTTTTAACTTGTTTATGTGTATTGGGGACAATACACGACTATTTGGGGGGGTGGTAGGATCGTTAGATGATAAGTTTTAGTGAATGTTAAAACCGAAAACGTCACACAAAAAGATTTTTAATAATTTTTAGGAAATTTTTATAGCATAGGTTCCCTTTTATAAAAAGTTCTTATTTTTGCCAAAAAAAATAAAAAAAATAAAAAAATAAATGGCATTTAGCAGCTGCGTCGCCGACGTAGGGGTGGCGTTGCTGACGCACCCCAGTTAGTCCGGTCGGTGAAAGATGTGCGTAGGCAGCTAAAATGTGTGTCGGGGATATTTTGGGAGCTCCAGCATGCGTCGACGATGCATGGGGGCGTCGCCGTTGCACCTCCTATGTTGTTGACGCTGAATTTTGTTGTTTTCCCGTTTTTTCACTTACCGGGTCACCCAAACCCGTTTTAAAACACACCCGGACACGTTTTAACTACAAAACTGACCCAAACTCATACCCATCTTATTATAACCCTTTCTTAGTCTCAAACATCCTCTTTCACTTCATCTTCTTCACCAAACACTTCAAGAACCCTAAATCTCCCTCTTTTCATAACTTCCTCAAATCTCAACCAAATCAAGTGATTCTTATGCCTAAAGTGTGTAGATTTTCGAGACGAACAAAACCCTCATCGTTGTTTTCAGTAATTCTTGCGTATTTGTGAGAAATCTGTGCTGCAAGTTCTGGGTTTTCTAAGGATTATTGAGCTAATCACTTAGTTTTGCATTCTTTAGAGCTATTCTCATTCTACATCACCAAAGGTATGAACTTTACTAATGTTTAAGCTTGATATCCATATGGTATGTCATTTCTTCTGAAATTTTAAGTTTCATTGTTTAAGAGTAGGTTGTTTTTGATATACTTGTGATTATATAATTTGGATAATGGGTGAAAACATGATTTGGGTTGGATTTGAACATAAAGCAAGTGTAGGGATGTGATTGCACCCACTTGCTTGTATGTTTATGTATGAACTTCATGATGAGCATTGTTGAAAATCTTATGAACTTGGGGTTTCACCCGAGAGTTTAATTTTTCTAGATGTAAAATGTGCTACTTGGTAAAGTTTAAAAAGAACTTGGCTAGATTACATCGTATGGTTGAACTTGAGTTGTTCATCATGACTTGCACATAGAGTTGAATTGTCAAAAGGTTTTTATGGGTGTATTGATTGTTTGTTGCTGTTCTTTGTAGACATGGCTAGTCGAAAGAGATCGAAAACATCTGAAGCTGAAGCCTCATCATCTAGTAGTGTACCGGTCAAGTGGCAACAACGGTGCACTCTGCCAGACATTGAAGACCGGTTATTTAAACAAAATTGGGATTGGTCTCGGTATGACGATGCAACAGTGGGTGCTCAATGGGATCAAGATAAAAAGGTACCATTGTACAGGTTCAACGACAAACAAGTTGAAAGCAATCTGTGGAAGTATAAGATGTCCAAGGTCAAGGCTATAGACAAAGTTTGCATTTGTGAGAGGGTAGTGAATGTGGAAGAATTCAGACAGATAGGGGTTACTCAGAAATTTGAGAGATTAGGCTGGAGCAGGCGTTAGATTGGTGCGAGGGCGCAACTCAAAGAGTATACTTAAAGGCAGTTGCAAGGTGGCACGCTACGCTAAGGCTAGAGAACGCTAGTGAACATCCCAGTCAATGGTGTTTGGTAGGGGATACCGGCAGAGGGGCTATGACCATGAACTTTGATTCCATGAATCAAATTTCCTAATTTGACTCATTGGGGGTCGACAGTTATTATTATTATACCCCTACCACCTTCTGGCACAATGAGCTAGTGCAAGCCATCCAATCAATATGCTTGTAACAGTGATGCCCAACTATACCACGGGTAGGCATGATCGCAACCATTTATCATGCGAAGGAAAAATTTTGCAGAATATCTCACTAGAAAACGTTATGGTGAGATTTGGGGACCGTGGGAAGTTGAGAATGTGGGACACCATGTGTTACATGCTTTGCTTGTTGGAACACCCAAATTGTCGTGGCGACACATCGTCATGATGAACATTTGGGACACCAGAAATCAATTCAACAGAAAGATGATTCCATATGTGCGCCTCATCAGTGCAATGATTTTTCAACAACACCGCCTACCCGCAAACTCTTTGTGGGTGGTGAAAGGTATTGATACAATTGATTTTGCTTAGTTGAGGGCAGGGGCACATATCTATGTTGAAATTCTGAACAAGAAGGCAAAGGTGGTGGATCGGAACACAGGGTTTCAGTTTGAGTATGTACAGCGAACTGAAGAAGAAGAGATGGAAGAAGGCGATGGTGAAAGCGATGAAGGAGAAGGAGGAAATGAGGAAGAAGATAGGGGGCGAAGACCCCCTAGGCAAAGGTACACTCGACGCCACAATGAGTCATCACACACTGTGGCCCAATTTATTAATAATCGAAGGAGAGCGGCTTATGCTAGTTACCCTCTCGGCACCCAAGATACTTATGATAATGTCTCGGCGGTTATGGGTGAAAACTGCTAATATCATGAAGAGAGACATCAGTGGGAGCAGGGCTTTCAAGCCCAAATTCAGACTCACTGGGATGCCGAAGCGGCCCATCGGGCTAAGGCTGAGCAGTTTTGGGACGAACAACAGTTGTTCCAAGCACAACAACAACCCCAATGGGATTTGATGGAACAACAGAGGATTCAAGAAAATGCCCAAAGAAGAGAGCATGGGAGGATGAACAGGATCGTCTCCTAAGGGAGCGAGACACTTTTGAGGATCGCCGTTGGATGGTGACGGGCACGGATCAACAATTAGTTATCCTTAACGCCAAGGCCCTTCATGATCAGGAACAACATCAGTGAGATTGGTTGGCTGGCTTGTCGTATAGCGAGCACTCGCCATGGACTAATTTCCAAAATCTACCTGTACCACGAGGTCCATCCGACCCAACTCCCCATTGGCCCGAAGCACCGGGCTCTAGCTTTCTCCCACTGCAGATACCGCCACCACCTGAAGGAGAATGGGTCCACTCGATAATTGGAGGGAGGTGTGTCATCCCTCACCGGGTTCCCATATAACCCGTACCCGCCTAAAGACCCAAACGAGCGTTACCAGAGGTAGGCGAGGAATGTTTTATGTTGTTGTAATTTTTGTTTTTAGCTTTAGTAGATAGTTTTTATTACTTTCCTAGTTAAATGAACGTTGTGGGTGTGTTCCCTATATAACCCTCACGAGACCTACTCGTCCTCCCGAGCTGTCGGGAGGTTTAAAAGGGCTTATTGCATAAGCTAAATGCAACCGTGATTCCTACGAAAGTGAGTTAGGCTTGTCGTTGTTGTAAATTATTTTCCACATAAATCAAAGCTAATTAACATATGATTTGGTAAGGTTTTCATAAAAATGGTAGGATGGGATAACTAACAAATTAATGGTTGTGAGAAGCATGCTTCTACACAAGGGTTAAGATTTGCAGGGTATCATGTTCGATGATCAATTTTCGTGAAAGATGAAAGAGCACATGAAGAACGAGCTCAAAAATCAGGTGCATACGTTTCCATTTAGCTTTGATTCGTAGTTAGTTAATAAGTGGACTGTCATATTTTACAGGGGGTGAATCTTGTGGGAATTAGCCGTGTCACATCCCTTATGCGTAAAAGCTCTATTCTTACATATTGAGGATAATGTTAACCTCAAGTGTGGGAATGGGGAGAAAAAGTTTTCGATTTTGACTCGTTCATTTAAACACTACACACGGAGGACAATGTTAACCTCAAGTGTGGGGATAGGGGAAATTTCCAAAATTTTTCAAAAACGTCTTTTGTTTCAAGTGATCTAAAAAGCAAGTAACCAAGTTGATAAGGGATGGCACAACCCATGTGGTCGTTTTTCATGGTCGAGTTCGAGTAATTAGCATGACGGGTATTTAACGGGTGGTTATTTGGGAATAATCCGCCTAAGAAACTTGTAACTTGTGCACATCATATACCACACCCTTTATATGTGAGATTTTTGAGCCACTTTAAATATCATAGATATATGCACATATTTCTTTGTTGAGTGGACCATTAGTCATGTATCGTAGAACTTGAAGCTTTTGATAAGTTTGAGACCATTGACCGAATACACGCACAAGAATGATTAAGGCATTAGGTAAACCATTTCTTTTAAAACCATTTCTTTCATCCTTACCCAAACATATCCCTTAGTAACCCAAGTTGAGCCTAAACCTTTTGTTTGACTACCCACTTAGCCCACAACCATAGACCATTTCTTTTAAACCCGTGTGATGAAAGTTTGATTTTAAGATTATGTGTTTGTACAGTTTATTTATGCAAAAAAGACAGAAAATGTTGCAAAAAAGAATGGAAAATTATTGAAAAAATACAAAAATATGAGTTATTAGTTGTTGAATAAAAGGTGAAAATATCATTGCCTCATAGTTGGTAGTTTTAGTTGTTTTGTTTAGAATAGTTGTTTTGAAATAAAATCGAATTTTCATCACCTTAGCCACTTTTAAAACATCTTATCTCCTACCCTTCGCCTAGCCTCATTACAACCCTTCGAAGACCTTTTGACTTGTGTTTAGTATTCGTGTTTGGCGGTGGAGAATGATTGAGCTACAAGCCTATGCAGGTACATGTTCTATTCGGTATTGAGTGATTACTTTTAAAGATGCTAATACATTATAAAACATAGCCAATTTGTGAACCGAGTAGAGTGAACATTGTGAGGGATGTGTATGAGTTGTGAGTTTTAAGGGCGAGTTAATCTTAGGTAACCATTGTATGTGATTATTCACTTATTGGTAAATATCTCTAAGTTGTGAAAAGTTTGAACCGGGTATGACTTGAGACCTTACCTTACGTCTCGAGAATGGGAAATGTATCTTTTATTCGACTCACGTGAAAGCGAATAACAGATTTTCTTGAGGGCAAGCAAACGACAAGTGTGGGGATGTGATACATGGTCGAAAACCGGTGCCTTGTTACGTTTAAGTTTATGTTTTTACATAGCTTTTAGTTTCGAATAGCCTACTTTTGATTGGAATTGTGTTTTACAGGTCTAATGGAATTTAAGGGACTATTCGGGAGCTATACGACGAAGTACCGGGAGCGAACGGGAACAACCAGAAACATGGGGAATGGAAAACCGATGAAAAACAAGCTAGAGAGTGCGTCGGCGACACACTTAGAGCGTCGGCGACGCAATGAGTCGGTGGGAAACATGCGTAGACAGCATAAGATCGCGTCAGCAGCAAAAGCCCATTTCTGGGGTGTCGCGTACGGGACGCGCATGCCCCTGCTCGCTGACGCGTTTTGTTGCATTTTGACGAGTTTTAAGTTGTTTTTGGGACTCATTCAAGGGGGTTACAAATTCTAGGAGTTTGAATATTGTTCTTGGAGCCACAATCATCACCAACCTTCATCTTCCATCAATCCAATCCATCCAATTACACTTTTTCGATCAAACCCTAATCTCATCATCATCATCAATCCAATCCTCAATCCAATCATCACCATCATTCACCACAAACCCTAACCATCCTCCACCTCCATCTACAAGTTCCAAGATGTCAAGATTCGAGCTTCCATCATCCATTGATCGTGTCATATTCACCATGAGCGGCTAATTCTCAGAGGTTTCACCCCGGTGTAGACTTTTGTAAGATTCCTAGGGTTTACTATATGTTAAACATTTGGTTTGTGACAATTCGAATTGCATTTAATCTTTTGATAATTGTCTTACGTTTGTATTGTATTTGAGAATTGGCGAGTGAGTTATGAAATTTGACTTCGTGAAATGAATATGCGTATTTATGCCTTGTCGATTGATAGGTTTCACTTGTCCAAAGTAATGAAGTGCACTTTTGGTCCGTTGCCTATGACGTTGATAGCAATTGGCACCTAAGCTTTGTGATTCTAAGCCGTTAATGAACTAATTCGTTTAAACCAATTTAAAACGTGTAGTAACCCTAGGTCTTGCAATTGTTGAACCGGGTGTGAACCTTGTTTTCTCACTATTGTCTTACAATCGCATTGCAAACTTTCAAGTTCTGTTAGTTAATTAATCAAACAAACTGGTTGGTTCATTCCAGCACCTTTCACAAATAAACAAATCAATCATTTTCGTAGCAAGCTTCATAAAAGTGACAACCTTAGTTAAAATCAATCTTTTCCGTACGCAAACCACAAACTCTTCGTGGATCGACCCCGTACTACCACTAACTCATAGTTAAGGGTAAAAATCGGGTTATAAATATTATCTTTGACCGAGTCGCGACACCTTGATCACTGTGACATTAGTGCTATTTGCATGGTTCTACGCCCCTGTCGAAACGCGAAGGAGCTTAATTCTAGTGTAAGTTATATAATAAAAAAACAATTAGTAATAGATGATAAATGGCCACAACTAAAGAGCTGTTGTTTTACTATGTTTAGTTGAGCGCTTAGATCATTTAGTTATGAGCTTTTGGACTTTTGTTTTGATATATATTAATATTAAAAAGATTGGATCCTTTGGAGAGTGAGCCTTGTACAGTAGCCCACTCTGCATATAACCCGATTGACCGGGCCAGCTCTGATCATGTATACATAAAACTCATTAATGATAAATTTAACTAGTTGAACAAACTTAAAACAAATTTTGGACATTAAACTCTTTTAAACTTAACGATAAGAAGTAATAAACTAAATAAACGCTTACAATTGACGATGTGTATATAACTGTTTAAATGTATAGTGTAGAGGTGCACAAAAAACCGTACCTGGAACTGGACCCGGTAAAAAAACCCGGAACATGTTTTTCTAATACCCGGGTATTCTATATCCGAAACCGGAACCGACCCTACTCGTAAAGTATAGATTGGTTATGCATTTTGATCTCAATACCTGTAACCGGAACCGTAACCGATCATACCCGATTAATACCCGAAACCGGACAAGAATTGGAACCGGAACCAATTATACCCGGCTATACCCGATACATGATTCTAATATCTTTCTTTAAAATTTATGTTAATTCATTTATTTTCATTTTCTTACATTATACAATGCATATTTAATAATGATAAACAAAAAATACGAGAAATAGGGTAATAAAAACACGAAAATATAGAAATAAAAAAACTCGAAAATAGGTATAAACCCGAAAATAGGGTATTTTAATACCCGGTTTCTTAAGAACCAGAACCGAACCCTACCTGGAACCAAGCACATAGGGTATGGTTTTTTGGTCAAATAACCAGAACCGAAACCGAACCGGTTATAGCGATAACTGGTTCCAACTTTTAAAACAAGAAACCGATGGAACCGTTATTAAAAATACCCGGTTTGTACACCTCTAGTATAGTGTATGACAATATTCACATTATATTTTATAGATTAGGGGAGTGTAATGATTTTTAAAAACAATGATTATTGCGCTAATTAAAAAAATTAAAATATACTTTCCGAACCTTTATATCTAATAAATGGGATTAAGGTTGATGTCATATGTCCAAATTCACCCAATCTAAGGCAGGAATATCAAAATGATGATGTCAATTTTTCAATCCATGATGTCATCTCTTTTTAACTTAATTAAACTTTTTTAAGTAAAAACCAAGAGTAATTAAAATCCATGCAACATATTCATTGGGCCAAACATTTCCCCCAGTTAAACCCCATTCCTTTTGCACGCTCTTTTCTTATTTTGAGAAACCCTAAAATCACAACCAACTTTCTTGGTTTATGGATTTCAAAATCATAACCAACTTTCATTTGAAGCAAAGCATCACCATCGTTGAGCCATCTGTACATTCCGAAGAGAAGCGCTTTCATTACTCGATTTCGACATTAGCGATTCGATTGGCACGCTTTCATTATTCGATTTCATCTACATCTACATCATCTTCACTTTCGTATGGGTTCTTAATCAACTAATTGTTTAGGTTTCTACTTTGATTGTACAAATAAACACTAAGTGTATATGCTGATATGTATATAGATGCTCATCCAAAACCCTAAACCACTAATTTGATGTAGGGCTGTAAACGAGCCGAGTCGAGTCGAGCCGAGCCAGACGCAGCTTGAGCTCGGCTCAAACTCAATTCGAGCTGGCTTGGCTCGAGCTTGAAATTTAAATCGAGCTAAGATTTGAGGCTCGAGCTCGACTCGATTAAAATTCGAGCTAGCTCGGCTCAATCTAGCTTGAACCAACAAAAAACCGCAAAATTTACTAATTAAAATGTCCTAACAAATAGAACTCTTCATAGACTAAGGCCATTTTGCAATTTAATTTAACCAAATGGCTAAATATGCAAGTATAAATAGTTGTTAGGATCTGAGTTTGAATTACTTGTAGTTTTTGTTTCAAAAATGGAAAATGATTGAATTTTAAAAGAGATTTGCAGCGGAAATAAATGGAAAACTTTTACTACAAGCAATGGTTGTTTGTTTTCATCATCATCATGCTTTCAAGTTGGTAAACTCGCATGTGATTCACAAACTCCCCCTCAGCCTTTGCAATTGAAGTTTGGTAGGAAGAAAACGCAGAGAAGATGATATGCGAAAGTTGATCTTTTAATAGACAAAGTTAAACTGTTACGCAAGTTACTATTTATACTAAACTATCTAACCACTTGGCATCTTTGATGACGTTAGGGTTGATAGTGACAGGAAACTAAATGTAACTAACTACAAACACTACTAATACTAACTATCAGTGCTTAGCACTGTTACATTGATTATCTAACTAATGACTAAACTCTGATCTCTATCCTCTGATCCTTGTAACTCTGGCAGACTTTTGCAACTTTGTGAAGTCAGATGATAGGAGAGCAGTCTTTAGGGAAATCAGTGTATGTACAACAGAGGTTGTAACCTCTGATAGTTTAACCAAAGCTCGGATAGTGTTATTTGGCTTTGTATCATCTGTTCCTTTCATAGGGTTCAATCCCAACAATCTCCCCCTGGAACAGATGATGCCAAAAACACTTTATTCTGGGTCTTTATTCCTCAGGAAGAATTCTCTTATTTGACCTTTGAATTGAAGTTCAAAGTTAAGAGATTCTATGTCATCAGCATCCTTCTCCAGCTCTAAACATAATAATTCTTGGAAGTCTTCTACTGTAAGCCCATAAGCAGCTTCCATGGATAGTTTAGTGGCATTACCATCAGACTTGAGCAGTGTCAATTCATGGGTGTCTTTGTCGACCTTCCATTTTAGAATTTTTGGGTCTGAAGGTTTTCTTGAAGGAGCTTTTATTGCTGAGGATTGTGAAGGAGCTATTTGTGATAAATCTTTAGCCAGCTTGGCACTTAATCATCAGTTGGATAATCAATCATGTTCTGTATAACTTCTTTGATGAATGTATCCTCAAACTCTTTGTCAGTCTTTACAGACATCTCCCCTTGCCTTTTTCTGTGTAATAGGGCAAGTGTGGAATGGGCAGATGTTGTGCTGGACTTTTTGGAGAGTTGGGCTTTGAGAATAGCATCTTGTTTTGAATAATGAGGTTTAGGAGGCATGGATGGATCCTGTTTCCTCCTTTCTTCCAACTTTTTGTAAGTGTCTATCACCCTGACCTCACCCCATCTCATCACTTGGTTCTTTGAACCATAAGGATTCTGAATTAGTTCATTCTTCTTTCTCTTCAACTTTAAGTCCTTTTCAGGCATATCTTTCTTGTATAAATCCCAGTTGGGAGGAGTTGGCTTTTTGAGAGGGTCTTTCAACATTTCTTGCAATCTGTTGATTTCATCTCTTAGCTAATCTATGCTCCAATACATGAACTGTGCCCTTGTTGCCTTATACATCTTTTTCTCCATGATATACTCAATAAGTTCACTTTTGAGCAGCTTATCTTCCCTTTCTGACAACTGGTTTCTCAGGTTCTTGACAAAGTTTTGTAAGATGTTGGCTTTACTTAGTTGAAAGGACATGGCAATCTGTATTTCTCTATCACCTTTACCAGCTGTTTCTCTTTTAGCAATATCCTCTGCTTGCTTTCGTTTCAATTCCAGGTAATCATCAACATTTGCAGGTCTTGGATAGCCATCAAGGGATAGGATTGTTCTTTTGTCAGGGTCATCCTCTGAAAAGAAACTTAGGATCTCTTCCCTGACTGCTGGTAAATCAAGAGGATACAGCTTTGCTGCAGGAGTAACTTCAAGAGTTGAAGATGTTGTAATCACTGATGTGGAGGTCATTGGTTGTGATGATAATGGAAGAGGTGCATGAATCTCATCATCATTGATCACTTTTGTGATTTTTCTCCTTTTGAACCTTAAAGTGGGTGATGGTGGTAGTGGGATCTTAGGTGGTGTGGATAATGGACGAGTTGATGTGGGAAATGTGATCATGGCAGTGGATAGAGTTGCATCTGTTGCAACCTCTGCTGTATCAACAGATGTTGATACAACAGGTGCTGTAACATCTGCTTGTGTGGATGTGGGTTGCGGTTTTGAAGATGTGATGGGTTTTTGAGAGGCAGAGGTTTTAATGGTTTTATTGGTTACAGACTTAGTTTTAGGAGGTGTGGATATTGGTTGCCTGGCTTTTCTAGCAGGTATCCTCTTTGATGAATCACCAACCTCTCCTTTTTCTTTTTGATGTTCAATCTTTTTCTCAACCAACACTCTGCTCTCCTCGATCACTGTCTTCTTGTGACTAGCCCTTGCCTTGGCCACAATTTCATCATTTAAATCTATCTTCTTTGAACCAACAGGCCTTGGAATATTTAAAGTAGGTCTGGCCTTATCATCATCTATTTTCAGCTTTTGTTTCCCAAAGGTTTCTCCCCCTTTTTGGCTTCATCTGTTGTAACAAAGATAACCGTTGGAGGTGCATGGCCAGTGGTTGTGAGTAGATGAGCTTTGATGGCTTTAATGTCTGCTGCAGTGTCTTGATACCTTGACTCAACCATGTTTCTAACATCATTCATCTGGTGCTTGTGTTGTAGATCCAAATAATGTTGTTGATGTTGAAACAGAGGATTAAGAGCTTCTTTGAGATCAACAGTGGATAGAACAGAGGGTTGACTTTTTGTAGCTATCATCTGCTTCAGTAAATTTTTGATCTCGTCCACAGAATGTTCTATCTTAGTAATTGTCTCTGTCAAATCCTGATATTTTAGATCATCACCTAATTTAATAGGATCATCTGAACTCCTACCAGAAATGGTAGTTGTATCTATGGTATCATTAGCAGTAGTTTTAGTACCAGCTTCAACCATAGATTCCCCTTTGTCTTGGAACTGGGGACTTCCCACAATAGAGGTAACAGTTGTTGCCTCAACAGTGGTTGCCTTCAACCAAGTCTTATTAATGAAACCACTGTCCAATCGAGAACTTGGGGGTTCAACAATTGTAGTGGCTGCTTGAGTTGAACTATCACCAAGGTTTACATGTAACCCAAGGGATGTAGCCTCTTCATTTGCCGATGAGCTAGAAACGAATAAAGAGTCAGACCCAGCCTCTTGATGAAGTATATTCTCAGTAATAAGTTGTTGAGAAGTGCTGGTTTTTGTCTGGTCTAATTCAATTGCATTCAGCAATGGTAACATAGTAGGTGGAAGTGTAGTCATTGGTGAAGGTCGCTGTGTAGAAAGCGACAGTGCCCTGGAGAGGGGCTGTGGAAGATAGAACCAAGTGGATCTAGAGCTTCATAATTTGGTGTCCCTGTGTCTACAACCTTTTTCCTTTTGTGAGGAAGGAGTTTCAAAGCCGGTTGGAGATCTTTGAACATCTGATGTGAAGAAGTAGCAGCAGTGGTTTGTGACTTTGGTGCTGTCACTGGGTTAACCTCTGGGATCTCATCTTCCAGAGGACGCTTTTTGGGTTTGGTGGGCTTTTTGGTAAATGTTTTGGTTTTCTTTTTGAGGATTTTTGGTGTGGGCTTCAGAGCAGCGGTTGTGGTGCCCTGATCACCAAGAGCAGTGGGCTCAGTAGCAAGAGGTTGAGTTTGAACATTTTGTTTAGGTAAAACTTGCTCAGCCTCCTCTACTTATGTTTTTGTAACTTTATCTTTGTTTGTTATTCTGGTGAAGGTTTCATGATTGAGGCGGCCTGGTTTAGTCACAACGCCTATTTTACTTTCAGGACCTTTGATTTGATCTTGTAAGTAAACACTCAGAAAACGTGGGTGAATCAAAAAAGCTTTTCTTTTTTCAATATTTTGAAAATTATTCACAAGATCATTGAACAGTATCTGGGAGTAGTTAAACTCTGTGTCAGTTAAAATTGCATACCCCAGATATTGCATGTTCAATGGAATTTCATTAAAAGCAGTGGTTTTTGCTGAGAGACAAGTTAGAATTGTGTGAAAGAAAAATCTCATCTCAGTAGGAAAGTTAGGTTTAAAGATGGTCATACCTTTCATCTGACCTTCATAACCTCTTTCCAGAAATTCTACTTGGATCTCATTGTGGGGAAATGACACAGGATGTTCTGTGTCATTTAAC
Organism: Scalesia atractyloides; assembly: GCA_947069175.1. NCBI lineage: Eukaryota > Viridiplantae > Streptophyta > Magnoliopsida > Asterales > Asteraceae > Scalesia > Scalesia atractyloides. The sequence continues at coordinate 32,816,496 of CAMTDV010000021.1, forward strand.
TTGAAAACTTGAGAGATCGATTGGGGGCTAATTTGCATCAACACTCCCCCTACTCTTGAGATTATTGTATAAGGAACACCAGCAGCAGTTGAGTGAACCTTAGCATTATTCCAGAAGTCATGAAGAGAATCAATGTAAATTGGGGCTTTGACTTCTAACATGTGCTTGAATTTCAACTTTTGCAAAATTCGAAGCATTGGATGATAGCGAGTATTTGCGTCGTTTGCTTCAAGTATGGCGGTGTAATTATGTGGGGTTTTGATTATGAGAGTGTAGGGTGGAAGTGCTTGTTTGGATTTCTTCAAAGATTTTGATTTGGGAGCCATGGTGTTAGAGAGAAAAACTGTTTTGAGATTTTTGAAATCGACACAGGTTTTAGGATAAACACTGGTGAGAGATAAAACAGGGTTTTTATACGGTTTTGAAAAAGTGACGATGACATGGCATCTGTTGCAAGATCTGATGGCTAACATCTGGCCACGTGTAACCTCTGATGAGAAAAGTACTGATTTGTATCACTATCAGTGGATAGCTATCAGTGTTTTAAAAAAGTGGTAAAAATGGAAGTCAGAGGATACACTTTATCAGTGGAAAAGATTTTGAAGCCTATCAGAGGTTTTGAGCAAATAGGTGTTATGAGCAGACTTTTAAAGATTTATTGAAAAATTTCAACTTTAACTATTTTTAAGGATGAGTTTTTGATTTTCTGAACACATTTTAATGCTATGTACGCATGGATTTACAAGAGAACTTGTTTTTAATCCATGTTTGGCATTCCAATTCTTGAGATCAAGTTTTCAAAGGTAGATGTATCCAATGCCTTGGTTAAAACATCTGCCAACTAATCTGAAGTATGGACATGATGCAAAGAAATCAAACCTTTTTCATAGCAATCTCTCACAAAGTGATGTCTGATGTCAATGTGCTTTGTAGTGGAATGAGAAACTGGATTTTTAATGATGTTTTCAGCAGCTTGACTGTCCAATCTGAGTGGAGTCTTTAGTGCAGTTACACCAAAATCCAGCAACTGGTTTTGAAGCCACAAGAGTTGAGCAGTGCAACTAGAAGCAGCAATATACTCTGCCTCAGCAGTGTATGTTGAAACTGCAACCTGTTTTTCGCTTTGCCAAGACACTAGACAATCACCTAGGAATTGACATCCTCCTGATGTGGACTTCCTTGTAGTTTTGCACCTAGCAAAGTCACTATCTGAAAAACCTGAAAGCTCAATATTCCCATTAGCTGGATACCAGATACCAAGTGTGGGAGCACCTTTTATGTATCTGAATATCCTTTTCACAGCAATAAGATCAGACTTTCTAGGTAATGCCTGTGATCTGGCACAAACACATGTTGCAAACATGATGTCTGGCCTGATGCAGTTAGGTACAATAAAGACCCAATCATGCTTCTATAAAGAGTTTGGTCACAAGGTCATCTTTACCATCAATGGTGACTAGCTTGGTGGTTGCCATGAGTGTGCTACATGGTTTACAATCATCCATATTAAACTTTTTAAGCAGTTCTTTCACATACTTGTTTTGATGGATAAATGTACCATTTTGCAACTGTTTAACTTGGAGACCAAGAAAACATTGGAGCTCACCACTCATCCCAAACTCTGCTGCCATGAGTTTACGAAACTCTTCACACATAGCAGTGCTTGTGGATCCAAAAATGATGCCATCCACATAAATTTGGACAAGCATCAAATCTTTTCCTTTCTATTTTAAGAATAGGGTTTTATCTATTTACCTCTAGTAAACCCTATGGATAAGAGAAAAGTGGATAGAGTTTCGTACCAGGCTCTTAGTGCTTGCTTCAAGCCATACAATGCTTTGTTGAGCTTGTAGACATGATCATGATGGAATGCATCTTCAAAACCTGGAGGTTGACAAACATACACCTCTTCTTTGATTTTTCCATACAAAAATGCACTCTTTATATCCATTTGATACACCTTTATGTTTTGGTTAGCAGCAAAAGCTAAGAACAAGCGAATGGCTTCCAACCTTGCTACGGAAGCAAAAGTTTCATCATAGTCTATACCTTCTTCATGTCTGTAGCCTTGAACTACGAGCCTTGCTTTGTTTTTGACAACAATACCCCTTTCATCAGTTTTGTTCTTGAAGATCCACTTTGTGCCAATTGGACTTACATCTTTTGGCAGTGGCACAAGCTCCCAAACTTGTTGTCTCTTGAACTGAAGGAGTTCTTCTTGCATAGCTTCTACCCAGCTGTTGTCTTTCAGTGCCTCTTGTTACTTGACTGGTTGTGTGAGTGATAGAAAACCAGCAAAAAGACAAAAATTTTAGGATTGGCTCCTTTTGAGCACCCCAGATTTGATGTTGCCAATAACTTGATCTGCTGGATGGCTTTTGAGATAAATCAAATCACCTTGGTATGGAACAATAGCATTTTAGGTGATGGCTACAAATGTGTATCATCTGAGCTAACCTTTGCTGGTGAATTTGAAGTATGAGTCGCTGATGTAAATGGAGGTGGTGGTATTAGGGGTATAGAGGTAACATTCTGATGATTTTGGTGCCCAAATGTAGGATTATTATCAACAGATGTTTGATTTTGTGAACTGGAGAGGTTTGAGGATCAACCACTGTTGACCCAGAAGTGGCAGAGTTTACACAAGAACTTGTGGCACCTGATCCTCTGTTTGAAGAATAGACTTTTGTTTGTGGAAGCACACAGTCATCTTGATCTTGATCTTCTCTGATGGTTGTGGTGTACCTGCATTGTCTAGCTTGATAGAAACATCAGCAAATGTGAATTTATCTAAATCAAAAAGCTCTGCAGGATTTGCTGGGATTTTCAGTGATGAAAGTTCATTGAACTTCACATTCAAAGTTTCTTCAACACACTTGGTCCTAGAGTTAAAAACTCTATAAGCTTTAGCAGTGGTTGAGTATCCCAGAAAATAACCACAGTCAATTTTGGCTGCAAACTTGGATATAGAATCTTTTAAGTTCAAAATGAAACATGGACAGCCAAAAACTTTAAAATAGGAAATCAGATGTTTGATTTTATACAAAATCTCATAGGCAGTCTTTTGATGCCTGGGGTTAATCAAAACTCTGTTTTGGACATAGCAAGCAGTGTTTACAGCCTCTGCCCAGAAAGACAAGGGTAAACCAGAGTCTGCAAGCATAGTTCTTGCAGATTCAATTAAAGTTCTATTTTTCCTTTCAACCACCCCATTTTGCTCTGGAGTCCTTGGAATGCTATATTGTCTAACAATTCCTTTTGACTCACAAAAAGATCCAACTCCCTATTTTTAAACTCTGTTCCATTGTCACTCCTAAAGATTTTTACTGGAAGATCAAATTGCTTTTCTACTTGTTTAACAAAGTTTTGCAAAATGACCGCAGTTTCATCCTTAGAGTGGAGAAAGAAGGTCCATGTAAACCTAGAGAAATCATCAACTATCACTAGGCAATACCTTTTGTTTTAAGCTCATGATTTGCACTGGGCCAAACAAGTCCATGTGAAGCAATTGTATGTAACATCCGTCGAAAAACGGGTTTTCAGAACCCGCTTCGTTTATTAATCGAATAGTCAGTTTCAAATTTCCGTTGCTTATTTAATGCTCATTTTAATTTTAAACAATACATAATTAATAAACATTTTAGAATATGGAAACTAAAATTGTTAAAAAGTAAAAATAAAGTAAATAAAAAGGAAAATAGGCTGCCGGGTTTCGAACCCGGGTCAAACCGGAAGAAACAACCAACACACATCTTAACCACTCCGCCACTTGATTCTTTTGTGTAATCAATGAATCATATAAAACTTAAGTTCCCCGTGAATTCATCTGTCTGCGCCAAAACTGAAACCGATCATCGGCTTTCAACCATCAGAGACGTTTGAGTGATCGTGAGTTACTGAAAATAACCGATAAATCCATTACAACCCACGTTCTTAATCATTCCGTCTTCAATGAACTCGATTCATATGATTTTCGAGTTTGATAACCGAAATCATTTACTTCCAATTTACACTGTAATATCATCGCCTCGTAACTCAGAAACACTCGTAGAATCTTCAATTTCATTTGCGCTCTAATTTCTGTTCATCGGAATCGTTATCTGCTATCGCCGGACTTTCGCCGGAAAACCGTGACATACATCGAATCGGTAAATTTCTCGATTCTTTCATCTTCTATCCATTGTTAGACTTATACTAACTTAAATCCTTCAACCAGAATGGTCCCAGACAACGTTACCGGATATTCAGCATTCCCGGAAAATCTCTGGACATTTCCGAAAACACGCTGTGAATCGGTACAAACATCTAAACCCTCTGATAATCCTTGTTTAGTAACTTAATTTCGCAACTAATTGATCAAAACTGTAAATTCATCCGATCAGACAGAATTCACAAAACAGAGCCGACGACCTTTGCTGGAGTTCTGAGAAAAACATCTTTCCGGTACATTCATTTCCAAAACCTTCTTTATCCATTACATTTCAATCATTTATATGTTCGTTAATTGAATTAAACAAGAACTGTCGAATATCGGTTGTCTGTGTCTTTGAACGAAGAAGATGAAGTCGAACATTAGGTATAAATTTAATTAAAACAAGATATTAAACCAGGTTAGACACACAGTCCAGCGGTGGGCTGTGTGCGCAAACAAAACAAACGTCACGAGTTCGAATCTTGCAACACACCGACTTTCCGAATTAAAACCATTTTTTTAAACTGAATCAGAGTAGGTCCCAGGATGTTTTTAAGATTAATATAAACTGTAAGTTTAACAGATAAGACACACAGCCCAACTGGTTGGGCTGTGCGCTTACAAACCAGAGGACCCGAGTTCGATCCGGTCTCCCTGCAACCGGTTCAACCATTTAAATTCTTTTAATATAAAACCAAATAAATTAAACATTTAATTAGTATATATATATAATTAAAACATAGAATATTTCGGGTTAGACACGTAGCTCAGTTGGTAGAGCTGCGTGCACGCGTACGAGAGGTCTCGGGTTCGAGACTCACCCAGCGCACACATAAGTCACTGTCCGACCGGTCAACGCTCAACAAAAAGTCAACATTTTTTTTTATATTTTTATTTATTTATTTAATTTAAAAATCAGTTAAAAATACTTAAAAATAATATTTTTAAAGTTAGAAAATGACCTTAAACTCACAAAAATAAATCCAAAAATCCTATTAAAATTGTTAATAAAATCCACTTATTTACCGAACCATTTCGTTATTATTTTAGGTTAGTTATTTCTCGTCGATCTAATCTCGAAACTCGTGCGCATTCAACATCATCAAACGAACGCACCCAATGTGAGTGAATCTCTACAAATTCCCCGTTTTAATCACATTTTGGGGTGTATCATGTGTCGCTTATTATTTTTTACATTTATACACTTGTGCATCCATCATATCCATGATCAAACGTGTATCCAATATGTATCAATTGTTTGTGTGGTTAATATTTAGATTAAATTTATCATTTTCAGTACATACATCATCATAGGCTCGTCTGTTCCCCATTACCTATGAGCGGAACCGTTCCCCCTTACCTATGAGCGGAACGTGGCGTTGCTAACATACGATCAGCTCCGTTTGATTGAGCCTTGATCGCACATACATCATCATAGGCCGTCCGTTCCCCATTACCTATGAGCGGAACGTGACGTTGCCAACATATACATTATCATTCATGTCATATACTCATGCAAGGTGGTTTGTTATTGTATGTTTATTTACGTTTGCTCACATATGATTATTGCACAATTTTTCCATATTAAATACAACAAGAAATCAATAACAAATGTTTTCTAACAAGGTTCACTCGCCAACTTTTGTTGACCCAAAAACCCCCCATTTTTACACATGATACAGGTGATCCAGTTGCAGCAAGAAACATATAGGACGGCCTAGAAGAATAAATCAGTTTAGGCTTTGGATTGTTTATTTAGTTACTTTTTTCCTTGTAATTGTATGGACTTGTTTGGAATATTGAAGTTGTAATTTGAATTTAATAAATATGAAATATTTTAGTAAACATCATGAGCTTTGGTGATAACCCAATTATGCCCCGACTCTTATTGCGCTGCGGGTCTGGGTGTGACAGATTGGTATCAGAGCCATGACTATAGGGATATAGGATAGGTTATTAGACCCTTAGAGCCTATACTATAGTTGATTAGAATTTTAAAATTGTTTATGTGTTACATACAAAATTCATGATGTTTATATGCTTTATGTTTATTGTTACATTCAATGTTATGCAAGCATGTTCATAAGTACATATTACTATACAATGCTCATCAGGAATCATATCCTCATAACATATCATATCCATGAGAGCACACACCACACAATTTCCATGATTTTTGCAACGATTTTTGTATTTTTTTTCAAATCACATCAAAGTGAGTTCTCATGACGGGCATGTAGTAACTGGAGGGTATAAGTACCGGTAGTCGGAACGTCCTGTCTAGGCTTGGCATTCGTATAAATCCAAAATAAAGGACCAGTTTGCCTACCTGGGGACTAACGATGAGAGTACGAAGGACCTATTAGGCCAAAGCATGCTATACCAAACGTCGTGTGAGCTAACCCCACTTTGAGTTGTCATTGTGTCTACACCTGGACACCCTCCGACCATACATCTCGCAAACATATTTCATGATTTTCATTCGGGTGATGCGAGTGTTAAACCACCAACACCAATGTGAATCCTACTAAGCCAATAGTCATGGGGGCCCACATGACTATACAGGCGATGGTATGGGGGACATTGGAGGCCCAAACATGAGCAAACCCAAGACATCCTATGGATGTAGTTGCATTATTGATGTTTATGTTATTTTTTTTAAAAACGACACATGACACCTAAAAAGACTCCTTAAACTCACCATCTTCTTATGTATGTTCCTGTAGATGTCGGCTAGGCAGCAACGTGGAGGTAGAAGGTCAGGAAGGTCAAACGAACGCTTGGCCACCCAAATCGCAAAACAAATGGCCACGGTGATTCCTGACATCGTAATTCAAGTCCAACAAGCTCTCGCCGCAAATCCCATCAACCCTCCCAAACAAGAAGACCAGAACGTCGACAACCCTCCATCCAAAAAGTGCTCTTACAAACACTTCAAGTCTTGCGATCCTCCGAAATATGAAGGGACCGAAGGTGTCACTGCTCTCCTCCACTGGTTTGAGGAAATGGAAAACACCTTCCTCAATTGTGATTGTCCCGAGGATCGCAAGGTACGTTACGCAACCGGGAGACTATTTGGAGTAGCTCTTACCTGGTGGAATACAGAAAAAGGTAAGAGAGGAATCGAAGATGCAATGGCCTTAACATGGGAGGAGTTAAGGGAAATCATGACGAGACGCTTCTGTCCAAGAAGCGAGATCAAAAAGTTAGAGGATGAATTCCACTCGTTAAAGCAAAAGGAAGGAGATCATACTTCCTACAACAAAAGGTTTCTAGAGTTGAACCAAATGATCCCCAACTTGTTCACCCCAGTATACCGCTTAGTCGTACACTATATCCGGGGCCTCACCTCGAAAATTCAAGACTCAGTTCTAAGCACTTCGCCTGCAACACTTGAAGCCGCTATGGAACTAGCTACCGAGCTTACCGAGAATCGCATCCGAAACGGCAAATTTAAGGATGAGAAAAAGAAAGCCCCCATTGAGGGACAAACTTCAAACCATTCCACCTCCTCCTCAAAGTTTGCTAGTAAGAGGAAACAAAACACCAGAAACTTTGTTGTCACTCAAACAAATTTCCCTATCCCTGCTGCACCCATCACTCAAGTTGCCTCCTCATCTACACCATATAAAAGGCCATATTCCGGCCCATACCCAAAATGCAACCGTTGCCAATACCATCACTTTCCTAATCATCCCTGCCAACATTGCACCAGCTGTAGCCGCGCAGGTCACACCATTCAAACCTGTCGCGCACTTCAGCGAACGAACCGCAATCAACCCTCAACCCAAACCCACCATCAGATAGTGGGTCAAGCCCAACAACCTTTACTCCTACCACCTGCCCAACATGTAGCCCAATCCTACTACCAACCCAACTACCCCATGATGCAACCTATGCGGGCTTGTTACAACTGTGGAGACCCGAACCACTTCAGGAACACCAGTCCACGCTTGGTGAACATCATCCATGCCCAAGCTCAAGCAAATCCAGTAAACCAGGCTAACCAAGCTCCTCCACCTGCTAGGGGAAGAGCTTTCAACATCAACGCAAATCAAGCTAGGGCTAACAACAACGTGGTTAACGGTACGTTTCTCATCAATGGTAGTTATGCATCCATGTTATTTGATACTGGCGCGGATAAGAGTTTTGTGTCCTTAGAATTTGAACCCATCCTCAACCAAACTCCTGATAAACTCATGGAATCCATAACGGTAGAAGTTGCTGACGGAAAACCGGTCTCATTAAACTCTATATTACGCAATTGTACTCTCACCCTAAACGATCACGATTTTCCAGTTGACCTCATTCCTATGAAGTTGGGAAGTTTCGACATTATAATTGGTGTGGACTGGCTCAGCCAACATCATGCTGAAGTTGTATGACGCGAAAGTTCATTCGCATTCCTCTTACAAACGGTCAGACTCTACGAATCTTTGGAGCCTTCGAAAGGACTCAAATTAATGTCCTATCTTCAAGCCCGAAAATATCTCCGCAAGAATTATGTCGCATTCCTAACTCATGTCGTCAAAAAGGGAACCAAGGAGAAGAAACTCGAAGACATCCCTGTAGTAAACGAATTTCCGCAAGTTTTTCCTGACGACATTTCAGGACTTCCTCCCGTGAGAGAAGTCGAATTCCGCATTGATCTTATACCTGGAGCTACACCAGTTGCAAAATCTCCTTATAGGTTAGCCCCATCCGAAATGCAAGAGCTGGCCAGTCAACTGCAAGAGCTGACTGACAAAGGATTCATATGTCCTAGCTCATCGTTTTGGGGTGCACCTGTCCTTTTTGTGAAGAAGAAAGATGGAACGTTTCGCATGTGTATCGACTACAGAGAACTCAATAAGTTAACGGTCAAGAACCGCTACCCATTACCTCGCATCGATGATCTTCTAGACCAACTTCAAGGCACCACCTGTTTTTCAAAAATCGACCTACGTTCTGGTTATCATCAACTCAGAGTACATGAAGAAGACGTCCCAAAGACCGCCTTTCGAACTCGTTATGGTCATTACGAATTCATGGTCATGCCATTTGGTTTAACCAACGCCCCAGCTGTCTTCATGGATCTAATGAACAGAGTCTGCAAACCCTATCTCGACCGTTTTGTCATAGTCTTCATCGACGACATCCTCATCTACTCAAAGTCTAAGTCTGATCATGAACGGCACCTTCGACTCATCCTTACACTCTTAAGGACAAAAAAGTTGTACGCTAAGTTCTTGAAATGTGAATTCTGGTTAAGGGAAGTACAATTCCTTGGACACGTCGTCAATGACAAGGGAATTCATGTTGATCCCTCAAAAATCAAGGCAGTACAGGAATGCCAAGCGCCACGTACACCTACCGAAGTAAGATCATTTCTAGGTTTGGCTGGTTATTATCGCCGTTTCATTGCAAATTTCTCCCGTATTGCTGTACCACTCACGGCTTTGACTCATAAAGGAAAGCCCTTCATATGGGGACCCAAACAAGAAGAAGCCTTCCAAACTCTAAAGCAAAAACTCTGTGACGCACCTATCCTCACACTTCCTGAAGGTTGTGATGACTTCGTGGTTTATTGCGACGCGTCAGGGCAGGGACTAGGCTGTGTACTGATGCAAAGAGGAAAAGTGATAGCTTATGCTTCTAGACAACTCAAAATTCATGAGAAGAATTACACCACCCACGACCTGGAACTTGGAGCCGTTGTGTTCGCTCTTAAGATATGGAGACATTACCTCTACGGCACCAAGTGTGAAATATACACTGATCACAAGAGCCTCCAACATATCTTTAACCAAAAGGAGTTGAACATGAGGCAACGAAGATGGGTCAAACTTCTTAATGACTACGACTGTGACATTCGGTATCATCCTGGCAAGGCAAACGTGGTGGCCGATGCGCTCAGTCGAAAGGGTTATGCGAACTCCATTCGTCTTCTATGTTCGCAAATCATAACCGACATCAAAGATCAAATCCGAGAAGCCCAACATGTTTCTGTAACAGAAAACGACGTACGCAATGAGCTGTCTTGTGGAGCAGAACTTAAAATCGAAACCAAATCTGACGGTATTCTGTACTATCTAGATCGCATATGGATTCCCGATCACAATAACCTTCGTGATTTCCTTATGAATGAGGCGCACAAAACACGATACTCTGTACACCCAGGAGCCGACAAGATGTATCAAGACCTTCGATACACCTACTGGTGGCCTGGCATGAAGAAGGATATCGCTGTTTTTCAGTGCCTTACATGTTCCAAAGTAAAAGCTGAACATCAAAGACCCTCAGGACTTCTAGTCCAACCTGAAATACCTGTATGGAAGTGGGAAAACATAACCATGGACTTCATTACCGGGTTACCTCGCACCTCCAGTGGGTATGACACTATATGGGTAATCATTGATCGTCTTACAAAATCAGCTCACTTCATTCCGATTCGCGAGGACTTCAAGAACGAGAAGTTAGCTCGTATCTACATCAGCGAGATCGTAAGCCGTCATGGTGTACCTTTAAGCATTATTTCAGACCGTGATGGTCGTTTCACTTCACGAACATGGCAAGCCGTACAAGCCGCTTTGGGTACACGATTAGACCTCAGTACCGCTTATCATCCTCAAACTGATGGGCAATCTGAACGCACCATCCAAACTCTTGAAGATATGCTTCGAGCATGTGTCATAGACTTCAAAGGGAATTGGGACGCTCATCTACCATTAGTTGAATTTTCGTACAACAATAGTTACCACTCAAGTATCGGCATGGCTCCTTTCTAAGCGTTATATGGCCATAAGTGCCGATCTCCAGTATGTTGGCACAAAATTGGGGAAGCTCAAATCACCGGTCCGGAATTAATTCAAGAAACAACAGACAAGATCCATCAGATTCGAAACAATCTTCTAGCGGCACAAAGTCATCAAAAGAGTTATGCAGACAAACGACGAAAGCCCTTGGAGTTTAACATTGGTGATCAAGTACTTTTAAAAGCATCACCATGGAAGGGAGTAGTTCGTTTTGGCCAGAAGGGCAAGCTAGCACCACGCTACGTAGGACCTTTCAAGATACTCGAAAGAGTAGGACCTGTAGCATACAAGCTTGACTTACCAGAAGAACTCAACAAAATTCACCCCACGTTCCACGTATCAAACTTAAAGAAGTGCCTCGCCGATGAAAACCTCCATATTCCCCTAGAAGATATTCAGATCGATGAATCTATGCACTTCATTGAAAGACCAGTAGAGATCATGGATTTCGGAGAAAAACGTTTAAGACGGAGTCGTATTCAAATTGTTAGGGTACGCTGGGAGTCGAAACGAGGACCTGAGTTTACTTGGGAACGTGAAGACTCAATGCGCGAAAAATACCCGCATCTTTTTTTGTTACCACTACTACTTAAATTTCGGGACGAAATTTCTAAAAGTAGGGGATACTGTAACATCCGTCGAAAAACTGGTTTTCAAAACCCGCTTCGTTTATTAATCGAATAGTCAGTTTCAAATTTTCGTTGCTTATTTAATGCTCATTTTAATTTTAAACAATACATAATTAATAAACATTTTAGAATATGGAAACTAAAATTGTTAAAAAGTAAAAACAAAGTAAATAAAAAAGAAAATAGGCTGCCGGGTTTCGAACCCGGGTCAGCCGGAAGAAACAACCAACACACATCTTAACCACTCCGCCACTTGATTCTTTTGTGTAATCAATGAATCATATAAAACTTAAGTTCCCCGTGAATTCATCTGTTTGCGCCAAAACTGAAACCGATCATCGGCTTTCAACCATCCAGAGACGTTTGAATGATCGTGAGTTACTGAAAATAACCGATAAATCCATTACAACCCACGTTCTTAATCAATTCTGTCTTCAATGAACTCGATTCATATGATTTTCGAGTTTGATAACCGAAATCATTTACTTCCAATTTACACTGGTAATATCATCGCCTCGTAACTCAGAAACACTCGTAGAATCTTCAATTTCATTTGCGCTCTAATTTCTGTTCATCGGAATCGTTATCTGCTATCGAAGGACTTTCGCCGGAAAACCGTGACATACATCGAATCGGTAAATTTCTCGATTCTTTCATCTTCTATCCATTGTTAGACTTATACTAACTTAAATCCTTCAACCAGAATTGGTCCCAGACAACGTTACCGGATATTCAGCATTCGCCGAAAAATCTCTGGACATTTCCGAAAACACGCTGTGAATCGGTACAAACATCTAAACCCTCTGATAATCCTTGTTTAGTAACTTAATTTCGCAACTAATTGATCAAAACTGTAAATTCATCCAATCAGACGGAATTCACAAAACAGAGCCGACGACCTTTGCCGGAGTTCTGAGAAAAACATCTTTCCGGTACATTCATTTCCAAAACCTTCTTTATCCATTACATTTCAATCATTTATATGTTCGTTAATCGAATTAAACAAGAACTGTCGAATATCGGTTGTCTGTGTCTTTGAACGAAGAAGATGAAGTCGAACATTAGGTATAAGTTTAATTAAAACAAGATATTAAACCAGGTTAGACACACAGTCCAGCGGTGGGTTATGTGCGCAAACAAAACAAACGTCACGAGTTCGAATCTTGCAACACACCGACTTTCCGAATTAAAACCATTTTTTTAAACTGAATCAGAGTAGGTCCCAGGATGTTTTTAAGATTAATATAAACTGTAAGTTTAACAGATAAGACACACAGCCCAACTGGTTGGGCTGTGCGCTTACAAACCAGAGGACCCGAGTTCGATCCAGTCTCCCTGCAACCGGTTCAACCATTTAAATTCTTTTAATATAAAACCAAATAAATTAAACATTTAATTAGTATATATATATAATTAAAACATAGAATATTTCGGGTTAGACACGTAGCTCAGTTGGTAGAGCTGCGTGCACGCGTACGAGAGGTCTCGGGTTCGAGCCTCACCCAGCGCACACATAAGTCACTGTCCGACCGGTCAACGGTCAACAAAAAGTCAACATTTTTTTTATATTTTATTTATTTATTTAATTTAAAAATCAGTTAAAAATACTTAAAAATAATATTTTTAAAGTTAGAAAATGACCTTAAACTCACAAAAATAAATCCAAAAATCCTATTAAAATTGTTAATAAAATCCACTTATTTACCGAACCATTTCGTTATTATTTTAGGTTAGTTATTTCTCGTCGATCTAATCTCCAAACTCGTGTGCATTCAACATCATCAAACGAACGCACCTAATGTGAGTGAATCTCTACAAATTCCCCGTTTTAATCACATTTTGGGGTGTATCATGTGTCGCTTATTATTTATTACATTTAAATACTTGTGCATCCATCATATCCATGATCAAACGTGTATCCAATATGTATCAATTGTTTGTGTGGTTAATGTTTAGATTAAATTTATCATTTTCAGTACATACATCATCATAGGCTCGTCTGTTCCCCATTACCTATGAGCGGAACTGTTCCCCATTACCTATGAGCGGAACGTGGCGTTGCTAACATACGATCGGCTCCGTTTGATTGAGCCTTGATCGCACATACATCATCATAGGTCGTCCGTTCCCCATTACCTATGAGCGGAACGTGACGTTGCCAACATATACATTATCATTCATGTCATATACTCATGCAAGGTGGTTTGTTATTGTATGTTTATTTACGTTTGCTCACATATGATTATTGCATAATTTTTCCATATTAAATACAACAAGAAATCAATAACAAATGTTTTCTAACAAGGTTCACTCGCCAACTTTTGTTGACCCAAAAACCCCCATTTTTATACATGATACAGGTGATCCAGTTGTAGCAAGAAACATATAGGACGGCCTATAAGAATAAATCAGTTTAGGCTTTGGATTGCTTATTTAGTTACTTTTTTCCTTGTAATTGTATGGACTTGTTTGGAATATTGAAGTTGTAATTTGAATTTAATAAATATGAAACATTTTAGTAAACATCATAAGCTTTGGTGATAACCCAATTATGCCCCTACTCTTATTCCGCTGCGGGTCTGGGTGTGACATTGTAAACACTGGCTTGTTTTGGACTCTTCAATTGATTTGAAAGAACTTTTATGTTGTTTTGCTTTTAAGCAGGAAACACAATGTTCATCACAGGAAAATTGCTTGTGAGGCAAACCTCTTACAAGACTTTGTTTTGAGAGTGTGGTGATAGTTTTAAGATTTGTGTGTCCAAGTCTTCGATGCCATAACTCAGTCTCTTTGCTAGAAGCAACTGAGAATAAGCATGTTCTAGACATAGGATTATCTTTTAGCATATCTACCACATACACATTTCCATTTCTGTGTGCAGTGAGTTGTGCTTTGCTCTCAGCAATGATTTGATCAATCTTTTTAACAACCTCTGGTCCCATAATTTGACAAGTTTTCTTAGTGAAGAAGGATCCATACCCTCTGTCACTCATTTGTGAAACACTCAACAGGTTAAATTTCAGATTATCAATTAAGTTCATATTTTCAAACTTGAGTTTCCCAGTCAGAACCGACCCAGACCCTAAAACCTTTCCCTTTGAGTTATTACCAAAAGATATATCAACCCCCATGAGCCATGAAATCCTTGAGAAGGGCTCTACATCCTGTCATGTGTCTGGAACCTCCACTATCTACATACCATAAGCTATCAAGGCAAGTAGAGGGTCACTGCACATCAAGTAAATGGATCAGTTAAGGTAGGTCTCCAAAGCCAAAATGGCTTTGGATGGGGTCACAGATGGTCCAGTCTCAAGTCTAGGACAATCGTCAGTGGTTTGGATATTTTCTTGTAACATCTGCTCTTGACCATTCCTATCAGATGATTGTATCCATAGGGATGCTTATTCACTCTTTGCTTTGAAGGCTTTTTGTATCCTTCATAAGTAAGAGGAACCCTTTTATAGGCTGGTTGGCATACCCTCTTGGAAATGAGTTTGATGGTGGGGCATCTGTCACTTGCACCTCTCTAGGAACAGAGGTTTTGTTTAAAGCTTTTGTAACAGATGTTTCAGTTGGTTCAAAACTCTTCTTAGATTTATTTCCAGCAGAACTTGAACCTCCTCTTTATAGTGCTTTTGCCTTGAACTCTTTTACCTTTTGCTCATAGTTTTTGAGATAGGCACACTCTTGAGTTAAGTGGTTTGTTTTGTTACAGATGGTGCATCTTGAAGAATTTTTAATAACACAAGTTTTGTTAATGTCATAGGCTTTTAAAAGAAAACAATCTATAGCCACATGATTTCTTTTTTCACAAAATTCACAAAACAAGTTTTTAATCTTTACTCTTCTTTTCCTATCAGCCTTTTTATCAGCAGTGGTTGAAACCTCTGCTGGTACATCTTAGATAGGGATCACCAGTGCTTTTGGGGCTTTAATACCATCAGAGGTTGTAAAGTCCATTGGCTTGAAGTTTTCTAAAATATCACTTCATCTGACCAGGTTGGTTTAAACTGATATTTTTCAATTTCTTTATCTTTTGTTGAAACCTCTGATTTTTCCAAAACAATTTTGTTTCCAGATTTATCTCTTATTTTTATCTCTTCACCAGCCAAATTTTTTGGGACTATTTCAACCAACTCAGAATCAATTTCAGCAACATTTTTCTCATTTTGGTCATAAGTTCTAAAACCTACACCAAACTTAATGTTGCTCTTAATATGAGCATCAAGCATAATCTCATAAACTTTACAGGACTCCACCCATTTTCACAAGTGATTTGGGTTTCTTCTAACTCCTTTTTACACACTTGGTATTTTTCTACCATAGTTTGGAGTTGGTCCTTGGTTATGCTTGATTCATGCCTCAGGATACTCATTTCAGAATCTTTTTCACTTAACTTTGATTTTAACTCTTTAATCAGTTTTTCAAAATTAAGTTTATCTTCTAAATTTTTGTTTCTCAGGTTTTCATTCACCTGCTTAATGTTTGCAAAAGCAATGATGCATTTGTCATAACATAGATCTTTAAGGATCTGAGGTGATACCTTTGTAGCAGCCATGAGAGCACAATCACACTCATCTTCACACACATCAACATTCCATGTGTCAGCAGGAGAGTTCTTTTCCTCATCAGCAGCATTTTTCTTTTCTTCACTTGAAACCACTGTTTCATCACAAACTTGAACTTCATCAGTTTTTGACACTAACTCCACAGATTCAACACTTTCTGCAATTGTCTCTAAGGCCATTAAACAAAATTCTTGTTCAACATCATTTTTGGCCATTAAAGCAAAGTTCTCATCAGTCAAATCCTCAGGCAAGCTACTCCAGTCAACATAACTTTGTGTGAAAAAGCTCTGTTGACCAACCTCTATTAGACTAGCAGTTGTTTGAGCAGGTTGTGTGACAATGGGTGCTTGTTGTACATGCACTTGAGGGTGTGATAGTGCCTGAACATATTGAATTTATGGAGCAGTAGATTGAACATAACGCACTGGAACAGTAGTAGCAGGAAGTGCAAAGTGGGCAGTGTTTTGAACATGTTAAGCAGGGGCATATTGGGAATAATGAACAGTGTTTTGTGTGTGCTGAGGTCTAGGGCCAGGATGAGTCACTATTGGTCCAGAATTTTGAGATCTACATTCTCTGGCAAAGTGTCCTAACGTATTACACTTATAACACTTGACTTTTGATTTATCCAGCCCAACCTTCAATCCCCCATGCAATCCTGGGAATTTCCTACCAGTTCTCTTATAAAGTTTACTAGCCCTAACACTCAATAGGGCCAGTTGGTGCAAAATATCCATTTCTTCAAGATCAGAAGGTTCAAAGTGTTGCAAGTCATTCAGCTCAAAGGATAGATTGTCAGAGGTTTGGTTTTCCCCACTAGCAGTGAAAGCATAGTTGGGTGCATATGTTTCAGATCTAAAGTTCCCACCAGAAGTAATATCTATATAGTGATCATAACTTTGGTCCTTACTGCTGCCAGAACCCTCTTCTTGGCCAAAAGACCTTTATTACCCAATAAGTAATCATCAGTCATTTTGCCAGAATCTTGCAACTTCTTATTTCTAGTTTAATTCCCTCTTATAAGTGAGGAGTATCCCATGAAGTTGTGTCAACGACATTTCTTTAAACCCAACAGATTTTCATGTTACATAAGCTATAGTCTCCCACTTATCTGGTAACGATCTAAGGAAATGACTATTGACAGTCGAATTAGAAAAAAACCACGTTAACCAGTCTAAGTTCACTGATGAGACAGCTGTAACGTTCGAACTGTTGTGTTAGAGACTCTCCTTTCAAGTGACAAAACGTTTCATACTGATGATTTAGAACTTCTCTGTTACTTTCTATCACTTCCTCAGTCCCAACGAATTGCTCTTTTAATGCATCCCATAACTCATTTGCACTATTGCAATGGAGTAGACCAGCATAAATCTCATTGGGTAAGGCCGAAGCAACTATGCTAAATGATTTAGCATCCAATTCAATTTTGTGGAAATCCTGCTCCGAAAGTGAGGTCCATAAGCAACAGATCTCCAGCAACCGGTGTTTTGCTGAGCAAGGATATGACCCATTCGTCGTTGCCAAATAAAATATGCATTTCTTTTGAGCATCAGCGGTTTGAATAAGGATCCAGAGTTGGCATCCTGTGTGTTTTGAGACATTTTCAGTTGATTTTACACAGATTTCTGTTTTAAAAACTTTGAACGTAATAAAACTCTTTTTATCAAGCACAAACAACCAAACTAATAGCAGAGAGCTGATCTTTCGAATCAAATCGATTGTTAGATCGAATTTGATGAATCAAGCTCTGATACCAATTGTTAGGATCTGAGTTTGAATTACTTGTAGTTTTTGTTTCAAAAATGGAAAATGATTGAGATTTAAAAGAGATTTGCAGCGGAAATAAATGGAAAACTTTTACTACAAGCAATGGTTGTTTTTTTTCATCATTATCATGCTTTCAAGTTGGTAAACTCGCATGTGATTAACAAACTCCCCCCAGCCTTTGCAATTGAAGTTTGGTAGTAAGAAAATGCAGAGAAGATGATATGCGAAAGTTGATCTTTTAATAGACAAAGTTAAACTATTACACAAGTTACCTATTTATACTAAACTATCTAACCACTGAGCAGCTTTGATGACGTCAGGGTTGATAGTGACAGGAAACTAAATGTAACTAACTACAAACACTGCTAATACTAACTATCAGTGCTTAGCACTGATACATTGATTATCTAACTAATGACTAAACTCTGACCTCTATCCTCTGATCCTTGTAACTCTGGCAGAGCTTTGCAACTTTGTGAAGTCAGATGATAGTAGAGTTGTCTTTAGGGAAAGCTGTGTATGTACAACAGAGGTTGTAACTCTGATAGTTTAACCAAAGCTCGGATAGTGTTATTTGGCTTTGTATCATATGTTCCTTTCATAGGGCAATCCCAACAATAGTTAATTGACTTTGTACATAGTCTTTGCCATCTTTTATAGGGGAGACACTTCCTTAGTTTTTGTCATTTGAGCAATGTGGGACAAGAAAATGAAGGATGCAAACCTTATCGAGCCGGCTCATAAGCTCACGAGCCGAGCTGGCTCGTTTACAACCAAGCCAATTTTGAGCCGAGCTTTTTTCGAGCGAGCTACGAGCCACGAGTTTTTTGAACATCCCTAATTTGATGTATGCATTTCTATATCTACTTTGCTTTCGTATATTGATTTCAGTTTTTTGATAATTGATTCTGATTTCAATGATAGGTAAAGTCTTCTGAACAACAATCTATTAGAGCTCCAGCTGAGGCGATGGAGGACACGTCATTGTCGATGATGAAGGTACAATTTTATAATTATTATCCCCACTTTATGGGGGTGTTTTGATGTGAGTTTGAAATAGATTATCTGGTTATCTAGAGGCATGTATTCAGTTTTGGATAATTAATTATTACTAGCTGCAACAAGTTTGATTATATAAAAGTACAAATGAGGTTTTTTTTTACCTTTTTAGTCTAATTTGAGATATCTTAACACTTATTTCACTAAACGTCTCCTATTTTTGGCACATAGAGGTTTTTTAAGGTCATTTTATCGATTAGTTTGTTAAATAAGTAGAATTTAATCGACTAATTATTTGATAATCACAACCTCAAACATAAAAAACATGTATAGACATAACAATTATTAGTTCCTTTGTTAATTTTTACAGCTAATGTTGTGATTTTAGTTACAGCAAAGTGGTTTTGTATTTTTATAAAATCTTAGCCTTTTTCATTAAGTGTGATATATGAGTACTTTATCTCACTTTGTTAAAATTTTATGACCTGTTTTGTCCCTTTAGTCGTTATAACTTAAAGTTGTGTAGGGAGATGTAAAGTTTACATCTTTTTGGCTATAGATATTATAATCTTGATACTTGTTAGGATCTGAGTTTGATTTACTTGTAGTTTTTGTTTCAAAAAATGAAAATGTGATTGAATTGAAAAGTTAATGCAGCAGAATAAGATGGAAAACTTTTACTACAAGTAAAGGTCGTTTGTTTTCATCATCATCATGCTTTTAAGTTGATAAACTTTGCATGTGATTCACAAACTCCCCATCAGCCAATTACAACAGTTTGATAGTACAGAAAACTCTAAGAAGATAATTGGTGAATGATCTTTTAATAGACAAGTTCAACTGTTACATTGATTCACCTATTTATACTAACTATCTAACCACTGAGCATCTTTTGATGACGTCAGGGTTGATAGTGACATTTAACAACTAAATAACTAACTCAAACATCTGATCACTAAACAGTGTTAGTGCAAAGCACTGTTACATTGATTATTTAACTAATAAACTAAACTCTGATCTTTATCTCTGATCTCTATTCTTCTGGCAAACCTTTGACAATTGTTGAGATAGATGATAGGAAACAGATCTTGTGGAAAGCGGTGTATATACATCAGAAGTTGTAACCTATGATAGTTGTAACCAAATCGCGGATAGTGTATTTGGCTTTATATCATCTATTCCTTTGTATAGGGTTCAATCCCAACAATACTTGTCATCAAAGGCATTTGGAGAAGGCCATGAAAAAAAGCTCCATGAAATCTACAAAATCAGAATGTCATGTGTTTAATGATGAAGAGCAATGCAGCTTGTGTTTAATGATTTTTATGGTGTCCCTCAGGTTAAGATTTTACCCAGGAGGTATTTGAAATGGAGATGCAATTAAACCTGTGGTAAACATGATCCTGGGAAGGTTGCTCTAATTGATAATATTTTTCATTTTTCATGTTTGGCACTTCATTTTACAATTAGTTGGTATACCCGCAACTTATATATAAGTTATATATATGTGAAGAAAAAGAAAACAGAAAATGTTGGTGGGACATCCCACCTGAATATTTTAGAGTGTGTCAGCCTCCTTCATACTAATAGGCTTGAGTTTGCAAGATATGAGGCTTGCTTTGGCTTTAACTAATTTTTTCTCAACCGACACCAATTATAGCTACTGCAAATGGGCTTTACATGGTGGCTAAATGTAACGCTTTGCATTTTTGGACATTCCTTATTTAGAAAGTGTTGTCATACTTCTATTTTTGGAAACTTGTATCGAATTCGTATCTTTCACTTTCAAACCTTGTACCCTGAGATTATGATCATAATGGAAACTTTATTCTATACTTATACGTCTTTATACACTTGATTCATACCTTGTGAACTTTAAAACGTGATTATGTGCATGAAACTAATACTTGGATACTCGAAATACTCAACTTTTGTGTGCATTATACTTATACATCATCCTCATATGTTAAAACACTTAGAAACCGGCTAAAACACGTAAATTAAGCCATAACTGACTCCCCGTACGAGTTAGACCCATCTCACATGAAGTGTGCACACCTTGTACGAGGTGGTGGAGCACGCGTCGTACAAAGTGGCACACCTCGCACGAAACGGGACTGGCAGCCAGTTCTCCTATAAATACAGACATACTTCACCCATTCCTAATTTTTTGTACACTCTCACTTTCACACTCAAACTTCTTGATCTTTGGCAGAATCATCTCAGACTCTTCTAAGTGAGTTCAACTCACTAACACTTTGCAACAAGTGTTCTAAGTTGGCCTAGTTCATCATCCTTATGGGATTGGATTAGAGTTTCAGCTAGTGAGAACGTTGGGAACAAACTAGACTAAGTAATTTGACCCTAGACTGTTCTGTCACGTTGCCAATACCCTGTTCCCAAATGTTAGTATCAAAACGGGTGCAAACGAGCTAAATTGTTCCAGATTCTGTCACCTCGCACGAGGTGAACTGTTACTTCGCATAAAATGGTTTGTCACCTCGCACGAGGTGGACACTTAGTACGAGGTGGCATTTTTTCGTTATTTGCGTACTTTCTGTTTTCCGTACCTTCCAACTCCAAATCTGAACCTTTCACCAATTAGCCTAATCATGCACAACTGTTTACCCCTTGTAGGGTGAATTTGGTGTGCATCACTTCAACACTCCAACTCAACAACTCGTGGAATACTAGGAAGCTTGCAAAACTGTGAGCATACTCGACCCCGTTTTTACTTTTACACATTTGGGTGCAATACATGTACTTATTACAAAATCACATAAACATGCTTATACGTGAATCACAAAACAATCCTATATTATGCTCAATGTGTTATACTTGAAATCACGCATGCTTATACTCGAATGCTCATACTTAGTCATTAACTTCGATCAAGCCTCCCTTAACATGTATAGCGCAAGAAACCCGCTTAAACTTAGTCTGTTGTACCAAGATTCTTGATTAAGATGTTGAAATTGTATTTAGGATTACGATGTTGTATTTGATTTCAAACGTTTGTACTTGATCATTATTAATGAAATGAAATTTTGTTATTTAAAATTGTAAGTCCCAAATCCTTGGATCAAACTATGATATCAAACAATCACCAAGAGTGGGTGGAATCCAAACTTGGTGAGATTCAAGAATACCGAAAAACAAGAACACGATAACACCAAAAATACTTTCAAACCTTGCACACTCTTCTATTACTATTACTAGCAAAATCGTCTGGTACAAGGTGAACAAAAACCAAATCGCCTCCACTCTATTTCTCTAGCTCTCTCTCTCAAGCAATTCTGTAACTTGGAGGCTTAACCCTAATAATGAACTAAGTATTACATTATATAGGGTCCACTAAGAACTTGGCCCACATGGCCTAACCCAAGCCAAAAACATTAATTAGCCCATATGACTTATTCCAAAACTATCTAACCCACTAGAAAACTAAGCCAATTGCTTATTCTTGTGTTTGATAAAGATAAGTGTAAACCTACTAAATTATTATGGCCTTACAATATCCCCCTAGGTTTTTGCTGTCTTTATCAAACAGTAGTCTTCATCATGCCTCTGTGGGAAGATACTTCATGTCTTCATTCGCAAACTTGGGTCTTCTGTTCTTCTTGATCATGATTGGCGTTGCTTGAAAATCTTGTTGAAAATAATGCGAGAAGAGGATTCTCGTCATCTCTTTTCTTCTTCAATCTTTTATCTTTCAAGCAGGTTCATAGGTAATTCTTCACCTGTACTTTCACTGTCAAACGGCAATTCATCCAGTTCTTCTGACTCTTGTACATCTTGTCACAATGCTTCATGCTTGAAAGCAACTAACAGCATCTCACTCTTCGTCAACCCCTGATACTTGATTGAAATCAAGATCTGCACATGCTCAGAAATTCATAAGCAAACATTTCAATGCAACAGGGAGAGTACCATATGAACACTTGGTACATCCAAGTACTTGTACTAGGACTTCACAATTCAAATTTCTCTCAACTTTCGATGATCAGTTAAATCTTCAAGAACGGTTAATAATTTTAAATTAAACAAATAACCAAGACACTATTTTTGGATTTTTCAATTTTCTAATTTTATAATTTTTAAATATAAGAATATAAACAGAAACACAAAAACTAACTCAAACAGTTACAATATACAATTACAATAGCAATGGGATCAAAATCGTTTTCAGGCAGACCAAGGAACACTTTTCAGCACGAACTTGTTCAGACTGGTCTAAGTGATAGCCAATATGTTTGTCCACTTAAACTTTAACGCTGAACTTTCAATTTTTTTCTACTTTGTGATACACTTAAGGTGATATTATATTATAATACCCGTGTGTCCCATACCATGACATACCCCCGCGATCAAGGTAAGCATAACGATTCATCGTAGCAGGTGATTATACTAAGTTCATCCTTTTTATTTACAACGTCGGACTATTGGTTAACTAGTCAGTACTTTTGTACAGCAGAGTGACCAATAGAATGTCCAACAAGGGTTAAGCAACTACCTTTTCGGTACGAATATAGCTATTTTGGCTCAATGAAATTCCCTCAACTTGAGTTTATCTTCCTTTAAGGTTTTTGGCCTCTTTTTGGCTCTTTTAAGATATCATGACTGTGCCTAGGTCTGCATATAATCTGGATGCAACAGAAGGACAATCATGACATCCTTGGATGACTCAACAGTATAAAGACCCGAAACCTCAGACGTTGGCTATCTATCAATGCAAGATTTAAGACCATAAAATCATAGGCCAATGGCATGTTACCCATATGATACATAGTTCGTTATGTTTGTATCACTTAGTATCTTTTATCATTTTGAGCATCAAGCCTATCGACATATCACATTAGATCCTAGTCTTTTCAGCTATAGCACCTTACATGTGTCAGTCATGCCTTTTAGCATGAATATTCATTTCATTTCCCATATATGTATTATTTTAGGATTTTTCTCTTTTTCTCATGTATCCCCCTAAAACAATGCTTAATATGCAATAAACTCTTTTTGGATTTATTTTTTCTCTTTTTCTCCTACTAAAGCCATAGATATGTCCAGTCTCTATCCTCCTAAATTTGTGCATAAATCCTATGCGCAAATGTACCTTATAAAGACAATGACTATACAAAAAGAAAAACAAAAGATAATGAAAATATTTTTGTTGTTTTTGGTTAACCATTCTATCATCAGATTTAAGATTAATGAATAATAAGATTAACGCGCAAAATTTAAATTGTACCTTTTTCGCTGATCTTATCTTACCACACTTATCTCCTCCTAGGAAACATATCAACTGTAAAAATAGAGCATTTTGCAACAGTGAGATGTCAGTCGTTACTTATCTAGAAAAACCGGTATCAACATTACAAGGAAAATCAACAGCTCCTCCTTGGTTGTCCTGTGAAAAATAAGTAGATTAGTAAGACATTGGCACCCAGACCATCGTGGTCCTGGAATTTCCTGAAGCATCAACATAAGATACTTCTTGCAAGCACATGTCCCCTTTTGTTTCAGGGATTGGTGATGATGTTGCTTTATGTTTTGCCTTCCAAATTTATTTAGGCTTTTCTAATTTCTTAGTTGCATTTTGGCAAAACAATTTGCTTTTCAACCTTAGTAATATTCGAAACTTGTTTAGGTTTCAAAGCTTGCTTTCTTTTAGCTTTGACAGCATTCCAATCCCCATCAGATGGTTTCACCTTCGGATGCTTATTCATCAATGCCTTTGGCTTTTCAACCTTCATTGGCTTAGAATAAGATCTATCCCTTGATGTAACCCTTTGATGTTGTGTATAATAAGGCACATAGGATGATGTGTGCAATTCCTTGCAATGTGACCATGTATGCCGCAGTTATAGCACATTTGCTTCTTTAAATAAGGAGCATATCCCAATCCATTTGATCCAACCGATGATGAGTTTGAGTTTAAAGATCTGTTGGATGATTTGTTTGCAGACTTTTCAAACTTTCTCCCCTGTTTCATGTGTCCATGTCTACAACATTCAGCACAACAGTTAGATTTAGCAATTTCATTTGAAATCGTTGGTTTAGAGGCACATATTTATTTGAGGAGCCTCCCAAAGCTGGCTCAGAAACAACCTTTTTCATATATGAAGGAGCATTAACAGACAAATTTGATGTTTTGAACGAACATTAGCATTCTTTTGGCAAACAACATTATCCCCCTCAACCCAATCCTCTACTTTTACCTCATCTGCACATGAAGTAGAAGCATCAGTGTCGTTCACACACTTAAACTCAGGTAAGGCTTCCTTAAATTCTTCAACATTTTCGACTGGCCTTGTTGCTTCAATTTCAGATGTTGTGGGCTCATACAATGTTTCACAAGTAGATTCAACAGAAACTTCTGTTGTTGGCTCAGCAACTGTTCTTGTTGGTTCTGATTCAACTATTTCAGATGACTCCTCCCTAGATTCAATAGATTCAACTAATTCTGTGGTTTCACAATTAGTTGTTTCTGAAGTATCACATGGAGAGTCAGATGAATTATTTAATTCAGATTGTTTGCTTGATTCAAATTCTTTGAAGAACTTAGCCAGATCGTTCATCATAGCAAACTGAAAATTGGTCGATTTAATTTGAGATGTTCCTTTTGATTTTGCAATTCAGATGGTTTTTGAGAAATTGTTGATTCAATATTATCTAACACTTGAAAATGTTTATCAACATCAGCATTGTTCTCAAAACTTAGAGTCTCAATCTGCTTTGAAACATCAGCAGGTTTTATAAACGTTTTATTAAAGGCCTGTTTATCTAACTTGATTTCAGATTTACCGAGCCTTGTGACTTTCACTTTCTTGGGCTTGGGCTTGACTGGTTCAACCTTTACATCACTTGTTCGCCCATATTCCATGTCAGGCATGTTGGCTATCTCTACCTCAGTCATAGAAAGAGTGGTGTAATTTTGATTGTATGATGGAGGAATGCATACAAATCCCAAGCCTTTATTCCTCACTTCCTTTTTACTATATTTTAACTCTTGGTTTATCATTTTCTCAACCTTTTCACTTGACACATCAAAGTTTTTAAAATTAAATTCGGTATTTTCAAAAGTTGATTTTAGATTATCAAGTTCAACAGTTAATTTTTCTGACAATTCTTTGAAGTGGAGATATCTACATCGTGCCTCACTCCGATCGCTATGCAACTTACGGATATCCCACTTCTGCGCCTTCACCATATCCTTGTACCAATTTAATTTCTTTTTAGTTTCGCAATCATTAGATTTTGAAAATCTAAGTTGCATAACAAGCGAGTCTACCTGCTCTTTGTACCCACTAAGTTTTTCCCTACATGCAAGAGTACAACAAGTATTATCTACATCTACCTCAGCAGAAGTGATAATGAAATTATGAGTTTGAAAAGACATTTTAAACTGCTGCTAAGTCGTGATCCCCCATAAATTTCTTTGCCCACACTTGCACACTCTATTTGGGTCGCACACTTTGAAGTTCTACACTTCTCAGTTGGGCTGCACACTTTGTTGGACTTCAAACCAAGTGATGCTGAATAGAAAGCCGCACAATTGTATGTCAGACGTACACTTCTTAATGGACCGTACACTATATAAAACTTGGGCTTTACTAGTTTGTTCCTTGCCCGTGATCAAAAATTTTGAAACTCAAGATAGTCCAAGAACCCGCTTCATGAACTGCACCTCAAAAACCTGTCAAAACGTTTATCGCAAACAAACAAACTTTTTTTTAATTTATAAAAAATTAATTATTATTTTTAATTTTAAATAAGCTAATTTTTTAACAGACTCCTTTTTTTAAATTAATATTAACTAAAATGATATAAATTAAAAACGTAATAATATCATAATTATTATTATTAATAATTAAGAAATGATTACTTAATGATTGCCTAATTATTAATATATTCTAATTAAGATTACTATTATTATAAGAGTGAATTGCAAATTTTTTCCTTTATCTATATAACACATTTCAGGCGGTGTCCTTTATCTTTAAAATTGACGAGTTTTGTACTTATTGTTTCAAAATCTTGCATGGTATATCCTTTAGCCCTAACCATGTTAATTTTAAACGTCAAATTTGAACATGTGCTTTACACATGAGGGTAATTTTGTCAATATATCAAATATAGTTTTCTATTGTTAAAATAAAATCAAATTCATTATAACCAATCTTTTTCACACTAATCTATCAAAAATTTGTCAATATATCAAAATTTTAAAATTTCACTCTACCCTATCTCTCCCGCATATTCAGACAACCACCACCAACCACCTCTCTTTTATCACTCCACCACCTGCCACCTACAACCACCCCTCTTTTCTACAAATTCCACCTCTGCCACAGCAAACACACTTTCTTTATTTTTAAAAACCAAGAGAAAAGTGGGATGGAGAGAAGGCAGAAGAAAGAGAGAGAATTTTAGAGAAGGATAATCAAAGATGTAGAGAGCATGGAAGTGAGAGGTTAAAGAGAGAAAAACGCAGAGAGGGACGGGCAACTTTGGTGGCCGACGGCTGTCCAACACGGTGCTTGAACAAAAGGCAATCGAAAGTTTAGGGCAAGGTGAACGACGTAGTGGTGTTTGTTTGCTTGGTTGTGAGGATGTCTTGGTTTCTTCGGTGTCCAGACTCGCTGGAGATGACGACATGCGGTGGTGTTGTAGGTGTAACGACAGGGTGACGGCGATTGTCATGTAAAGCGGTAATAAAGATGATGGTGGTTGAGAGATAACAGTGATGGTTTTGATTGAAGGTGATGACCGTGGTGGTGAACGGTGATTCCGGCGGTGAATAGTGGCGGTCGTGGGTTGCACTTGTGGTGGTGCTTTTATGGTTGGTTGTATAGTTGCTAGTGAACAAGGGTTTGGGATGGTATTAATTGGGGGAAAATAGATAGGGTAGGGAAAATGACTGATATACCCTCATGTGACTTGCATGTGATGTCTTTTAACAACAAAAATTAACTGGGTTAGGAGCAAAGGATGTACCATGCAAGATTTTGAAACAATAAGTACAAAACTCGTCAATTTTAAAGACAAAGGACATCGCCTGAAATGTGATATATAGATAAAGGACAAAATTTATAATTCACTCTTATTATAAAATAAAAACCCTAAACACAATACAAAAAACCGTACAACAGTCTTCTTCTTCTTTGTTAAACTAACCCCCAAACCCTAATATCTGTTTAGCCGATGATGATGATTGACGGTGACCGAATGGTGAACGACGGTGGTTATGGAGATGTCGGAATGAGTCAGAGAACGGTGACGATGATGGAGATGATTACGAACAGTGGAGGTTATAATGGTGATGGTGAGATGTCGTTAGTCTAAGTGGTGACAGGGTGATTGACGAAGGTGCTTGACGGAGAAGATGATGGTGACCAGAGTTAGTGTGCGTGAGAACATGTGACGATGATGAAGGTTGAAGATGGATAAGATGGACGGTAATGGTGAAGTGACCGAAGATGTAGCGCAGGTTGAAGATGAGAGTGTGAAGATGAACAACGAAGAAGGAGATCAGAGAAGATGACCTACGTGCAGTTGCAGGTGACTGGAGATTAGTGATGGTGATGAACGATTTGTTGGTGATTTGTTCGTTAGGTCGATTTGCAGGTGATCGGAGGTAATGGTTTTGAGATGATCGATGGCGATGAGTGGTCGGTAATCAGGTTGTTGTCATGTGATGATGCGATGGAGATCAGAGGTTGTTGCAGGTGACAGTGACCGATGAACTGTGAAGATGATGAGTTGATATCGTGATGGAGATGAAGTGTGAGATGGAGTTGATACGATAATGACGATGCGGTGTGCAATGAACAGAAGTCGTGTGTGGTGAGGCGATGAAGTGTGCGGTGATGTGGAGGTGGTGTGCGGTGAACGTGGAGGTGGTGTGCGGGTGGTGAAAGAAGTGGTGTGCGGTGAGTGTCGGACGGAGAAGAAAAAGTGTGCGAGTGAGTGTGCAAGTGAACTATGAAAGTGTGCGGGATGGAAGTGTGCGAGGAGTTGTTGGGGATCAGAGTTTACGTTTGCAGCGGATTCATTGGATATGGTTGAGTTCTTGTTCATGAGTGATCCGAATTGTATTTCCATGGTGCAGAATAATGAATGAATGCAAGGAAATCAAAAAGCAGAGAATAATGGACAATTCTAAATGAACTTGAATGTCTTGGTGCCGGATCATGTTGCCAGCAGTTAAGTATAAACACATAAGTTTTGGCGGTTGATTTTTTGGCGAGTAACTGCTCCGGCAGTTATTTGAATCTTCACCCGCTTATCAAACCGATAATACATGAGCTTATCATTCTAATATCCGAATACATATCATATCTACTTATATAAGTTTGAACAAATATATAAAATATAATAAAGTTTAATAATTCTAACATAACCCCCTTAAACTTTAGTTATGTTTCTGAGCTTGTTCCATGACACTCCTGTTGGCTTCTTCGACAGCCCATCTTGCGTGATTGAAATTGAAACGTTTCCTCTTCTTGTGTTGATTCCAGTCATCCCCTTCGTTTCCGGCAAAGAGTGCAAAGTGGACCGGAGCAGCAGTCTCATTTTGAACATCACTTGCACTTTTCCGTCTCACATGGCAACCGTTTGAGGAACCTTCTTCTTCATTCACCATCTCCTTGTCATGCACCTTTTCTTGAACTGTTTTAAATCTGTAATAATACTCTAAGACGTCGAGATACATGTCATAAATAATCCTCATGTAGTCTCCGTCTTGGTAATCAAATCCTAGATCTTTTGCTATCGCCGGCATTAATTGTCTGTTGTGACTTCCCGGTAGCCGTCGTCTCTTGCCACCAATACATACAGACTTAAAAGTCTATTTTTCTTTTGTTTGGAGCATATGGAGGAATCGGTCTTGAGGATATCCCATATAAACATTCAAGAACCACTTCACCATTTCCTCAAATTTTGTCTCCGATGTGTGTTTGTACTTAAAAACAAACTCCCTATCATCGATCATGTCCAGGAATGCCTTGCAGTCGGCAAATTCGTGGAACTCCATTGCCTTAACGATCATCAAACTCCAATCCGTCTCTTGCGAAGACAGATTTAATTCTTCGAAATAGGAGTTTAAATATCGTTCTTTGAATTCATCATCACAAACACTTACATCGAGTATTCCCTGTTTTTCAGATAACCCGATTTCTTCTTCACTTGTCAGACCACTCACTTCGCTCACGGAATTATTTACCGGAGTTGAGAACATAGGATAAATTCTGCAATTATCACCGGACTTATTAACGGTGTAGCCTTGCAGTGTCAATTGATCCATGCTCAAAATGTTCTGGTCTAACTCCGGAGAATAAAATACACTTTGAGTTCTCATTGTTTCATTACTTGTGTTAATCTCAACCGACCCAACCCCTCGTGTGAATAAGAAATTGTTTCCCCCAGATTGTGTGTCAACCCCGACAATATGTTTAATACGTTTAAACACATTTAGGTTTCCGGCAATGTGGTGTGTAAATATAGAACTAACGTACCAAATATCGCTCCATAGCCCTCCTTCGGTACCGACAATAATCATCTCCTGATGATCACAAGTCCCTCCTTTTGTTTCTGTATTCCCGTATTCACCGCCTGTCGAATCAATTGAGTTACCTCGTCGGTTTCCTTTTTCTGACATGAATAAATTTGGTGCCCCGATTGGTGACAATAATAACATGTTCTCACTCGAGGAATTCGTTTGTCTTTGCCATTCATCTCGTCTGTGTAGTGTTGGCATGACATAAAGTGGAAGTGGATTTGATTGCGGTCTTCGTCTTCCCCATTGATGCATGATACCACTATGTTGAGGATCAGAGTTTACGTTTGCAGCGGATTCATTGGATATGGTTGAGTTCTTGTTCATGAGTGATCTGAATTGTATTTCCATGGTGCAGAATAATGAATGAATGCAAGGAAATCAAAAAGCAGAGAATAATGGACAATTCTAAATGAACTTGAATGTCTTGGTGTCGGATCATGTTGCCGGCAGTTAAGTATAAATACATAAGTTTTGGCGGTTGATTTTTTGGCGGGTAACTGATCCGGCAGTTATTTGAATATTCACCCTCTTATCAAACCGATAATACATGAGCTTATCATTCTAATATCCGAATACATATCATATCTACTTATATAAGTTTGAACAAATATATAAAACATAATAAAGTTTAATAATTCTAACAAGTGTGCGAGGAGTTGTAGTGTGCGGGGTGATGAAGAAGGTGTCGGCAGGTGGTTGGAGATGGTTTGAAAGATGGTGCTCGGAGCTCGTCGAAAGAGTTGGTGA
The DNA here is from genome assembly GCA_947069175.1 of Scalesia atractyloides. Classification (NCBI taxonomy): domain Eukaryota; kingdom Viridiplantae; phylum Streptophyta; class Magnoliopsida; order Asterales; family Asteraceae; genus Scalesia; species Scalesia atractyloides. The sequence goes on from CAMTDV010000021.1 coordinate 32,847,749, forward strand.
AGGACCTGTGATTTTACGGTTTCGATATGATGAAGGTGTTGTGATCGAAATGTGCAGGTGGCGGAGAATCACAGTGTGATGACAAATGGTGGAGGGTGTTTGATTAACAATGAAGGTTATGGCGACAATGGAGGTTGATGACGAGACGATGACAATGGTAATGAAGACAGTGTAGTGGAGTGATCGGAAGGTGACGGAGGACGAAGAGAAGATGAACAGTAGGTGTGGAGGAGCGGTGAAGGTGGTGTGCGAGTTGATGTGTGGTTAGCGGTGGTTTCCTGAACGGCAATGATGAGCGGGGTGGTGTGTGCCGGGTGGTGTGCGGTGGAGTTGGAATCAATTCGAAAAGATTCAAAAAAAGGTGGCTATTGTTTCAGATGAGATGTTGGACAGAATTAGAAAATCTATATCAATACTATATAATAAAAGAAACCACTAAATGGACACTTGTCATCATATTAGGTTATGTAATTTTATTTTAATTATAGATAATCTCTTGCTAAATTATAGATAATTGTTATTTTATCTCATCTTTAATTATAGATAATTATTATTTAGTTTAATCTCTTATAGATAACTCTCCTACTAAATTATAATAATTGTTATTTAGTTTAAATATATAAATTTATTTTTTCATTATTAAAAAATTATATCGATTTTATTACATAATTTATAAATCAAATTGTATATAACTTGCAAATAATAATTTGATATATAAAATTATATTTATTCAAATCGTGTAATACACGGGTTTTTAAAAATATAACTTTGTATTAATATGTTATTTATTTTTTCATTATTAAAAAAATTATATCGATCTTATTACATAATCTATAATCAAATTGTATATAACTTACAAATAATAATTTGATATATAAAATTAAATTTATTCAAAGAGTGTAATACACGGAGGTTTTTACAGATATAACTTTGTATTGATGTATTATTTATTTTCATTTTCATTGTTAAAATATTATATCGATTTTATTACATAATATAAATCAAATGGTATATAACTTTCAGATAATAATTTGATATATAAGATTAGATTTATTGATACCGTGCAATACACGGGATTTTTAAAGATATAATATTTTTTATTATTTTATGTATTAAATTACATTTTTCAACATGTGTAATACACGTGGTTTTTAAAGATATAACTTTTATTATTATTTGGTATATAAATTTACATTTATTCAATTTATACAATAAACGGGGTTTTTTAAAGATATATTTTTTTATTATTTAATATATAAAATTACATTATTTTTCAGTATATCAAATTACATTATTTAACCCGTGTAATACACGGGTTATAATCTAGTAATAGTTATATTTGAAAGCTATTCCTTTTGGAAACTTAGAAACTCTGAAACTTTTATTCTAAAATTATCCTTTTTGAAAACTGTTTTAAAAATCCTATCTTTATACTTTTGAAAAGATTTTTGAAAACACAAACCGAAAAGATTGGGATTTAACAAAACAACTTTTTAAAAATAAAAAAATTAGCAAATCAATTTAAAACAAGGAATCCCCTTTAACACCTTTTCAAACAACTCGAATGAGCAAAATATGATGAAACTTATGAATTTTAATGAACACTCACTCGAATCACGAAGAACACGATGAACACCAACGCAAAAATACCAAAAATCTTGAATATTTGATATCAAACCGAGCCTAGAAATAGGTTCTAAAGGCTCTGATACCACTTGTAAGTCCTAAATTCTTGGATCAAACTATGATATCAAACAATCACCAAGAGTGGGCGGAACCCAAACTTGGTGAGATTCAAGAATACCGAAAAACAAGAACACGAAGAAAATACTTTCAAACATTTCACACGATTCTATAACTATTACTAGCAAAACCGTCTGTACAATGTGAACAAAAACCAAATCGCCTCCACTCTAGCTCTCTCTTTAGCAATTCTGTAACTTGGAGGCTTAACCCTAATAATGAACTAAGTACTACATTATATAGGGTCCACTAAGAACTTGGCCCACATGGCCTAACCCAAGCCCAAAACATTAATTAGCGCACATGGCTTATTCCAAAACTATCTAACTCACTAGAAAACTAAGCCCAATTGCGTATTCTTGTGTTTGATAAAGATAAGCGTAAACCTACTAAATTATTATGGCCTTACAAAAATATTGTCACTTATTAGTGTTATGAAGTCTTGAGCAATCTCGTTCGTCCCGCTCCAATGTTTCTGACATCGGTTGGGGTGTGACACTAAATCTCATGGTTTATGCCATCCGTCATTGAAGATGAGTTCAAGTTGATGTTAAGGGTTGCTAAGTTGAGCAGGACTATTGACGAGGAAGAACAAGTATTCTAATATGGGTTTTGTTTTATTATTAATGTTATGTTATTATTGACTATAACTTATTAGAATCGTATTTTTTTTGTTTGGTACCAAGTGTTGAGAGGTGTTGAAAACTATTGATGTTTCGATATTAAACAATATAACCCCTCACACGACTGGAATAATGGACAGACTATGTAGTGTATTTGAGGTCCAATTATTCAGTTTTTTATTGCATTGATGGTAAAATCTACTATTTTTTTACCTTGTTAGTCAAGCTTGCTCATTTTCATCCTGACATGTTGATGTGAAATTATCTCCATACTAATCATTACAAAGAGGATTCTAAATAAAGAAATTGTGGTGAGAGGGCACAAGGATTTTATTCTAAATTAGAATTTTGAAATTGCTAAGGTTGACTTTGACTGTCTGATGTGAATTTATATATATATATATATATATATATATATATATAATATATAAAAGATCTTATTGATGGTCACCTTTCCATCTTCAATAAAATATAGACTCTAATCTTTAAAAAAGACTCAACAACGTTTACCAAGAAAGTATATGTAAACAAGAGTGTTTTGAATATACGTAAACAAGTTTAGACTGGTTTGTATCCATCTTCAAGTAATGGAGTTTGCTTTAATCTGATGAGATTCTTTGTTAATGGAAATGAGCAGAACCTAAAGGTTAGGATACTGAAATGTATTGTTCTTTTTCATGTTTTATTGAAATATTGATGGTTACCTTTCCTAAGTCCTGATTATGATAAACAACAAAAACAAAAACAAAAACAAACTCCGAATATTGTTCATTTCATATTAAATAGTATTACAAAACTTAGGGGTTGTTTGTTTACCTCTTAATGGGGCTCTTAATGGTTTATACCTCTTACTGGTTTAACACTTAATGGTTCAGATTGTTTGTTTCGCAAGCAAATGTCTGAATGTCAGACATTGCCTCTGAATGGTTAAGCATTATAGTGGCTCTTAATGGTTCAGACCTCTTATTGGTTCAGCACTTAACCATTCAGAAATTGCCAAACAGCCTCTTATATTTTTAAAAATATTACAACATTACTACTACCATTGAACACTTTGCAGGATTTCTATCACTCTCTCCTTCTTCAATTCAATTTCATTTCCTCTTTTATATTGCAGATCAAATAACCTGTCAAAAATCTCCTGATCCTATTTCAATAGTTGTGTGATGAATTCCTTTGCCTTATCTTTGAATTCTGACTGAGCAGAATGCAGAACTTCATCAACCAATGCAGTACTACTCTAGGTTTGGTTATAGTATTTTTCCTTTAGAATACCAACTTTTCTGTTTGTTTCTTTGTCTATTCTCTGTTCTTCAAGTGACCATCTTGAAAAAGTTTTTTTAGCTTCGTTGGTATCCTCCAGTGGTAAAAACTTTTGTTTGCCTACATTGTTAATGGTGTTTTTGGATGAAGAGTTTCTAAAGTTGTTTGTTGATGTTTTGTGTTAAACTAATCATCCCCTTTTATAGTTTTTACATTGTATAATACCGTAAACGAAGAGATAATCCATAATTATGATAACTTGTTTTCTAAACTTTAGTTTTCGCACATTAGTTTGTAAATAAAGATTTCACTCAGTATATATTTAATTATATTTGTTTTTCAATGAAAAGTCATTTTTCAAAGTAAATTTACGCGTATTTTAATAATTTGTGCGGCTAAATCATCAAATGTACACTGATTTTAAAATTTATTTATGTGTTTTACATTTTAAATTATTAATTCATTTAATTCAGACATTTGGGCAGATAACATGACAATCCTCAAGAAACTATTTAAGCTCTTGATGTGGTTTTAAGGGAATCAACCTCATTAGAATAACACATTCTTTTTGGTTCATTTTAGTGTTTGAGGTGATTTTGTTTTATTTCATAGTTAATCATACTTTTTAATGTGATTCTCACCATTTCATATGTATTTCAGCCATGAAGTAGTTTAACAATTGTTGTTCAATGTGCTTTTGTTTAATTTTGTAGTAAATTATATTCTTTAGCCATGGCGTAGTTTAACGATTGCTTGTGTTTTGGGAACATAATATAAGTTTTAACTGATTTATTCAGAATCTTCTCTTTTGTGGATGTGTCGGCTAGGGCTTATTATGAACCATGGTTGGTCATTGATTTTATTGGGGAATTGCTTAACAAAGATTTAGCCAGACAACTAACAGACCAAGAATGTATAAGGCATTCACTTATATTGAGTTGTTTACTAACCTTATGCATACAAACATTTATTTGTTATTATATTACATTTTATGTATTGTTTTTTTTAATAAATTTTAAACATCTAGAAAAGATTCATAGTTGATTGTATGGTAACTCAATTTCAGGTGAAAAGAGCGCCTTAAAGGTGTTAAAAGTGGAGGTCCATCGCCAAAAACCAACTATCCAACCAATTAACCAGCTAACGTGAGTTAAAATAATAGTTTTATTATTGTTCCATACTTCGATCTTATTGTTTGATATTCATTGTGTAGGTGTGGCGTATAAACGATAAAAAAATAGTCTATTACAAGGACTTCTCACTCTAGATTTTCTGGCTAAAGATGAATTCTTATTTTATCATATCAAAGATTTTGATTTTACCATTTTTGTCTTGGATGGATATAACTATTTTTAATCTTGCTACAGCGGGTTTTGAAGGCTTCTCAGTAAGACTTTAACAATCCAAATTCGTTATGATTTTAAACCTCAACGAATTCGATTGTTGAAGTCCTACTTCAAAACTCAATGTAGAAATACCAAAAATAGTTATATCCATCCAATACAAAGATGGTAAAAAGCAATTTCTTTGTTTCTTACTATCACAATTATGCTTTTTGATATGTTTTCGATTGCTTTTTAGGGGGTAAGATGGGTGCTTCTCTCCATAGGTCATACAAAACACAGGCTATTGGCGTAGTCTTGCGCAACCTGGTGTAGCATATGAGAAAACACCATCTTTATAAGAAAGAAAACTTATAAAAAAGCATTGTCATGAGATTAACAGACAAACAAATTATTTAAAAGTGACAACTTGGACCATCTGGGCATTACTGCCACATATTGTTTGATAATTTGTTAAACGACAAAAAAGACTCGACAACGTTTACCAACAAAGTATTCTATTTAGGTTGTTAATATGTCATAGTTTTTTGTTTGGAATATATTACAAAAAACGATCCGGTTTCACATTTTGTATAGATAACAACTTTTTAATGTAGTGAGCATATGATTAACTTGTGAGCAAAATGCTCTATATAAATTATATTTGTATTTTTTATCGATTAATGATTTAATCGCTGTTTTAAATTTTTGTTATCAAATTTTTAAATTTTTAAAATGTTCCAGTACAATATGCGCATTTTCGTATTTGTATCGATTAATGAATTAAACTTAAAGCATTATATACTTATGATTTATTTGATGGAAAGATTGATCTCCTTGTCTAAAACAAACTTGTGTAAATATACTTATGATTCATTTGATGGAAAGATTGATCTTCTTGTTTAAAACAAACCTGTGTAATATACGGGTCATAAGCTAGTAATATAATAAAAGTAAATCATCCTTTTATTTATTTAATAGTTTTGTTTATAGCTTATAGATTTTGGTTTTTGTTTTTTTTTACATCTACTTTATCAAAGCATCTTTATACAACTCATATCTTAAACTAATACCCTCAAATTTTTTTATGAACGGCAATACCACAACTAATAACTTTAGCGTTACAACTCATACGCGTTTAAATTGACGGGACTCCCTATAATATTGGAGGATATAAGTAAATAAGTTACCAAAAAATTATAAAAAAATAAGTGATCAAATCAACAGAGGAAAAAAAAAAAAACTATAAAAGAATGTACTATGTACGTGACGCATTTGACAACCAACGTAGCATCCTTTAAAAAAACAATAAAATATTCGTATATGATTTTAATGGTACAACCTTTATCAAGGATGTTCGAAGGATATGCACGAGATCATATAATTGAAAATTTAATTTAATTATTTTTAGTTAGTGAAAACACCAACTCTAAATTTTAAAGATTTATTTTTTAGGACTATGATCTTGTCAAATAATAGTGAATCCTTGATTTTTCCTCAATGATAAGATGAATGTAACCTAAAAATAAAGCACTATGAAATTTGTTACAAGAATGAGAGGTTAGGGGTTCTCTTACCAGTTTTGACATTCAATATACTACTCGCACCATTTAATTAGACCATTAATTGCATACCCATGAATCGATTCATGAACTTGAATGGTCAATTCATTCAATGCTATATAATTAAAGAATTGAATGTCAAGTCTGAGGGATAGGGCGTCAACAAAGTGAAGAAGCAGGGTAGAGATGTATAAAATTTAGGATGGAGTAAACTTCCGTTTTGCTTCCTGTGGTTTGGTCACTTTAACGGTTTTGCCCCAATCCTTTGAAAATAGTCATTTTCATCCAATAGTTTACTATGTTTTTTTTCCATTTTGCTCCCCGACACTAACTCAATCTAAATTGTTTGTTAACTGTAAGGGTGTTTTGGTAACTTCAAGTATAAAACTAAGGGTATTTAGTAAAGGAAAGATTTTATATTATAAATAATAAAATATTATATATACACAAAAAAACACATTCTGTAATCTCTCATGCCTCTCTATACTCTCTCTCTAGCTTCTCTTCTCCATCTCAACAAGCACAACCACCAACATCATCAGTCACCACTCCCACCCACTCCAAACGACCGTCGTCCAGCACCACCACAACCACCACTCCCACCCACTCCAAACAATCGCCGACCACCACAACCACCAACATCATCAGCCACCACACCCACCCACTCCAAACGACCGCCGACCACCACAACCACCCACTCCCACCCAGTTTCCGACGTTTCAAAGCCTTAAAAGTCGTGGTGGCTTTAGGTGATTCCGGGTAAAAGGGGGTCAGATGTGGTTTTGGCGGCTGAACCCTAGATCTGCTTAGGGTTCAAGCCAAGGTAGATTTAGTTGTGGGTGTTTTCGATTTTGCAGGTGCCGGCGAGTTGTGGTGTGATCGGGGTTTGTGTCAGTGAGAAAAGGAGAAACAGAGTGGTGATGGTGGCAAACTGTGATAGCATGTGTGGTGGTTTTGGCCGGCTGGAACACTAGATCTGCTTAATCTTTAAGCCAAATTGCGGTGCCTAGGGTTAAGATAGGTTTGGTTGTCGTTGGTTATAATTTTGTAGGTGGTGGTGGTATGATTTTGAGGTTGGCAGTGGTAAGGTTGAGGGTTTGTGGCGGTAGGAAAGGGAGAAAGAGAATGGTAGTGATTAAAGGCTAGAACAGGTTGTACGGGAGAAGGGTGGAGGATGGTGATGGCAGGTGGTGGTCGCCGGTTGGTACGGTGGCGGTGGTCGGATGGTGTGGTGGTGGCGGGTGGAGATGATGGTTTTATTGGTAGAGAGAACTAGGATAAGAGGGGTTTTATATATTTATTTAATTTAATATCAAACATATTTAAGGAATTTATAAATAATTAATACTTATATATAAAATTCCCAAAATACCCCTACCTTTCATTCTTTGATTTAACTGAATTAGTGTCGGAGAGCAAACTGGAAAAACCATTGTAAACTATTGGAGGAAAATGACTATTTTTAAAGGATTGGGCAAAACCGTTAAAGTGACAAAACCACAGGGAGCAAACGGAAGTTTACTCTTTAGGGTGAGTCCTTTGATTTGGGAATGTCATTTTAAAAATCATGAAAATTACATTTTAATTCATTCAGTTTATTTAATAATGTATTATAGATATATTAATTTCTTTTAAAAAAAGTTGTATTATGCGTTTTTTGAATTCCTTTTTGCTATTGGGATTTATAATAAAGCTTTCTGCTAAAATGTTATATTATACGTTTAAGAGAAAAGTATCACACTTTAATCGTAAGAAGGGTAAGAAAGATTATACTTTAATGTGAACATAATAAAAAAAACTTAAAAAAAACTAAAAACACACAAATATATATTTTTTTAATATTCTTTAAAATAATCGCTACTTTTTCGTCATTAAAAAGTAATTTTATTATAATGACGAAAAAGTAGCGTTTTTTATAATAATATTAAAATAATTGTGTGTTTTAGATTTTAAGTTGGGAGGGGGGGGGGGATTGTGTGTTTTTAGATTTATTTGTTGGGGGGGGGTGGGGGGGTGTTTAGTTTTTAGATTTAGCTGGGTTGGTAGGAGGGGGTGGGGTGGGGTAGAGGTGTACAAATCGGGTTTTTTTTTAAACTGGTTCCGGTTATTAACCGAACTGGTTTTTACTCATCAAAATCAAAAACCGGTTTTTGTATAACTGGTTCCGGTTACTAACCGTTTTTTTTTACTAAAATCAATAACCGGTCCAACCGGTTAGGGTCGGTTTTTAACCGGTTTATAAAAAAACGGTTTTTTACCGGTTTAAACCGATTTCGAAGTGAAGTTCACTAACCGGTCTATAACTGCCGGTTCGGTACGGTTCTAAAACCGGTTTCAGTTCCATATTGTTTTTTTGTACACTTTTAGGTTGGGGGTTAGGTTTTTTTTTTTTGGGGGCGGGATTAGTTTTAGCATTTAGTTTGGTTGGTTGGAGGGGTTAGGTTTTTGGGGGTGGGGGTTAAGTTTTTTTAGGTTTTTTGAGGGGTAGTGGGTTAGGTTTTTTGGTAAGGTATAGTTTTTTCTTTTTTTTTGGTGAGGGTTTAGCTTTTTCGATTTTTGCATGTGTATGTTTTTTTCTCTTGTTGATAAAATTATAGACACTTGTAACTCTATGATGGCTTGTTATACTTTTTTATTAAACTCCTTTATATTATAACTCAACCTATATATTTAATCTATAATAATATATATTAAAATAAAACACTTTAGTGACACTTAGCATTTACTTAAACCTATAATTGCCACATGGCAACCTAAAACACCCTAATTGAAAAAATTGAGCGGGATTACACGCCTTATGCCTCCGTTTCCTGTTGACTTATAAAAAAATCCTCTTATTTCCCCTTTCTCTTTGATCCGTCATTTACATAAACCCTAATTATCATATTCGCGATTCTGCGACGATTAACTCTATATGCGATTCATCTTCTTCTCCAATTCAGATCCTATCAATCTCTGTTTCCTTTCGCAAACACTTAATCTGTAGCAGTGTTTCTAATCAAAGCGATTATTCAAAATCCTAAATTGTTAGCAATCGAAGTGGATCCAGGTGTGTTTAGTCTTATTTACATATTTTTTGCTGCTTTAAATCTTACAGTTCTATTATTCTACCTACCTCTGTTAGTTGATATGTATTGTGTATCAGAAGCCCTAATACCAACAATTGTTTAACATACTGATCATTGATATGTAACTGTGCATGTTCAATTTTTACACACAATACAGGGACTGAGTCAGGTGAATCGCGAGTAAGAGTATCGAGTTGCCTATTTTCAGGTATGATTTTAATCGACCAAGACAACTATTGAAGATTGGTTCACCACTTACCACATTAATACTCATTAGTTTTTTTTTTCAAGAAATTTGGAAATTCAAGATTTAAATAGAATTTAGCAAAGATAGTACATTTTTTTTTAAAGAAACTTAAACTGGCAAATTTTGATACGGAATTTAGCAAGACCCAGTTGGTTAGTAAGCTTTAATATGATTTATTTCATTGATTATTGATAATATTACTATATATATAGTTAAAAATTGAAGATTTTGAAGGAGAACTTAGCAAAGATAGTAACCTTTTTTCAAGAAACTTTGAATGGAAGTTTTATTGAATGAAAATTAACAGGTCGCAGGTAAGGTTAATGATCTGGTCATATTCATATCCACTTATTTCATTTTAGTTCGGGTTTATTTTTTATGTTTTTTTGAAAAAGGTGTTTCGTGTTTGTGAAAGTAGGAGCACATTTAGCCTTCTTATGACTGAGCTAAGTACTGTTTACTTCATGTTCTTGAAACAAAGTTTACTTCATGTTTTTGAAGCAAAGTTTACTTCATGTTCTTGAAACTCCACTTGGGGGGGGGGGGGGGGGGGGTCTATTAGTAAATGGGTCACACTTCTTGAACTTTATAAAGCAGGTTTGGAATAGTAATCTGAGATTTTTTCATATTATTTTTCACAGACAAAAACTTCCAAAAGGGTGCTACCTTGCATGGTTGCCACCCTTTGGCTAACACCCGGTACTTATAGTTTTATGATGATTGTCCGCACGCAATAACTTTATTTAAGCGTATGTGCTTTACGGCCCTACAACTTTGTTCCATAAACTTGCATAAGTTGAATGCTTCTAATTGGTACTATATTTGGCATTTTTGTTTCAGTTGGTATAACTAACACTTATATGTATGATATTTTTATTGTCCATGTATATTACTTACGCAAAGGAGGATGCAGCAGTGCGAAGTATACAATCAGTACATTGGGTTTTTTTTTTGGAGGGTAGACCTTTGAGGTTAGAACCTTTTTGGAACAAAATTACATGTAATTTGATTTTTTATGTGGATGAAGTTGGAGCATATGATTTAGGATTGGTCTTACTAAGCTTTAGCAGTTTTTCATTCCTAACATTGTTTGGTTCATAAGGTTTATATTTCCTAACCTCTTATGTTGTTTAGTACAATTGGAAGTTAGTCTAGAGTTAGCAAATGATAGACCTAAAAAACGGGTGGCTCAGGTTGGTTGGGTTTACGGGTTCGGTTCGGGTCGGGACGGCCGAATCGGTTCACATTAGAACAGGTAAATAATTTGTGTTATAGTAGAACGTATGGTAAAAGCTAATAAAATTTATACCAATTTGTTTATTTTGTTACAGATGCTGGAAGGTGCTTATGACCTGGTGATTCTGACATCATCTTGTAGATGCTTATGACCTTCAAAATAGTCTTTTTTATATACCCTTTTGGTTGGGCAAAGATACTAACCAGGTTGGTTGTATGAAATCTTGAAGGTAGACATGTTAAACGTATTAGTTTACAAGTCCATGTTTGATTATGCTTTTCAGATATGCTACTGTTCAATATGAAATCAAGCATGCACATGCCTTTTTGGTTGTAATGACTTTTTGTTTTTAAAGAACTTATCAATATCTAAGGTATAAGTTAATAATATATTTTATTGTTAAGATACCCGTGTAAAATATTTTATTTCAGTTAAAAAATTGTGAATCCAAATTGGAACATTTATTTTATTAAAAGGTTTATGTTAACATTGTTAAATAATATATTTTATTGTGATGATACCCGTATAACACACGGGAACTTAAACTAGTCTATTGTTAATTAAAAACATCACCATATATTTCCTCTATTTTTTAAAGTTTATTTATTAGTAGTTTATTAAATAATTTCTTTTACTATACTTAAAAGAGTAATTATATTTATTTGCTTTCTAATACAGTAGTGTAATACTAACTAAAAAAATTATGATATTATATTACAGTTTATTATATACTTACTAATTACTAATAGTCTATTATATTTAAAAATCTTTTTGGTCAGATGTGACATGACCGTTGTAACGAAAAAACTAATATAAAGACAACTTAATATATAGCAAAATGAAATATTCTATAACAATATTCCAAACTATTTATTATGAAGCCACACGGTGTGGGGTCGGCACTTCGGACAAATTTTCTTTTACGTCGTAAGAAGGGTATGATCGAGATTTAAAAAAAGCCAAAAAAAAAAAAAACAATACAAAGAGAAAAAAAAAAGAATATAAATCATAGAAATATAATCAAAATAAAAAAGAAGTGTTACAAAAATTAAAAAGTCATGGGTTCAACGGCGGAGCTTCCTTGGCATCCCTATTTTTTTTTTCAGTTCGTAGTGTTAATTTTGTTGATTTTTTTAGATAAATTACATTTCCGTCATTTATTTTTGTGTTGAATTGCAAACTTTTTTATGTCATTTAACTTCAATAATTACAGTTATAATCTTTTATTTGTAAAAGCATTACGCCCTGAGTCTTTTAGCACTAACTTAGCTAAAAATTTAAACCAGGTTAGTGTAAAGGACTTAAGGTGTAATTAGTTTTGCAAATAAAGAATTATGGCTGTAATGATTGAAGTTAAATGACATCCATTGGAATCCATACAAAAATAAAGAACTAAAAGTGTATTTTTACCTTATTTGTAGTGTAAAGCATTGAATTATGAGAGTTCGCCCTTGATGTTAAGTTCAAGATCCGTCAATGGTC